>VZQC01007807.1:348252-380767 GCA_009823505.1 Rhizomys pruinosus | reverse complement strand
AAAAAAAAAAAAGTATCAGAGTGAAAGGTTGAAGTTTTTGTCACAATTAAGAGCAAGTATGAACTGGGCGTGGTGGCACACGCCTTTAATCCTAGCACTTGAGAGGCAGAGGCAGGTGGATCTTTGTGAGTTCAAGGCCAGCCTTGTCTACAGAGTGAGTTCCAGGACAACTGGGGCTACAGGAGACCCTGTCTTGAAAAGACCCCCCCCCGCCAAAAAAAAAGAGCAAGTGTGGTGGTGCATGCCTGTCATCCCAGTGCTCAGGAGGCAGATTAAGAAGTCAAGGCACAGCTGGAGAGAGGGCTCAGCGGTTAAGAGCACTGACCGCTCTTCCAGAGGACCCGGGTTTGATTCCCAGCACCCACATGGCGGCTAAGAACCATCTTTAACTTCAGTTCCACAGGAATCTGACACCCTCTTCTGACCTCCGTGGCATTGCACGACATGGGTGCACCAACCTACATGCAGACAGTACACTCATACACATAAAAAATAATTATTTGCCGGGCGTGGTGGCGCACGCCTTTAACCCTAGCACTTGGGAGGTAGAGGCAGGCGGATCTTTGTCAAGGCCAGCCAGGTCTACAGAGTGAGTTCCAGGACAACTGGGACTACAGGACACCCTGTCTTGAAAAGACAAAAAGAAAAAAAAATTTTTTTTAATTAAAAAAGTCAAGGCTAAATAAGGAGGAAAGTCTGCTCATGCTTCAAAAAGAGAAGCCTGGTCTGGTCTAGCAAGACTTAACTGTGTCCTTGAGTAGATGGAACTGGTGGTTGAAAAACCAAAAGGAAGGTGGGCGTGGTGGCGCACGCCTTTAATCCTAGCACTTGGGAGGCAGAGGCAGGCGGATCTCTGTTAGTTCAAAGCCAGCCTGGTCTACAGAGTGAGTTCCAGGAGAGCTGGGGCTACAGGGAGACCCTGTCTCAAAAAGCCAAAAGGAGCCAGGGGCTCCCCATCTTCCCCACCCCCCGCCAAAAAAAAACCTGAGTGACCCTTGAGGACCAGATCCTCAACTGACCTTGAGAAAACAAAAACCTTGCTTAATCTGTGTGGCCTTAAACATCCAAAAGGAAAGTATAACCAGAAATAAATAGTAAGTCCTGAGAAATTGTACTTCAGGTATAAAACTTGAGATCTTAGTAAAAAGACAAAAGAGAGCACAGTTGTTTTGCCTATCTTGCTGGCAAGTGCAGCTACCCTGTGGCTGCCACTGCTTTTGCCATCCTTCAAAGATGTGAGAAGACACAGCTTTTCAACCTTCCAATATGGACTGAAGATTCATGTCTCTCCAAGGATCCACCATACCTTCAGTGCCAGATGGGGACTGCTGAGACATCCAACTTGTAGACTGAGCTACTACTGGGGTTTCCACTTCAGAGTATAGATTGCCATTGTTGGACTACTCAGGCTGTATCATGGAGACTAGTACAGGAGGATCAAGACAGGACATGGTACTTAACTGGACCTCATTTGATGACCATGGGAAGGGAAAACTCATTGTGGAACATAAGGGCAGAACTGATGGTGGTTTGGGCTTGCTAAGGAGGAGCCTTCAAACATCACATCTTTCAGCCTAATAAAAATCATAAGCTGAAGATGCTAAAACATATAAGTGGCATGCATATGTGCATAGTTTGGAGTGATGCAAATTGGAAGGAACAACAACAACAGAACTGATTGAAATGGTCAACTTCTGCTCCAAACAGTAAACTTCTGCATTGAGAATTTTGTGAGAGACTGAGAAAAAGATGAAAAACATGTTTGGCAGAATGCATGAGCTCTGGTGGGGTTGGGGTGGGGGTGGGGGGCAGGGAGGGAAGCACCAGTCTAGATTTGATTTGTAATGTAATTTTGTATGAAATGCACAGAGCTTCAATAAAACATTGGCGGAAAAAAAAATAGAGTTAGGAATGTATTTTTATAAGAAACAAACTATAAATCAAATCTCTTTAGGTTTTGATGGATAAGTAGAGTCTCCAAACAAACTGGCTTACTTATTTTTTTCTGCCAGTAATTTGAAGTTACTCCTTTCACCTTAAATTCATGTTCCTTTCCCCAAAAGAAGTCATTTCTAGCCATCTTTCAGGTAGGAACAAGGCTTCGAGGTCATCTGGGTCAGATTCCTATTCAGAAGCACCAATGCTGCATCTTTGCTGAACCATGCACACAGCCTGCTCTGCATGTGATGAGACGGCATCTTCGCTTCCAAATAAGGCAGTCCTGGAAGGATGAGGGTCTGAATGACCACATGCTCTTGCATCAAGCTACGTCCCTACAACATGTACCCATGGCTGGTCATCCGGCACTTTGTAAAAATTCAGAGACATGCAGATTCCACAGGACAACACAGCAGCATTTCAATATTAGGTTTGTTGTTGGTTTTTGTCTGGAACTTATGACCCTCCTGTTGCAGCCTCCCAAGTACCACCACACTGGTCTAAGATTGCATCTCCTTTTCCTAAGAGAGCTGTTCCTCCTCCTCTGAGCATCTACCATTAAAATGGGATTCATTTATTGATGCCCACTAAAATATATGACTGAGAGCTGAGTGTGGAGACATTAAACTCAGGAGGCTGCTGCAGGACAACTGTGAGAACAAAGGCAGCCTGGGTTACAGAGTAACCAGATTAAAATACAGTACCATAGAGTTGCATCTTATTGGTGGGCTCAGAGATGGGCTCTGTTCTAAAAATCAATAATACAGCAAAAGCCATACATCGAAATTATTGAAAATCTTTGATGCTGCCCATTACAGAGAGAGGCCTCCTTTAAAGAAGGTCTGAATTGCCCAAAGAAATAGATTCCCTCCTTCCATGTCACTTTCACTCCTGGGGCATTTCTTCACTAAGTAAACTGATATTCACACAACTAAAGTTCTCTCTTACTTGGGTTCTTTGGGGGAGGACAGCAGAGTCACCCTGCTCTCCCAGCTGCATTTCTGAAACTTAAATGCCATCATGAGCCCGACTCACCTAGGCCACAGCACTGCCATTACTCAGTCCTCTTGACTAGACATGTTTTCTTGGCATATTCAAAGTTCATCCTCTCTTCCACACCTGTCCGCCTAGCTAAGCCAATGCTTCCTGAGAGCCAAAGAGCCACCACTAGCCAGAGTCCACCCAAGGAACTTTGCAAAACTTCCACTCTATACTGTCACTTCTGCAAATCTTTGTCTTGATAAAAAAAAGTAGAGGTCATAAAAAGGTTAATGTGATAGCAATCTTAGTATAGAATATAAAATCAATAGCACTATACTTTTCTAGGTTCCATAACAATTTAAATAACTACTTCTTTGTCTAGAAGACAAGTGAGCATTCCTGAGCGTCATTTATCATCCCAGGTTTTTTTAAAAATAGATACTGGCACAAGTTTCTTGTCTGTGAATTTCTGGTTATGTCTGACAGTGTCTTAAGTCATGTTAAGTCACACAGACCATAGCTAATACTTAGGTATCTGGGATGAAAAGTGCCATTTTATAAGGAAGATAATGAATATTGAGCTTTGAAAGGGCTCAGAGGACACCTCTGCTCAAAACAGTATCAAATTCCAAACTAATTACATGAGTCACTCATCCTAATTTTATAGAAAAAGTCACCTTACCCCCTTTTCAAATGGCATTAAGAACTTTGTTCTTGATAACAAGCTCCAGCTAAGACTATACAGGATACAGCTCTGAACAGCGGAGGCGGCCCTGAAGAGACTCTCTTGTGCAGACTCTTGTGCTTTGAATACTGTTCTGCCTTTGCTCTACAGGAATCATTTCCAACACTATGAAGCTCTTGTAATACAGCAGTTCATAAATATTTTCGGTTTGATTTTATATACATCTTTTCCTTCTTTCTTAAAAAGCATGGTAATTTATTACAATCATTCTTTGATGTCAATGCTTAATGTTCTCAGTCTTAAAGAACTACACAAGACTTCAGCTGTCTCACCTCCATCCAATCAAGCTGTCTCCTAAAATTCTGGGCTCAAGCCCATAGACAAAAAGTAGCTTTCCAGGGGGAAAGTGGGCCCAACTCTAGTGAGCTACACCAAACAGTTTTGAAATCCCCTAGTGATACTGATCACCACCACCCACTCAACTGTGGTTCTAGGCAGAGAATTCATTCTTCTAAACATACAGAAGGAGTAGAAAAAAAGATTGTGCTAAGGCCCGAGGGGCAAGGCAGGTCCACC
This sequence comes from Rhizomys pruinosus, assembly GCA_009823505.1. Classification (NCBI taxonomy): domain Eukaryota; kingdom Metazoa; phylum Chordata; class Mammalia; order Rodentia; family Spalacidae; genus Rhizomys; species Rhizomys pruinosus. Next base: position 376,587 of record VZQC01007807.1, on the reverse strand, counting down.
ATGCCACAACAACAAGGGAACTGCCCAGACCAGACCACTGAGAGCCACCATGACAACAAAGGAGCTTCAGTGACTTCCCACTGGAAGGATCCCACACCCCACCTTGTCATCTCCAAAAGTTAAGAATCCTCATTAGATGCCTTCTTTATACACCACTCCTGGGCAGTGCTATGTCACTCTGACCCTTGGGAATAGGGACTAGGCCTTATTACCTTTCACATCCCAGTACTTCACTAGCCTCAAGAAGGCTCTCGAACATGTGGATCTGGTGTACAATACTGCCCTGTATATCAAGGCCGACCATGAAGGAGGTTTTGGCCATAGTAAAGAGAAGGCTCTGCCTTACACTATGACCTGAAAGCTATTGTCTCCACAAAACAGAGCCTCAGACTCACCATAATAAATCACGAACTTCACAGCCCAAACCAGCATGGAGTAAAATCCACTTCCCACCTGTACAATAAGCTGTTAGGTCAGAAAGTCCAGTACTGAAAACAATCAAACTTCCCTGGCTTGGTACCATAAGCTAGCTCCATTCTAACCAGTATTTTCTATAGTACTTTAAAAACTACCATTTCTTAAAGAGTATTTACTTTGCACAGTAAATTAACAGTAAAACCTCAGCTATCGTAAATATAACTCATCAGGGAAGTGCAACCAATGACATCACAAAAAGCTTAAGGTGAGACTTTAAATCCCAATACTAAGCCAAGTATTTGCTTTTATTGCATGAGATAAAGTGGGAAACACTGAGCACCTTGGTGATGTGGGCGGCACTTGGCCTTTTCAGGTGCAGGCTACTACTGTTCCAGCTCTGCGGGTGTTACTTACAGCCCAGACACATCACTATTCTCTGCCCAGCATTTAGGTGGTTTCTGATTCCTAAGGTGGTTCACATTGCAACCTGAGCACAATTCAGATTCCCCCAGCACCCGGCTGATAAGTGAAGCTTCACACGGCTCAGTGTTAAGTAACCCTAGCAGCCTGCTGAGTTGGGATTGGTTCCACACTGCCAGTCAGATTTCAGGGATATTACCACAGGGGGCAATCCCTAGAGTGTGTATAAAGGACAATTACAGCAGGTTAAGGAATCTGAGGTGAGAGAAAAGCAGGGACATAGTGGAGACAACCAGAACAAGGAGAGAACTTCAACAATTCCAGGAGACAGGCAAAATCCAAGAAAAGGAGTTGGACTCTTTGTAGTGGCAAGTATCGGGGGCCACTCCCCAGCATTATTCTTATGGGGCAATGGCAGATTATAGCTCTTCTTCCAGACATGGACACTTCCACCAGCAACTGTAGTAGAGATTGATGACAGATACCAGGTTCAAAACTAAGGTAGAAGGATGTGAGTTCCATAAATAATCATAACCTGACCTTTCAAGAAATAACTCGAGGCCCAGGGCCCCTCTCCCAGATCCTGTTCTACAGTTTTCCATTTACTCTGGGTAATGGTGGTGCACCCACATAGGAAAACCATGGGTCTGGTGCAGGCACCATCCACATTTCTCAACAGAAGCACATAGTTTGCAGTGATAGTACTACCTCAGGAAGTTTCTGGGCTAAAGGTTAATGGGAGGTACAAGCCACCTGGGGTAAGAAATGTTCAGAAGCAGCCAATCAAGAGGATACGCTGGGCATAAGTGTGCCTTAGTGGTAGAGCACTTACCTTACATGTACGAGGTCCCAGATACAAGCTCCAGTGCCCAGAGGGTGTGAGAAAAGTGACTGAGTTCTACAAAAGCTTTAGAGCTTTGGTCCTCCATGAAAGTTCTCAATCCAGTTCTAAACTGTAACTGGAGATTCAAAATGGGTACTCAATCCCCTGTGGCCAAGGCAAGAAGACATGGGAGAGAGATCAAGATATATCAAGTCTTGAAGGCACTAGCATGGAAGGAAAGTTTTCCTTGGCACCAAGAGTCGTAGCATTACTGAGCATCTTTCAAGCCCCAACCCTGGCTAACAGGCCAGTCTCTAAGAAATCCCAATGTATCTTAATGCCTGAAGCTTCTTTAAAACAAAGCCTATATCTTAAAGTACGCTTGCAGCAAAGATAGCCTAGTGCCAGGAAGAACAGGGTTCTAGTTTGATCTCTGACCTACAGCAAGGGTTTATTTGGTTTACACACTTCCAGGTCACAGTCCATCATTGAGAAAAGTCGGGGTACAAATTCAAACAGGAACCTGAAGCAGAAACCATGGAGGAACACTGCTTTCTGGCTTGCTCATGCTTAGCTAGCTTTCTTGTGCAGCCCAGGCTCATGTGCCTAGGAATGGTGCTGCCCACCACAGGCTGGGCACTCCTTCACCACTTATCAAGACAACCCCCTACAAACATGTCCACAGGCCAGTCTGATTTGGGAAATTCATCAATTGAGACTCCCTTCTCAGGTAACTCTAGGCTGGATCAAGTTGACAACACTAACTGGGATAGACAGAGACATGCATAGGTATCACACTAGTCATATCAACATGAGAAGTTCTTCCAAAGAAGGCCTGTAACTGCACACTGCAGAATAGGTAGGTCTGAGCAACCAGAGATCTCAAACCCAGGACCTTCGAAGCCCATTTGCTCTACACATCTGAAGACAACAAACCTATGGTAATCCCAGATTTTCTCCATGATACTGGTGCTTCGTGGGACAAGACGACCCAATTGAAGGCTGACCACCCAGAACATAAAGGATCAACATCCAAAAGTCCCATCTCAGTCTTCAGACTCTGACCCCACACTGTCCTACCCTGTACTGTGGCTTTCTAATGGTCAAGAGTTTCTAGCTGATATCACTAGCTAACCCAGTTCACCTGTTATGGTATTGCAACAAGCCTCTGAAGGTTGCATCAATTTTTACTCCTTACAGCTAATCAAAACCTAGAAGTTAAGCCTAAGATTGATTACACAGCTAGAAATTGAGGCACCAGAATTCAGAGCCTGGTCAGCATTTAAAGGTTGTATCTAATCTCTATTATGTTTTTGTCCACCCCCTCCTTACATCCCAGAGGGTTTTTATTTTAGTTATAGTAAAATGTATAATACATAAAAATTTAGCCACACCATTTTAAGTACACAATCCAGTGACATTTGCTGGTTATATAATCGTCACCAGTAACCATATCCTTCATGCTCATCTTGTCAAGCTGAAATTCTGAACTCATTAAACTTCCTACTCCCCTCTCAGCAATCAACCACATTCTACTTTGTTTTCATAATTCTGACTATTCTAGATCCTTCACATATGTTTAATCACACAATATTTGTCTTTTTGTAGCTGGCTTATTCCACTTTTAAAAATGGTCTAAAAGCTCATTCTTGCTGCAGGATGTGTCCAAATTTTATTTCTTTAAGGCTGAATTAATTAGATATAGATAGATGATATAGACTCTCTTCTTCTCTATATAGTCCATTGTTATCTATGTGCTACATCATGTTAATCTATTTGTACTTGTGTCAGACTCCTGAACCACTTCATGGCTATGGTGAATAAGGCTGCACTACTGTACTTGTCATATTAAGGTAATTATATAGTCATATATTAAATTAATTGTAATTAATATATATAATGTAAGTGCATTATTCACCAATATAACAAAATTTTGTAAGTTTTAAAGTTTTGAATGAACAGACTAGAACTGCTACATCCAGAGGAGCATTTCCCCAACAGCCTAAGGAGCTCTATATTTACTGATCACTGAGAACAGTCAAAGCAACAGTAATCCCAGACTCCTAGCTAGCCACATAAAACTGGCATCCACGGCCAAGGAAATGGCTCAGCAGGTAGAACACTTGCTGTGTAAGCCTGACAACCTGAGTCTGATCCCCAGAACCCACCCAAAAGTAGGAGAGAGAATTCCACAAGGTTGTCCTCTGACCTCCACACACATGCTCCACATAACTCAATAAAAATACAAAGACTGGCATCCATACTGTATCTGAGAGTCACACCTCTATAATGGCAGATGTCAGTAAACCTTCACTCAGTTTGCTTTTTAAATAGCTTTGGACTAATTCTAGAGAGAGCCTGCAGTTCACGTGTAATTATATTACTAGATATGAGACTCAAGAATGAACCATAAGATTCGAGTCAGTGGAGTACTGATCTTCATTCCTCTGCCCTCAGCACCCAACCTGAAACAGTTCATTTGGATGTATAGGATACAGCATGTTGGTCATAAAAATCACATTTTTTTTTTCAAACAAAACATTTTATTTGATGCAAAAATTCTAAGGTACAAAAACATCTTACAAATGTCGGCTGTGACTTACTGTCATCTATTTACAGAATTTTGTACAGATCAAATATATCACTAACATCTTCAATGTAAAAATATAGCATGCTGCTACAGTTTGCCTGTGCTCACTCTTCCGCCAAATCCCACAAAGGACAAACTTAAAAGAAAAGCAACAGTAATTATCACTGTGTTCCATGGGCCTTCCTCTTTAGCACATGGGGACGGAAAACTTTCTTGTTTTTAAACAATGAAAACCAAAGTTACTCTCTAAACACCTTTGCCACTGTCCAGGGTTGACATGTTTTTCTGAGACGAAGAGAAAAAAATTTTTTTTAATGTGTATGAATGTACTGTCTGCATGTAGGTGCACCCGTGTCATGTAATGCCTTGGTCAGAAGAGGGAGTCGGATTCCCCTGGAACTGGAGTTAAAGATGGTTCTTAGCCATCATGTGGGTGCTGGGAATCAAACCCAGGTCCTCTGCAAGAGCAGTTGGTGCTCATAACCACTGAGCCATCTCTCCAGCCCTGAGGATTGTTTTTAAATAACAGATGAGCACATTCAGTATTACCCAGTGGTGGCCCCAATGACTGTAAAAACAGTGCCTGCTCCACCAACTGCCACAACTTCAGAACATGGCGGGGATCCAGGAGGCATCTGTGCCCCGTGAACTTTAGGGACAAACCCAGGAGCAAGAAAGAAGACAATTGGCCCAAATTCCCCAGAGATCCTCCCCGGAGGATACAAATGTGTTTTGCAAATTAGCCCTCAAGAGCAACAGGAGGGTAGCACTTAGCAACTTCCAGAATCACCAAGCCAGTGGTTCAACTGAAGTCTGCACCATTTAAGTAATATTGTGACTCACAAATAAACAAAGTCTAGAGATAAGTAAAAAATACATTTTAAAAGCATTGTCACCATTTTGGTGCATGGCGCTGGTTTGGGTCATATAGGTACACAGTAAACTGATTAAAAAGACAAGCAGCCCGATGACAAAGTTTTGAACTGAGGTGACATTTATTTTCCTTATTTTACAAGTGAACATTAGCACTCATTAGGGAGAAGCAAATTGAGAAGGTGATTAAATCTGATGAGATGAGGTACAGCCATTTATCTTCTTCCAGTGAACTAATACTTCCTTAATGCTAATTTCATACAACAAACGGCCACTGGATTGGAAGAATTCAAGGTCAAAAGATACTTTGCAGGGACAAGATCTTCTTCTGTCTCACATATACTGGTTTTAACATTCACCCAAATGCTGTACTGTACTTCTGGCCCAAGTGACGAATATACAAGATGATCTGAATCTTCAGATCAAAACTATGATAAGTGTTATCCTTCCCAAAGAGAAATGGCGGAAACTCATCCATTGCTAACTTTTTTTTTGCTGGTTGGTTCATATTGTTGCTTCTGCAAGCCGCCAGCTCTGCTCAATCTCACATAAGGGATAAAGATTCCAAAATTTGCCCACTCTAAATCTTGATGAGATGCTATAAGATCCTGTGAGGTCCTGGGGGACTAAAAGATCATGTTCTTAAAAAATGGTAACCTTAGAAGGACAAGAATACATATGTGACCAAAATTAGTGAAACATTAGGATAGTAAAACACAAAGCTGTTTCATTAGCTTTCACGTCCGCCAATGTTGCTTCTCTGTTATTTCACATTCACATCTTATGCTAAGCCTTGAGCAGTGTAATAAAAAAGAAAACATTTAATTATCTCCTGACAGGGGTTCCCTATTCCATAGACTTAGGCAAGTTCCAGAGGAAACAGATGGGCTTTCTGCCATGTACCTAAGTCTATAGCTTTGCCAACCACAGCAGAAAATAACGTTAAGGTAAAGGTGGCCTCTTGGCCAAAAGAGCTGTGGTCTAGAATGGGAATGGAGGATTGCAGGTGGAATTTAAACTAAGCCAATGATATGTGTTGATCGCACACAGTACATCAAACCCCCCTCTTGGGAACTTCAAGGATCCTGAACATAACATTCAACCTATGTCTTTGATTAAACCGATTTTTGATATTCAACCACTAACTGTATGCAAAAGACAAATTACCTGTAATCTCAAAGCTTTCTATTTGGCTTTGTGACATCCTTTTGGTTCAGTGACATCTTATTTCAGCAACATCACTTTTATATTTAAGTAACTGATAATAGTAATAAAACAAGTACCTGCAGATTCATGATCCAAACTAGTAGACTGCCATCAGTCCTATCCATGGTTGTTCTCTCCTGCCCCCTATACCTCCCAAATACTCTACTGTCCCTTTCCCTTGCTTCATTTTAACTCATAGTTTTACCATGGGCATATCCTTCAACACTATTGCTCATTTTATTTCACAAGTTCATAAAACCATATTCTGTATGTGTTCCTCCACAAACCACCTTAAGCAATGCTTTCTAAGCTGTGCATCACAGGAAATGAGGTAATGTGTTAAACCAATGCCTCATATGGCTGGCTTGGGCTGTGCTGCGGTTTATCTGGCAGTCTGGAGTGTATGTAGGCCATGCAAAGATATAGTAATTTATAATTTCAATGATTTTCCCTCCCATTCTCCCCATAATATCCAGTATCCATTCCGCATGCAAAGAAATGGCACTCTATTGCCCTGCATCCTTTCTTCTCTTTCTCGGAGACTGGTCTCCAACTCATGAGCCTTAAACTTCTGGATACTGAAGATATAAGTCAAGGACTGAATTTCACATAGAAGGCATTTGAGTGTTCTTATTTCTTGTAGGATTTCATGTCACAGAACATTTGAGTTCTACAATGGCAAAAACTAAAAAAAGAAAAATCATTAGCTTTTCAGCAAAGACAAAAGCTAAGGAGTCTATGCTACCATTATAATTGCTCAAAGGAGGGCAATAAGCTGGGTGCAGTACTGTTTGCCTATAGTCCCAACTGTCCCTATAGAGCAAAAATTCAAGGCCAGCCTGGGTAACATATTAAGACCCCATTACAAGGAGGGGGGAAATGAGAATAAATTCTAAGAGGGCTGAGCCAATAAAGTAGTGCTCAATGAGTAAGTTTGATCATTCTCAAAGATAACACATTAGGAAGGTTCCAGCAGTGCCCACCCACTTGGACTCAGGTCCAAGCAACTTGAAGACTTCCTCGTGTCCATCTTAAAACGCCCAACTGAGAGACATCTCCCAGTGGCTTCAGCTGACAAGCTGAGTGAGGAATGTACACTCATTCTCCATCAAACACCTGCTGGCCAACAGGCAGGACACAGAGCACACCCACAAAGACCTTTGGCTAAGTGGGAAGGTGGCTTCCAGAATCTCATAGCTGGTATTTCAGTCACAGCACAGAGAGGGAATAAGAGGGCTTTGCATGTCAAGCAAGAAGGAGGCTCCCCAGCTGAGTGATAAAGGTGAGAGGAAAGCAGAGGGCACCAAGGGCCTACGCAGAAGGTTTGAGAGACTTAACGCTGAGAGATCACTTTACGATCCTTGAGTTTCACATACCACTTTTTGTCAGTTCAGTCTTTTTTGAAGAAGTGTATCTCTTTGAAATTACTTGGCCTAAGGAAAACCCAAAGAGGAGTTTCTCCTACATTGGGAATGAAATTTTAAAAATCACCAGGATGTACGCGGAGTCAGGTGTGGTGGTAACAAGGGAATGCAAATCAGCAGATTTCCAAAGGAGAGCACTGCCCGACTGGCACCGGCCCTTCTGTCTGCACATCATTTTCATCTCCTGTGAGGGTGGGGCTCCCTGGGTTTCACTGAAGGAGTCAGGAGTACTCGGTGAATGGTGGATAGGAAGAACTCCATGTTAGAGGTGTTCTTATGCACAAATCATGTTCCAGACCTACCAACCAAGGGGACAGATACCTCACCAGAGCAGCACAGCAATGGAAAAAAAACCCAGTTTTGTTGCCAGGAAGCTTTGGGCACTAATGTAAGCCTCGTATATTTTGCTTATACACAGGGATGATACAAATGCCTATATCTCAGTGCCATTGAATGAGCTAATACACAGTGCAAAGAATTGACCTGGCATCAAAGTTCTCAATAACAGTTCTCAAAACTAGCAATTTTTTTTTTTCAAAAACATGAGCTCAGAACAAATGAAGGGAAAAAGCACATGCAAAAGTACCATATTTACTGTTTGGCACAAAATATTCTGATTTCTAGGCTTTCTTCTAAAATTAGATCATTTTCTAAAAACCAGTTACAAATAATGACAATTAATATAAATAGTAAATATTTAATAAGGAAAAATAAGGAAAACTATGAACACCAAGTATATGAAAAGATGTTGAGCCTCCAATGAAAAGTCAACTTTAAAACAGAACAAAGAAGGTCTAAAGAGAAATAAAGACCAGAGCTCAGAAGGGTGAAGGAACAGGAGGGCTCTGGCTGTGTTAAAGGCTGTGAAGAGTATGGGGACCATTCCACCTTAACAATTTATCCTAAAGAAATGTAGTGAGACTGCAAGAACCTTCTGCAACATTTGTAACAATATCAACTTAAATATTCATCAAAATGAGAATGGTAGGGACTGGGGAGATTGTTTAGTAGTTAAGAGCACTGGCTGCTCTTGCAGAAGACCTGGGTTCAGTTCCTAGAACCCCCATGATGGCTAACAGCCATCCTTAACTGCAGCCCCAAGGATCTGACACCTTCTGGTTTTTAAATTTTAAAAAGTTTAATTAAATGAGAATGGCTAAAAACATTGTGGTATATTATTACCAGCTCATATTATATAGCCATTAAGATGGTAAAATTGAGCAGGCCTGGCCATATTTGTACTCAGAGACTAAGGCAAGAGGATAACCAAGAGTTAAAATACACCCTGGAGCAGGGCGTGATGGCTCACGCCTTTAATCCTACCAGTCGGGAGGCAGAGGCAGATGGATCTCTGTGAGTTCAAGGCCAGCCTGGTCTATAGAGTGAGCTCCAGGCCAGCTGGGTCTTAAAGGGAGACCTGTCTCAAAAATACCAAAAAAGAAAAAAAAAAATACACCCTGGGCTACATAGCAAGTTCTAGGCCAACCTCAGAACTATAGTTAAACACTGTCCCAAATGAACAACAACAACAACAAATGTAAAATTGCCTTTGTGTTTCATGAAAAAATAGCCAGATTATTATTTAAAATAAAATATAAAACACTGATCTCATTTTTAACTACATACTATAAATCTAAAATAGCTTTGCTCTACAGAAATAAAATATAAACCATGGAGCTGGAGATGTAAGTCAGTGAACTAGGCTAGAATACTTGAGATGCTGAGTTCCACCCCAAGTACTATAAAAAATTATTTTAACAAATAAGTAAAACCTAAACTACAAATATAAGGCACAAAGGAGCATTTTCTCATAATCATCTGTCATAGTTGGCTTCAGCTGTTAGCTTGACACACCTGGGAAGAAGGCACTTCAGCTGGGAAAATTCCTCTACTGGTTTGTGGCATGCCTGTGAGGTACTTTCTGGATTGCTGCGTGACACTGGAGGGCCCATCCCACTGTGGGCAATGAGTGCCACCCCTGGGCAGGTAGTTCTATAAGGAAGCAGGCTGAGCACAGGAGCAAGCCTGTAAGCACTGGAGGGCCCATCCCACTGTGGGCAATGAGTGCCACCCCTGGGCAGGTAGTTCTATAAGGAAGCAGGCTGAGCACAGGAGCAAGCCTGTAAGCAGTGTTCTCCGTGGTCTCTGCTTCCATTCCTGCCTCCAGATTCCTGCCCTGAGCTCCTGCCCTGACTTCCCTCAAAGATAAACTGTCACTCAGAACTGAGGTGTAAACCCCTACCCCCACAAGATGCTTTGGGTCAGTGTTTTATCACACCAATATAAAGCAACCAGGACACCATCATAGGAAAAAAAAATGGGTCAATTAAAATATTTTAGCCCAATATACACAAAGCATTTCAACATATTTCATATTGAAAACTAAGTATATTCACACTCATTTTTCTTGGTAAGTCTTGAAAATCTGGTGTTTTCTCTTACAGCTCATTCCAACTTGGACCAATGTCTATTTAAGTGCTCAGCCACATGTGGTTATTCTCCTGACAATGCAGACTCACAGACTATACATTATTAGTAGCTGCTTCAGACATTAGGACAAAGGTCCTTTGTCTTTTCTACATTGTATGAATTGTTTCAATAATCATTTTTATCAAGAGGAAAATGGGAACATTGTGAAAAATGCTTTTTAATTTTCTTTTTAAAGCTGTAAGAGACCAGAAAGGACAGCTTAAATTTAAATCTTCAAATTACTCTTGCTCCTTCCTCCCCTGGGGTGGAGGGTAAGAACTTCTTCCAAACCTGATTGGCTACTGGTTTAGCAGTTGTATATGTATAGAATTCCTCTACTTTCTCGATCACCAAGTCTAATTGTAAGTAACATCAAGAATTGGGGGAAAAGGTCTTAGCACTGTAACACTGACAGGTGTGGACAGCCACCCAGTACCTTGACTAAAGCCAATGAACAACTGCCAAGTGCATATGGTGTGCTGGAAATGGTATGTGGATTAGGACACATGATCTTCTAATGACCTTCCCATGGCAGGCAGCACCCTGTTTTTTCAGAGAGAAATCAAGGCTTAGAAAGTCTCTGCTCCAAGGTGTCAGAGCTGAGAGCCTTTAAGTATAATATCCAGGGTGGTCCACATCAAGATCATGATCACAAAGGCCAGGACAGTCATACCAAGGCCATGCTCTCACTCCAATTACTATGTTGAGATAACTGTATTTCCCCCAAGGAAAACCCCAGTCATCTTTTATTCATAAGCATTCTAAATCTCAACTCCAATATCTACTCTAAGTTAATAATATCTAAATAATTTGCACTTACACAAACCACTGTCACTCCAAATTCATCATGCTAAAATCAAGAATTATCCTTGCAACAGCCTGATTCGCATATTTCTGTCCATGTTCAAGCTGAAACCTGAGAGTCATATTTGACCTCTGTTCTTCCCTTTGCTCTTCATAACCAAGTGTTCGAGTATCAATCTCTATAAAGAACAGTTAAGTAACAAGCATACCTTGTACCCCTATCTTGGTTTATAAATTCTGTTCTTCAATAAAGGGAAAGTGACAGACATCACCTTAACCAAGAGACAAAAGAGATCTTATCAGTAATGAGACACCCTAACATCACCTATCTGGAGATGACACAGAGAGTTATTCCTGATGTGTTCTTGCCAGAACTTCACAATTTACATCTAGGCATGAGAAGACTTTGGACACATCAAGCTGAAAGACGCACCCAAGATGCAGAGTAAGTGGCCAACTCTGGAAGTGCCCATGTCACAAAAGGCATGTGATTACAAAGACACTGAGCAAATGTCACCACAGAAGAGTCAGGAAGCTACACACTAAAAGCAACGAGGGATCCTATAGGAGATCCCAGCCCAGAAAAAGACAAATGGAAAAGCTAGTCACCTTCCAGTGTGGTCTGCAGAAATATAAACAGTTTCTAATTTTAATAACTGTATTTTGATTATCTGAGTGTTAAATTAGGGACATCTGGAGAAATACCAAAAGGTACTGTACTTTTTAGTGGGTTTGGGAGGTTTTGTTTGGTTTTTTATTTGGTTTGGGGGTTTTGTTGTTTTTTTGAGACAAGGTCTTTCTCTGACTGGCCTTGAACTCAAACTCTGTGTCAGCCTCCTGAGGAGTATTAGGATCACAGGCATGCATCGCCACACTGGAGTTGAACTGTACTATTTTTGTAACGTTTCTGTAAGTCTGAACTTGCCTCAAAGTGGTTTTAAAAATAGTGCTATTTCTATCCCCAAATATACCTAAATTATCTGTGTCCCGTCTTCACTCTCCGTATGGCCACTTCTGCCAGTACTCTCCCTTATGTATTCCAATCCTATTCATTCTAAAAGGACCAGGCATGTCCCAGCGCCCTGGGCGGAGGAGCCCCCGCCCCCTGCACTGTAGCCCACCAAACCAACACTTCCACAGAGAGCATATAACTCCCTATACCCTTCTAGTGGTTTCGGGCTTCCAAAATGTTGATAACGGCTTCTCTCCTTCAAGGATCCTAGTGGGGAAATGAAACATCACAAAAATTACCTCCAGGGGAGGGCAAAGCAAGAGCCTCCTCTGTAAGTACAGGTACAAAGAATTGGTGTATGTCTGTATTGGGCAAAATATGTCATGTAAGTCAGAATTCTAATGAGAACCAGCAAGGTCAAGAAGACCCATTTCAGTATTCAGAGACTGTCACCCTTTGTAGAAGATGCAAACTATTAGGCTCCCAGGCAAAGACAAACATGGCAAGTATCGACAAAGTGGCACAGGAGCAGTCTCTTGAGACTGATCAAGTGCATAGACAGTTAACAGGAAGAGAGTGTAGGAGAGGTGAGGGTAACAGGGACGCCATCTGATCCCAAGGATCTTTGAGTACTATTCAAGTCTGCAACACCAGTCATCTTTTCTCAGGATGACAAAAGTAAGGCTGAATTATCAGTTCCTCCAATGGTGAGGGTGGACTCTGAGGAAGCAGTGTCCTTGGAGACCAATTCTTAGTGAATCCTACTTATGTGAAATCTGGATAAGGGAAAGCTAAATGACACCTGCTCCAAAACCACAGAAAGTTTTCAAAGGAGTAGCATTCCAGCTAGAACTCTTAGGAAAGGCTCCTGGGCTCAAAGCCAGGGTGTGTGAGCCAGAAGAGTAAGCAAACAGCACCCAAAACTCTACCAGTGGGGCTTGGAGTGGTGCTCAGTGGTAGAGCTTTTACCTAGAATGGGCAGGGCGCTGGATTCCATTCCCAGCATTTGAAGAAAAATGAAATATATATGTAATATGAATATATGTTCATTTCCTTCATGGAATGCTACCTGTAATTAAAAACCAAATAGGAAATGGGATCATCTACGAGCAATAAATAGCTCATGACTTCCCAGTCACTTTTCTGACTATAGTCAAAGTAGTATACATAAGTTATTCTTTAAAACAGATAAGATGATAGCAGTATTGACAGTATTTATCCATAATAACCCTCTATAGATTGTCTTATCCAGCCTGAAGGAAAAAAGACTACAAATATTTTGAGCCAGACAATTTTTTTGCTATCATCATCTCATGGTTACCATGCTAGTACATGCTTGGGCTTCTTTCTGGGACCTACACAAATCAAGCCCACACTATCTTGTCTAGTGGACTGGAAACCAACCACTAACATATATACAGCTCTGGTGACAATAGGGCCCATTCTCAACATCACCTCTCTGTAAGAGGGTGACTCACTTTGACATCATCCTGAAAGTGTCTGGGACAACCTCAGATCCTCACTACAAAGAAAGCAATTTCTCAAGGGTCAGGTGTTGGATATTCTACAGACAGAATTGTCTTTGTCAATGAGAAGTGTCCTTTGCTAGTGACAAATTCAATTTTCCTTGAAAGTTTATAATTTCCCTCAAATTTATACATATAGACACATTGAATATGAATCTCAAGTTGAAAAGCAAAAAAGTTAAGGGAAAAAAGTATTTGAATAACTAGAATTAGTATGCTGTTACTACCAAGAACTATTCAATACTTATAGGCTATGTATATCTTATATGTTTTATATTCCAGTAATATCTTCCAACTAAAGCAACAGGTACAATCAATAAAGGCCTATAAAATTTCTAGTCCCAAACATTTATAAGTGCTATTGGTGTAATGGCTAATTATTTCCATCATCCATAATATACTGAAGTGTCTGAACCCAATGTCCATCACATTAGGAAAGCCTACTAGTAGGATAAAAATAAAAGGGAACATTGGTTATTTCAATAACAGAGCAAACTGAACAAATCATCTCCCCAAGAAACAAAGTGAATCTGAGTAGCTGACTCCATGTCTCTGTATAATTTATGATTCATATACACACTGAGAATCCAGCCTAGCAAGTAGGGTTATAATGATTAGGAAATAACCCAACTGCTTCTTATACTAATGGATAAGCCCATTTAACTCTGCCAGAAAAAGCAACCACTGCTCAGCATAAAAACTGGGAAGCTACTGCTTAGCCCCAGAAAATCTGGATTTTAGATTCAACCGTCTAAAGATAACTGAGAATCAGAAACCCACTCACAGTGTGAGGTGCAGGCCACCAGCCGTAAGGAGGAACTCTATTCATTTTGGCTTAATTACACCAAACCCTCACATCACTGAAGCTACTCTACATCTTCCCTGTTCTTCCAAGATCTTTTCCTGATGACACTAGTTTTGTCCACAGCCCCAGAATTCAAGAAAAAGTCACTGAAGGCTCTCAAGTTCAAACTCCCACTAATTCATCATTCGCATTAACATGCACTATATTGACTTCTAACTAAAATTCAAGTGGTTCCCCTCCAAGTGATCTATCTTTCAAAGCAACCCAGAACAAATGTTTCGTTTTTCTAAACTAGATCTCCAGAATTTGAGTGCTTTCAATAATCCATTAGCCTTGAATGATGCAGCAATCACATACTGTGGCTCAAAGACTTTATGATACCCTGCATAAACTTGTAGTTGAGTTACTTATTTTCCTTGTACAGCCTGCAGCTCCACACACAGTCACGGAACACAGCTTCAGCTCTGCAGTCTCGGCTCAGTTTGTTTTTCCCTGCCTCACTGATTTCCATCTTCCAGCCTAGGTTCCTGATAAGCCTCTCAGGGTCAGAGCTGAAAGCTGGAACTCTGAGGGAGCCTTCTCAGACTCCCACGGGTAAAGAGGTGGAGTGCTTTTCCCAGGCCAGTATTGCCAGAATTCCTGCCCTGGCTCGCACCTTCTCCACTCCTCTCCTGAGAGACTGGTACCCAAGGGTGATCCCTGCCAGGATTCCTTCTGGATCCCTGGTGGGCCCAAAGGTAAAGAAGGCCCCGCCCATAACCAGGTGACACTGTGACCACCCTGCGGAACGTCAACCCTTGCAGACGGGATCCCCCATTCCTCTCCTGAGAAAGAAGAGATTTAAAATTTTTTTCAAAGATTGTTGGTGAGCCCAAGGAGCTGAAGGGCTCCCCCCTGCGCTGGACACCAGGGAGAGCTCTCCAGGTGAGGATGCGGAAGTACCTCTTCCTACCCCGCCCAGACCTGTTGGCCCGCCGGTGTATCAGGAATTGCACACTCACCCTCTCAACTCACAAACAGTACACACACACTTCCCTCTCTGCACCAAGACTGTCAGAGATGTCCCAGACACCAGAAAAACCAGGCACCCGGACATCCTAAACACTTTTATGGGAGCTAAAGGCGATTCAAGGCCCTTCCTGGCTCACTTCCCGGGTGGGTGAGCAGACGCCTGGGAAGCGTCCTAACTTTAACCACAGCACCTGGCAAGGAACTCGGGACAGAACAGCCGCACCTGTTCCTAATCCTGAGTACCCGGCCCGGCCGGCTCGCCCACCCATCCTGACCTTGAAAACATCCCTGAGTCCTCCACTGAACCTGGTCCACAATACTCCGACCCCCTCCCACGATCACCGATAGCCCCAAAGGGTCCCCCTCAAAAATGTCCAGCGTGGAGCCCGGCCCAGCACCTCTCTAACCACAGCCCTCCGCAGTCCTCCAGCTGCGCCCCTCCCACCAGGCTGCTCCTCGTTCCTGCTCCTCCCAAATTCAGGGTCCTTACGGTAGCCACGCGCGGAAAGAGGGGTGCTACAGAGGACCGGGGACAGGGGAGCAGAGGGACACCAGGAGGCTGGTGCGCTGTCCCCAGACCCCGCGGGCAGAGATTCTTCCCCCCCCCCCAGGTTCGGGTTCTCAGTAGAAGCCAGGGCAGGAGAGGACCAGGAGGGACGGGCGAAGTGGAAGGTGGCCCCAGCCCGGGCGGGGGACAGACTGTCCGGGCCGGTCGGTGCGGGCGCTCCGGAGCAGCCAAACTTTCTCTGCCACCGAAGTTGGGGCGCCCGGCAGGAGGCCGCCGGGACTGGAAGGCGGCCCCGGACGCCGCACCTGCCCGGCCGCGCTCACCTGGCTGTACAGCTCGCTGACCGACATGACCCCGGGCCGGGCTGGAGCCCGCGCTGCGCGGCCGCACTCGCCGGAGCCGGCTGGGCGCTGCTCACCGCCCCCGCCTCAGTCCGCGGCTGGCCCGCCTAGCGCCATCTTCCAGGACCGCCGAGAGTTCCCTCTTTCCCTCCTGGGCGGACCTGCCGGCGCCGGAGCCCGCTGACTCTCGCCCGCGCGACCTTTACTCCCACGGCGGAGGCAGCCGCGCGAGTGCAGCCAGCCGGAGTTGCGGTAGGGCGGGGAGGAGGCGCGGCGCTCCTGGCTCAGGTATGGGGAGGAGGTGTGGGCGCGGACGCCCCGCCGGGGAGGGACAGAGGGAGGGAGGGAGGACCGACCCGCGCGTCACCGCGGGCGGCCGCAGCCTCGGCGCCCTCCTCGCCCCCGCAGTCACCGGGTCCTGGGGCCGGGGGCGGGGCCGGCGAGGAGCTGCGCCGAGAGCTTGCACGCGCCGCCCCAGCACCGCCCCCTGCTGGACTCCCGGCGCGGGCCGCGCAGGTGCGGGCAGGGAACGCACCTGCCGCAGCGTCTCCCCCACCTGGGACGAGCCAGACAGGTGGGGCGGAGCTGCGACGGAGCCGAGAAGAGGGTCGAAGAAAAGTAACTGAAAAGTTAGAGGGGCTGGAAGGACCTGTTGTTTTCTTCTGTTTTATACGGCTGTATTCGACGTTTTCATTACTAAACCCAGATTATGTTATACATTGTTAAGTGATTTAGGTGGACAAAAGAGGTCGAAATCCTGATCAGAAAAAAAAAAAAAATAGGGTTTCCCCCTCGGAAATATTAAGTTTCACCCCCAGCCTCCAAGTAGGCTGCAGACTCCTCTCAGAAGATGGCTGTTTGAGGGGGCTGGGAGAAGGGTCTCAAGTTCTCCTAGTGCTATTCCTTCCGCCCCTCCTTACCTCACTTTGTCTCCTCTGCCCCTGGCTCTTAGCTGCCTGTAGCAAGTTTATAGTTCTTTTCCACTTCCCAACGAAATTTAAGCATTTCGGCCCAAAAGGGAAAGTGATTGGCAGAAGCCCAGAGAAGGAGAGCAGAAGTAGGAGACGAAACCTGGGGCTTCAAACCATGGCATTGACCTTGATCGTGGCTTTCAGTCACGGTACATCTATGGTAGCTGGGACCTTTTTTTGCAGAGCTCTTCCCCCGCCCCCCCAGGTGACGCTCAGATGCAGTCCACAGCTGGAATCACTTGGGGAACTTTGAGAGTTTCAAAGAAAGGGCCCCCTAAACAGAATTCTCACTTATTAGTGAAAGATGGGGATTGAAATTTTAAGCTACTCTGAAATGCTAAAATCTCTCCTTTCAGGGTCGACAGGTGAAGTTAGAGGTAAGGGGTGGGGGAGCACTCACCTAGGCGTCACAAAGCCCAAGGCTTCACTGCAGACTTACTGAATCAGAAACACCAGGGTGCGGCCAAAATTCCATTTCACCACTTTCTAAGTGAGAAGGGCTCC
Organism: Rhizomys pruinosus; assembly: GCA_009823505.1. Classification (NCBI taxonomy): domain Eukaryota; kingdom Metazoa; phylum Chordata; class Mammalia; order Rodentia; family Spalacidae; genus Rhizomys; species Rhizomys pruinosus. The sequence goes on along the minus strand of VZQC01007807.1, from coordinate 358,943 downwards.
TGGCCTGCTAGCTCACAGCGCAGCAGCTCCCGACAGTCCCATCTTAACTCTCCACCAGAACCTCTTGCCCTACAGGCTCCTGACTTTGTCCCTCTTCCTTCCTGCTGAGCTTTGCTTACTCAGGCATCTTCTTTTGCTTTGGCTGAGTCCTTCCATAACTCACTGCTTTGCAGCATCTTCTGCATATCACTTTTAAACAGATGCCTCACTCCCTCTTCCAGAAATCCCCATTTAATTCATCTAGGGTCTTGCCCCGAATCTTAAAAGAATGTTTTGAGTTGGTGATCTACTTTGCTTTCAATCACTGTGACAAAGATTCTTACCAATGCCAACTTGGGGAGGAAAGTGTTTATCTATCGTACATCTCCCAGGTCACAGTTCATCACTTAGGGAACTAAAGATAGGAACTCAGGGCAGAAACTTGGAGGCAGGAGCTGAAGCACAGAACATGGAAGAACACTCCTTACTGGCTTACTCCCCTGGCTCATGTTCAGCCTGCTTTCTTATACAGTACAGGACAACCTGTCAGGGGTGGCACCACCCAAAGTGGGCTGGGCCCTCCCACATCACTCAAGATCAAGAAAATACCCTACTGACATGGCCACAGGCCAGCCTAATGGAGGCAATTTCCCAATTAGGCTCCCCCTACCCAGGTGTGTCAAGTTAACGCTAAGGCTGTCCAGGGTTTTGTTAAGTTAGGGCCTCACTATGTAGCCAAGGCTGTTTTCATACTCAAGATCTTCCTGCAGTCAAAGTACTGGAAAGACTATTCTCTCAGATTTTTTTAATCTCCCAGGTGGTTGAAAGGGCTGCCGAGATTAAGAATCACTGCTTTGGACCGGGGTGTAACTCAGTAGCAGAGTGCTTGCCTAGCATGTGCAAAGCCCTGTGTTTGATCCCAGGAGTACACACACACACACACACACACACACACACACACACACACACACACACATTCAATCTTTCCAATCTGGGTCCCACTTAGCCCCAGCCTATGGAATTTGCTCTCTCCCTGTAAACCATGGGGGTGTTTAATCCCATCTGCCCTGCTATCACTTCTCTCCCCTCATTCTCCTAGCCTCTCTCCACACCTTCTGAGCACCCTTTTCTGACCCTTCTTCCCCCTGATTCCTGAAGAAAAGTGTGCCCATTGCTTGGAACATCTTTTTTCTCTTTTCTCTTCCAAGGCCCCTATTTCATCTCTCAGTGCGATTCTGTCAAACTTAATGAGTCCTATTCTAGCCCAACCTTCCCACCTGCCAGATAGGCAATCCAGCCATCCTGGGGGATCTAGGACAACCCAAACCCCATTCCTTCTCCTCCCCACACGCCGCTCAGTTCCAACTGCCTGGCCCCCATAATACCTGGCACAAATTAAAAGCTTAATTCATTTGGCTGAACTATGTCATGTCCCTGAGGGGAATGTTAGACTTGTCCAGAGCTTTGTGATGTCTAATCCTACAATCAGATGTGGTCGTTCCCCCATTTGAATAATAGTAATGACATTTTGAGACTTAATTTACACCGGGAAATGCTGAACACTTTACTCCGGTATCTTGTTGAAGTCTCGACGTGGTGTAACCTTATAAAGGAGGCCTAGAACATTAATCCTGTTTCACAGATGGCTGAAATAAGGCTCAAAGGAAGGAAGTGCAACATTGTAGAGCAGAGAGCTACTTTTTGGTTATAGTCTAAGCATTTGCTTTCTTTTTTAACTAATAACTGTCTTGAACTTCAGAGCACATATAGGAATTAAGGGGACATGAACAGATTCAAATTCAGCTAATTCAAGTTATGGTCAATTAGTGTGGATATTTAAGAAGTATCCCAGGACCACTTGGGTGTGGAAACATTGATCTATGCTCCATGCCTTCTCAAAGTAGAGATTTCTATTCAGAGTCCCCTGGTCCCTCAACTGACAGATAAACATAAGAAACAGAAAAGCTTCAAACTTCCAAGCACTCATCTGCCCCTCTCCAGGTGCTCCACTGACTGTGCTCTCTCTTGCATGTGTATGGTATTCCTTTCTCCTCCTTGCCACTAGGCTTAAAGGGTCTTTAAAGCTGGGACCAAGCCTAACCCGTTTGTGTCATTGTGCATAGTGGGTGAATTAAAGTGTTGAGGCTGGGCGTGGTGGTGGACATGTTTAATACCAGGACCCCCGAGACAGAGGCTGGTGGTCACTGTGAGATGGAGGCCAACCTGGTCTACATAGCGAGTTCCAAGCCAGCTGGGGCTCAGTATTGGATCAAATTGAAAGGAAGTACTGCTAGTTAATTGGTAGAGAAGAAGGGGAAAGAAAGAGGTTGCCAGGCAGAAAAAAAATGAACAGAAACAAAGAGAGAGAAGGGGAAGGAGAAGGGGGAAGGGGAAGGGGAAGAGGGAAGGGGAGGGGGAGGAGGAGGGGGAAGGGAGAGGGGGAAGGAGGAGGGGGAGGAGGGGGAGGGAGGAGGGGGGGGAGGGGAATGGGAAGGGAAATTAGGACAGGTTAGAGGAGGAAAGGGCGCGAAGGAGAAGGGGAAGGGGAAAGAAAAAGGCAAATAAAAAAAAAAAAAAAAAAAGGGAAGGGGAGGGGGAGGGGAGGGGGAAGGGAAAAAAAAAAAAAAAAAAGGGAAGGGGAAGGGGGAAGGGGAGGAAGGGAGAGGGAAAGACTGAGGGGGAGGGGGCCCCTGGTGCGGGGTTTAGCGAAAGTTAAAAGGTTGCACGCAGGGGGGGTCACTCACGGGCATGGGGGGAGGTGGGGGACGGCTTTTTAAGGGCTCAGGGGGGAGCGGAGGATTCAAGGGCCCTGCGCCCTGGTGGGATAGAAAGTTTTAAAGTACAGAAAGAATTTACATTAAATAGGCAGGGTCCTAGGAGCCCTTTTTTATGGGGACGGGCTCAGCCAGGCCTGCTTTGAGATTGGATTGTGATGTAGAGTGTTAAATTGTAGAGGGAGGTGGTGGGTTTAAAAATTATTAATGTAAAATAAAATAAAAAAAAAAAAAAAAAAAAAAAAAAAAAAATAATGTTAAATAAATTAAATAAATAAAAAGAATATAATATAATAATTTAAATAATTTAATTTTAAAAGCTTTTATAGCTTTTATTTGTAAAAAAAAATTTTAATGATTTTTATTATTTTTAAAATAGGAGACAACTAAAACATAATCTATTTTTTAAAGCGGGTTAGGATATATAAAAAAGAAAAAAGCTTTAATATAAGCCGTGGGGGAGAGAAGAATGAAAATATATCTATGGGTGGTGGGTTCAACATTAGGGCACCTTGCGCGAAAGCAGGGGGGGGAGGGGGAGGGAAAAAAAAACGGTCGGAAGCCCCACACGCAAACTAGCCCCTTTTCCACGCCCCTTCCTTATATTCCAGGGCCACCATCTTTTCTTTTCGGCCTTTATTAACTATTCATTAACATTACCCAATGGTTGAAGTATAAATGGAATCCCCTTTACTTTAGTTGTATAGAGGCCCTAGTTATAAATTCTTATAGATACATCCCCTGCTTATCCCCCCGCTCCTACCACTACACCCCAATTTGTCCCTGCCACCGGAAGAAAAGAGGGCACCGTTAAAGTGGTTCTTAAACAATCCCCAGTTGGGAAGAGAGGCCGGGGAGGAAGGGGGGAAAAAAAAAAAAAAAAAGGGGGGGGGGGAGGGAAGACCGGCCTGAAAGAACTTATCACAATTCCCCCGTCCACAAAGAAAAAAAGGGACCCACCGAGGGAGCAAACATAGGGAAGGTGAATAGTGAAGGANGCAAGGGAAAGGGGATGGGGAAAGGAGAAGCGGACGGATCAGAAGGGGGAGAACAAAGAAGGGGGCATCAACTACCAAAGACAACCTTTTTTGCAAAAAAATTATTTTTATTTTATGTGCATGCGTGTTATGCCTGCCTGTGTTATATAAGTGCACCCCGCTGCATCATGCAGTGCTCACAGAGGACAGAGAGGGTGTTGGATCCTCTGGAACTAGAGTTACAGACAGCTGTTAGCTACTTTGTGGGTGCTGGGAATCGAATTCAGGTCCTCTTCGAGAGCAGCCCCCAAAGAAACCTTTTTATTACTGAGAATTAAGTGAAAGTGATTTGTAAACTAGAAATCAGTATTCAGTGACAGTTAAAATTGTTTTTCTTGAGACTGGTGAGATAGCTCAGTGGTTAAGAGTGTAATGTTATGCTGGGTGTTGGTGCCAGCACCCTACATCAGATGGTCAACAACCAAAATAAGCGATAGTGCCACGAAAAGCCACTGCCCGGGGGCCTCTGGAGGTCACACATGACATGCATGGTGGGAGGGGTGCACAGAATAAAGGCATGAAGGAACTACACACACACACACACACACACACACAAATAATAAATACTATCTTTTAAAATTATTTCCTTATATTCTCTACTGAACAGAATCCTAGCTTCTCCCCTTTCTTCAATCTGAACTGCGTGGAAAAGTGCACAGAGCACACTAGAACCCTGTCTTGGCTGAGAGACAGGCAAGCAGAGGCAGCAGGGGCAGAAGCAGGAGTGTGGAGAGGCCACGGAGCCTCGTTTTTGGGTGTCTAGTCCTGCCTTTCCTTTCCTTTGCAGGTTCCAAATATCTGCTGTGGAGCTCTGGGCTGTGCTTCACTGTCCTGACTCGTCCTACTCAGTGATGCTGAAGCTCCTCTTTTCTACTCACGCGGCATAGTCTCTCCCTTATCGTGCTCATATCTTTGTCCATCAGTGTGTGTCCTACACATCAGGAGATGAACCTCTTAGGCATTTAAAAAAATATTATTTACTTCAAAGTAAAACAGTAAAAAAAAATTTGTTAATTATTTTAACTTTATGTGTATGGGTGTTTGGTCTACATGTATGTAAGTGTGCCATATGTATGCAGTGCCTGCAGAGGTCAGAAGAGGGTGTTGTATCCCCTGAAACTGAAGTTATGGACTCTGGTTAGCTGCCATGTAAGTGCTGGGAACTGAACAACAGAACAACTTTTAGGAGTAGGGTTTTCTTGCTTCTACCATGTAGGTTCCAGGAAAGGAACTTAGGTTATCAGTTGTGGTGGCAAGTGCCTTTATCTGCTGAGCCATGTTATCAGCTTGCAAAGGAGTCCTTTAAATCATTCAGGATTTTTCTCTTTGGCATGCTACTTTCCACCTGAATTTTATCCTATATTTTTCTACTAGAATTTCTTCTTTAACTTTAATCTCACATGTTATATTAGAAACACATTTAATAGCCATTTATGGTACTTAGCTATAACAAGAATATATTTAAACATTTTCCAGTTGTCTGAATATTAAAAATTATTGAGTCCCATTATTATGACAAATATTATTGCACAACTTCAAAAATCTATTCCTATTTCGATCATGGATGTGAGTTTATGAAAACATTTGAGAAATCTTGTTTACATAAGGAAATAGATGGGAAGGGGAATTTTGTTAGAACAGCATCCTTCAATTCTTTGAATTCTTTCTTAGTTGACAAGAATCACAGGATCCATCAAAGATTATTTTAACTCCCTGTCAGCTGACCACTGGATTATCTCTCCATTAAGTTTTGCTGACAGCCTGGAATTGGAATCCACTTGACCTGAAAAAGAATGCGTGGCCCCTCTCTAGAGCCAGGAGCGAACGTGTGGCCCTCTCTAGAGACGAGCTTTCTCAACCTCAGTTGCTAACTCTTCCATTGGTGGCCTCCAGGTTTTGACTCCCCAGGCAACACACTGTTCTGTTTGGGACTGAGAGCCTGCCCTTCTGCAAAGTGATGGAAGGGAAAGGAGGAATGGAGACCTGACTGCAGGTCTGTCTTTCTGGAAAATCAGTTTAGGGAGAAATACATATGGAGGATCTGGAATTGGAGTATGCAAACCCCAGTTTGAAGATGGCCACTTGAGTAGGAAGGAACGTGCCATGCCATCATGAAGAGAGAAATTGCTGGGATGCAGTTCCTACCAATAGTCTACACATCACAGACCACCTTTTTTTTTTTTTTTTTTTTTTTGTTTTTTCGAGACAGGGTCTTCCTGTAGCCCCAGCTAGCCTGGAACTCACTCTGTAGACCAGGCAGGCCTTGAACTCAGAAAGATCCACCTGCCTCTGCCTCCCAAGTGCTAGGATTAAAGGCATGCACCACCACGCCCAGCTCACAGACCACCTTTTATATGGATCCTTTATTGCTGTAGAACAAAATACCCTCCGACATAGTGGTTGAAAACAGCACATGTTTATTAGCTTACAGTGCATCTGGGCCACAGAATTTGTTAACTCATGTTTTTTGTTGCTGTTGCTTTTAAGAACAAAAAAAATTATTTGTCTGTCTCTGCCACTGTGTACAGGTGCCCAGAGAGGGTAGAAGAGGACATTGGATTCCCTGGAGCTGGAGTTACAGAGAGTTGTGAGCTACCCAATGTGGGTGCTGGGTCCTCTGGAAGAGCAGCAAGAGCTCTTAACCACTGAGCCATCTCTCCAGCCTCAATTTTTGTTTTAAAAAGTCTAGGCACAGCTTTCTGAATCCTCTGCTTCAGGGTGTGTCTATGGCTTCCATCAAAGTGTCAGCTGGGGGCTAGGGTCTTATCTGAAGGCTCATCTAGTGTTGAATCTGCCTCAAAGTTCACTCATGTAGTTGCTGGAAGATTCAGATCCTCGGACACTGCTGTGTTTCCTTACCATATAGCTTCCTCCATGTGGACTCTTCATCAGAGAGGGCACATGAAAGAGAAACAAGACTGAGAGAAAGATGCAGGACATTTATGGCAGAATGCATGATCTGGGATGGGGTGGGGGGAAGGGGAAGGGGAATATGTCCAAACTGAACTGAAATGATATCTAAAATACACAAAGCATCAATAAAAGTATTATATTAAAAAAAAGAAAGAGAAACAGTTTTGGCAGGTCAAAGGTCTTTTATAACCTTATTGTGGAAGTAACATCCTATAACTTTGCTGTATTTTATTGTTTGGAAGCAAATCCTTAGGTCTAGCCCACACACAAAGAGAACAGATTACAAAAGGGTAGAACCAGGGGGTCGAATCACTGAAGCTAATTTAGAAGCAGCCTACACAAGTACTTTTAAGAGGAAAAATAATTTGAATTATTCCTGTTCCTCAGTTAGGGATATAATTTTAATCATATTTCCATTTCTTGGCTACAATTGCTAAGATTTGATCCAACAATCAAAATCTGTAGAAAGGAGGGAGAGAGAGAGGAAGGGAAGGAAAAAAGGAGAGAGAGAGAGAGAGAGAGAGAGAGAGGGAAAGAGAGAATATGAATGAGCTGAAAGCTGGCTTAATGTTGTGATAACATCATGTGTCCCTGGGAATAAGAGGACTTAACAGAAGTTAAATGCCTGGGCCAGCTGCTGCATGGGACAATGAGGTGTCCCATTTCAGCCACATCCAACCCAGACCTTCAGTACACTATGTAAACATTCTGCCAATGAACTACACTCCCAATCCAAATGAAGTGCTTTTGTTTGTTTGTTTGTTTGTTTGTTTTTTGAGACAGGATCTCATTGTATAGTTCAGGCTGATCTAGAACTCATGATGTAGTCCAAGCTGCCCTTGAACTCATGATGTAGTCCAAGCTGCTCTTGAGCCCATGATGTAGTCCAAGCTGCTCTAGAGCCCATGATGTAGTCCAAGCTGCCTTAGAGCTCATGATGTAGTCCAAGCTGCTCTAGAGCTCATGATGTAGTCCAAGCTGCTCTTGAACTCATCATCTTCCTGCCCTAGCTTCCTTGAGTGCTGGAATTATACTACAGGCCAAATGGAGTATTCTTGCATTTGGGTGTTGGTATAGGTTACTCTCACTCCAAAAAAGTACAATTTTGAGTCAGTGAGTTGATGCCCAGATCTCTTCTTCATTTACTGTTTTGTTGCACTAGGGATTGACCTCTATGCCAAAGTTGCAGTTTAAGGAAACTGTTCTCTTCAGGTGTTCCCTCTTTACTTTTAAGGAGTTTATATCTCAACTTTGTGGCACTTCATTCAGCTATCTGACTCCTTCATTTACCCTGGTTATGGGAAATCCAGACCTCAGGAAAAATTCCAATAGAATCCAAGTTTTCTGGAATTTGGGGTGTGAGAAAAGAGAGTGTAATAGGTCATAGTAGTGTTCAAATATTTTCTTTCCTACTCTGGGCTGTTTCTCTGGTCAGGACCCTGCCTGGCAGAACATCCTATATCCCATTCCTGATGGACTGTGACTTGTGTGAACGAATGTGCTAGGGTAGGACTCGTGCACCCCTTTCCCATCTGCTACAACACAAGCAGTCTTCCAGGTAAGTGCTTGGAGGAAAGGTGATGTGGAGCAGAGCTATGTCCAGCCCATGACGAATGAATGATGTGAGCAAGAAATACAGTCTTTGCTTAGGCAATGAGTCTTGGGGTATAGTTCATTACTTCAGCAAAGCCCAATCAATCCTAATTGGTACAGATTCCAACTTAAAAGTGCCAAAGATTGGGGCTGGAGGGATGGCTCAGCAGTTTTAAGAGCACATTTTAAGAGCACCTACTACTAAATGTTGTTCTCTAACCTCCAAACACAAGCCATGAAATACACATGTGCATACATACACATGGAAAAGAAAGGAAAAAAGAAAGAAGGGAAGGAGGGAGGGAGGGAGGGAGGGAGGAAAGAGAAGGAAGAAAAGGAAGGAAGGGAGGGAGGGAAGGAAAAGCGAATGGGTTCTATTCCGAGGGGAGAGAAAGAAGAAGAGTACAATTTACAATTTCCCAAGACTCCAGGAGGTCCCCAGCACCTTGCGCCCTCTTCTGGACAGTTTCTTAACAACTAGTTTCAGTTTTGCTTTCTTATTTTCAGCCTTTTATAATCCCCGCTGATCTTTAACAATCATTACAGGAAGGACCAAGTCCTGCATCCTCACAATGTAGCCCATGTTAGCCTAAAGTCACAATCCTCCTGCCTCAGCCATCTGATTATAGCCTAACACATTTCTCAGTTAAGAAAACAGGCTCTGCCGGGCATGGTGGTGCACGCCTTTAATCCTAGCACTTGGGAGGCAGAGGCCCGTGCATCTCTGTGAGTTCAAGGCCAGCCTGGTCTACAGAGCGAGTTCCAGGTCAGCTGGGGCTACAGGGAGACCCTGTCTCAAAAAGACCAAAAAAGAAAAGAGGCTCAGAGAAAAGACGGTGTTTGCCCCAAATCACCCAGGCGGTTGGTACTCTAGCTGTTCTGGCCTGGACACTTCTGAGAAGATGGATGGAGATGATGGGGCCTCAGGAGAACTGCTTGATACGTGCAGACTTTCACAGTCTCCTGACAACCTTACCTATAAAGTTTACACTTTGCTCCTTGTAGCCTACTAATAACCTGAAACAGTCAGTAGTGGAGAGCCCAAATTAAACATGCCCTATCCATTAACAAACCTGCCTGGAATGTGCTGTTTCCAAATTCTACCATCCTTTTAGTTGGGGATTCTTGATCTTGGCTGTAGATTGCAGTGAACTCTGGATCATGTCTCCATTCCCTTCCAAAAAAAAAAAAAGGGTAAGGTGTATAGCTGGTGGTAGAGTACTGGGAAAGGGATATAGCTCAGTGGTGGAGTGTTGGTCTAGGATATGAAAGACCTTTATCCAACCCCACCATTAGGGGAAAAGCTGTATTTCACCTCAAATGTTGCTATTCAATTGTCCTGGGAAGCGGTGACTGGTTCAGTTTGGGGTTTGGTTTTGGTTTGAAACAGTATCTCTTATGTATCCTGGCCTGGCTTTGAACCTAAAATCCTGCTTTCCAAGCACCAGGATTTGAAGAATAGTTTTCCTTGGGTGATCCTAGAACTTATTGAAGGTCAAGACCATCAGCTATAGGTTCTGCTCAATAGCCCACTCACACCACATGAATATATTTCTGTTCTGTTTGGTTCCTGAGATTTAGAAAGTCTGTGGTCTGCTTTGAAATCCTCAGTTTCTTTGAGTGTTAATGCTGGGGATAACCAGATTAGGAACATTCATTCTGGGGTGATCAGTTAGTATGTTGGAAATACTCTACTTGTAGCCATTACAAGTTATTTGCTACTCAGGTATCAATCAAACCTTAGCTAATTAGTAATGACTGTCAAAATAACTTTTTAGTGGTGATACTGGTGACTTGTTAAATAGCAAGTGGGATATTAGAAGTAGGCCCTCTTTGATGAGATTGTAGGCATTGAAGATTTGGGGATTGACTAGAGACACTGCCAGAACCAGCCAGTATTCAGGCTGAATCCTTAGGGAGGGTGCCCAAGGCCAGTCCGTACTGGCCCAAATCCAGGAGGACTCTGATTGTAGAATGCTGACTGGAGCCACCTCTGAAATGTGTCAATAAATGAACCTTTCACACAGTGAGTGAGCTTTCAGAGTGTGATATAAACCCTTGAAGATTAGAGCAATGGGGTTTTATCACGCACAGAGCCAGTAATAGGGCACTCTGTACCTATTTGCTGACAAAGGCTTTTTTAAATTTTTTTTTTTTTATTAATTTTATTTATTTCTGTATGTGTATGAATGTACTGTCTGCATGCAAGTTTGTGCACCCGTGTCGTGCAACGCCGCGGAGGTCAGAAGAGGGTATCGGATTCCCCTGGAACTGGAGTTCTCCTGGAATTGGAGTTTCAGACGGTTCTTAGCCGCCATGTGGGTGCTGGGGATCGAACCGGCGTCCTCTGTAAGAGCGGTCGGCGCTCTTAACCGCTAGGCTATCTCTCCAGCCC
>VZQC01007807.1:201539-346463 GCA_009823505.1 Rhizomys pruinosus | reverse complement strand
TGTGCTGGATAGCTTTAGTGTCAACTTGACACACCTGGGTTGAGGGAGCCTCAATTGGGGAATTGGCTCCATTGGACTGGCCTGTGGCCACGTCTGTGGAGTATTGTCTTGATTGTTGAGCAATGTGGGAGGGCCCAGCCCACTATGGGTGGTGCCACCCTGGGCAGGTTGCTGTGTACTGTATAAGAGGTCAGACTGGGCATGGGCCAGGAGACCAAGCATTCCTCCATGGCCTGTGCTTCAGCTCCTGCCTCCAGGTTCCTGCCCTGAGTTCCTGCCTTGGGCTCCCTGAGTGATGAACTGTGACCCAGGAGATGTAAGCTGAATAAACCCTTTCCTCCCCAAGTTGGTGTCAATCAGAGTGTTTTGTCACAGCAATGGAAGACAAACTAGGACACCTGGGATAGTGTTCTGGATAGCTTTAGTGTCAACTTGACACACTTGGGTAGAGGGAGCCTCAATTAGGGAATTGGCTCCATTGGATTGGCCTGTGGCCATGTCTGTGGAGTATTGTCTTGATTGTTGAATGATGTGGGAGGGCCCAGCCCACTGTGGGTGGTGCCATCCCTGGGCAGGTTGTTGTGTATTGTGTAAGAAAGCAGGTTGAGCATTGGCCAGGGGAGCAAGCCAGTAAGCATCGCTCCTCCATGGCCTGTGCTTCAGCTCCTGCCTCCAGGTTCCTGCCCTGAGTTCCTATTTTGGGCTCCCTCAGTGATGAACTATGACCCAGGAGTTGGGATCCAAATAAACCGTTTCCTCCCCAAGTTGGTTTTGGTCAGAGTGTTTTGTCACAACAATTAAAGAGAAACTAGAACAAATAGGTAGCCATTCCCTAGGAATTCAGGTACCACTTCCTTTCACTTGGTTGGTAGCATTTTCCAGCCATCATCAAGGTAGTTGTCAACTGTCATAGCATGCATGGGCAGGGATGCCATGTAGTGTGCAGGTAGCATAAATGGGGGTGGGGTCTGCTAAAAGTCATTCAAAGCTCTACTTTGGATCTAGTCATTTTTAGTCAATTATCATGAAAAGGAGTTTCTAAATTCTTCGCTTCCTGTTCCCAAAGACAAACACAATTTAGAATAGAGAAAAAGGCAAGCAGGGTGTGTGGGCATTTTACTGGGTAACAGAGGCTACAAAAGAAAACCAGCAATCAAGGTGTTAAGACACTAATTTGATACAATATTTTTTTAAAAATTCAGAACTGGGAAGATGGATCAGTTGATAAAATGTTTTCCAGGTGTGAGGACCCACATGAAAAGCCAGGCATTTTTTTTTAGCAATGGGGCGGGGGTTAAGTAAGGAGAGGGATAGGATGATAGGGCAGAGGAAAAGTATAACTAAGTCTAAGGATATATGAAAAAGCCATATGGAAACCTATTTTATAATTTCCCTATATGTCTATATAAAAAGGTTTAATTGGAGTTACCCTACACAGGGATTATGTTGGTCACAGAAGCCATAGGTTGCCAAATAAAAAGCTCAGTGCAAGGAGAGGATTATCTTCCCTCAAATTGTTGATCAGGGGTGTCCCAGAGACTTCCAAAACAGTGCAAGTTATCACCATTCCTCTTGGTTGCCCATGAGAACTTGATAGTAAGACACTGTTTTAGAAGACACTGTCCACATTGGTCACAGGGCCCTGAGAAATTAAGTTCCTATGTTAGGTTTATTCAAACCTGAGTCCGAAAATCCCCATACCGACAAAGGAACAGCAAAGAATGCAATATGCAAACAGGCGTTTATTGCGAGGCTGGCTAGCTAAGGTCAAGCCTCCTCCCAACACGCAGGTCAGGACAAGCTAGGCAAGACCTTGAACAAAGGGGTCGGGTTATATTTATTAGTCCTTCAGGCCTTTGTCCTGAAGCCCANTGAGTTTCCTCCTGCCAACCTCCAGCCCTGGCTGATGCATCACAAAGATCCCTATAAACCTGCCTTTTTCCTCATCAGAGACTCAGAATAGGCTTCTCCCTTCTTCTATCAGTAAAAACAGCACAATTCCAGTCCCTGTTCAGCCTTTCCATAACTTCTCTGCCTAGAAACCATCGACACCCCCCCCAGTACAGGGACAATAAGCCCCAGCCATCTCAAACATGCACATTCATCTTGCCCACATGCCTCTTACTGGCTCCAACATGCTTGATGCATCCTTTTACTCAAAAACAACTCTCCCTCACACCTAAGGCCCAGCCCACTGATGAGATGGGATTGGGAGTAAGGCAGGGACCTTAAGCACTGGGGGGGGGGGACCACACGTGAGCAGGCTTTAGGAATTTAGGACCCTGTGGAACAGCCCGTCTCGGTGCCTGGCACCTGGCACAGTGCACCTCACTACTCCTTGCCGGTCCAGGTGTGGGCCACTCGCAGACTAGACCCAAGCTCGTGGGACTGTGGGGAGCTGCCCCACAGAAAAGCTCCACTCCTACAGGACCACAGAGGCCTCCTTGCTCACATAGGGTGTCTTCAAGCATGCTTAAACAACACATGAAAATTTCCCAATAGAAGTAGATTATGGAGGACCTCATCCTCAGTTTCTTTTTCTGCCCCATGGTGCCTATCTCTCTGGAAGGAGCTCCAGGGCCTAAATGGGGCAGTTGGTACCCACGCCTATACACACACCAAACCACAGATGGCTGTGAGTGTCCCTGTGGGAGGTTGATCTTCTCCCACCTGGAGACCCCCAAAGCACAAAGGATCCCTTGACATCCCCATTCTTCCTTCAACCCCCAGAGCCTGGCAGGGAAACACAAAGGCTGTCTGCCCCTTAGGGTTAGGGAAGGGGTGTCCCTCTCATGGCCATCCAGCCCACCTGCTACTAAAGATGTCAGAGAGGTGCATGGCTTGGTGTTCCAGAGCCAGGTGGCACTCTAGATTCGAGGTGGGAGGAGAGGTTGGGAGGGACTGAAGGGCATAACAGGACATGGTGTTAGGTTTATTTGAATGCGAGTCCGAAAATCAGGACAAGCTAGGCAAGACCCTGAACAAAGGGGTTGGGTTATATTTATTAGTCCTTCAGGCCTTTGTCCTGAAGCCCGCGCTTTTTTGGCCAATCATTTTGTACCAGTACATATAATTGTAACCTATCAATTTAAACATGCCTTACCTATTATCCAATGGGTTTAACAATTAACATTGCATAGTTCCCGCTCAAGCAATTCCCGTGCAAGCAGTGAAACCATCCAACTGTCACGTAGATAACAGCTTTGAACATTTGCTTGTGGGCAGGATTAAGCAAGCCATGAGTAAGCTACTTTGGGCTGTAATTAGAAACTTTCCTCCTGACAGCCTGGTTTCTCTCAGCACGTCCATTGGGGTCTGTCCTTACATTCCCCCCCTTTTCTAGTTACAATGAGGATGCATCCTCATGCTGGGGTATATCCTGGGGCTTGACGGGGGGTGGAGCCCCATACATAAGGAGTGTTTCTGGCCTGAAATACCACAAAGGGAAGGAGAGTCACCCAGTCCCCGCCAGTCTCCAAGCATAATTTGGATAAAATCTCCTTTAAGGTCCTGTTCATTCTTTTAACCTGCCCAGAGCTCTGGGGATTATATTTACAATGTAACTTCCAATTAGTTCCCAGCACTTGAGTAAGCCCTTGCAAGACTCTGCTTACGAAAGCCGGCCCATTATCCAACCCTATCTTTTCTGGGACCCCATATCTGGGAATCACTTCATCTAAGAGTACTTTAATGACTGTTTTACTGCTTTTCCTCTTAGTTGGAAAAGTCTCCACCAAACCCGAAAAGGTATCTACCATAACGAGTAAGTAGTGGTATCCATACTTTCCAGGTCTTACCTCAGTGAAGTCTATCTCCCAGCTCCACCCAGGACTTCTTCCCACCTCCCTAGTACCTGTAAACTTTATTTTCACACTAAGGCCAATTAATATCCAAAAATCCCAACCATGAGGTAAGCTGATTGTCAAGTATAAGAAATGAATGTAAGTAACATTTATGTAAAAGCAATTTGTAAGTATCTATGTTCATATTTTGAACAACTCAAGGTTCCCATAGTCCAATTGGAGAAGCTTGTGTGCACAAGCATGTCGATCAAATAAGAGTCCAGTCTATATTGCTGTAGTTTCACGATTTACCCCAATTTCTCTGCAGCCCTTACATTCTACCATGCCTCCTCTTCCACAAGTTGTTCCCAGGCTTTGGAAAAGGGGCACAAGTGGGTGAGAAGCAAAGCAGTCTATTTTCTCTGGAGATGTCATTTTGGACTCTAGTCAGGTTGTTCCCCTTCATAGATTGACAGCTTATCCAGGTTACCTTTTAATCCTACTAACAAAGCACAAGCAATTAGATGTACAGGCATTTAAACATTATTATTGTGGCAAGCTAAGCTGTGAGCACAGACACAGATGTTTGGATGGTATGCTAATCCACAAACTGTGGTTTCTCTATAAAGGATGACAAGTTCTTATTGTAGCTTATATCATCTCCTAACCACTAGAGGATGTAAGCTTGTGGCATCAGCCAGGGGTTAGTCCTCCAAGGAGAAAGCTAATAGCAATTAGATTTTGGGACATAATATAATATGATATATATAATGTATATATATATATATAATAGATAATAGATAGATAATAGATATAGATTTATAAATTAGAGTAGATAGATGACCATGGCTGCTGTCGGTTGCACAGATCTCCGGCATGTTGAGGTGTATGCTGATTTATGACAGAGGATCTTGCTTGTAAATCAAATGAGACCAATTTTGCTTTACTGCTTTAGTGGCCTTTGGTAACACTCTCTGGTATTTTAGAGGCCAACTGCTACATTAGCAAGGATGTCTCAAACATTTTTTTCATGCTCACACCAGGTCTTAGACAACAGGGAGACTTACCACCCCTTTCTCCTGTCAGATATTTCCATTGTTTAGAGGCAAAGGACCTTTATAAATTCGGGGGCTTTGGAATTCCCAGCCAACCATCTCCTTGGCAGAATAAGTCCAGTTGTGATATCAGAGCTTTCCTTAGTGATAATATATTTTGCTTAATTTACACAGCTTAAAAAACTTTAACTATCGCCACAGTTCCAGGGAAGAATTCATTACCATCATCAGTTTTTTTTTCTTTTCCCGATAAAAGGGAATAGGTAGGAAGTGTTTTTCTCCCATCTGGAAGGTAAACTTCAATTAGGACCCACATTATAAACAGATATTTCAAATAGAATTTTAGAGAGATGTCTCAGTATCTGTGACTCATGCAGTCTGAGGTTCTTTTCTTTAATGTTTACAGGGGTCAGCCTCTCTGCTGGCATTCCCATCCATCCTGCACAGCCAAAGTGTGTACATTTTCAGGCAGTTTTAGGTTGTGTGTTGTTTACCTGTGGGAACATACAAATCTCCTCCCGCATTGTTAGTTTCAAGATCTCAAAATTAAAAATTTATCAAAAGTTTTGGAATATAGAAGGAATATTATACCCCTCCCTCTTTTTTTGTTATCATAGATGCCTAAGTTGTACTACAAATAAATACCCATGAAACAGGACCAAAAAAAGGTGTAAGTTGTTCATCAAATTTACCCAAGACGTGTTTGTCAGTTGACTGTATGCTTATTTGGGATGTGGAACTCAACTTAATTTCCTTAAATTATCCTACAAGTAAAGGAAAAATGTTACAAGCTGATAACTGGAAAACAGAAAAATTACAGAGACCATAGGTAGTACCTTAACCCCAAGTTATTGTTGGAATTCAACACAATTACAAATAACAACAATTAACATTTTGCCAACGACCCTAACTCCAGTGTCGTCCTTTGTGAGCAATGACGAAAGTCATAATACACAGACTGGGAGATATGTGTCTTTCGAGGCTAAGCTCCTTGGTGGTCCCTGGCAGAGTACTCGGCCTTAGCTTCCAAGATCACGACGCACTACAAAGATGTTCATGCTTTATGATGTGTTGGACTTCGTACATTGTACTTTTGACTCTCTTCCCTGAGCTAGCACAACCTCAGTTCCAGATCAAGGGACAGTTAAATGTCTGAAAGTAAATCAGACAAACAGAAGCTTCATGAACCTAAGTAAAATCATACAGAGAAACAGTATCTAAAGGCTCCTTTGTCCTAGAAGTCCCCACAAAGATATCATGAATGAAAAACATTACACTGAGTGATATCATAGGTCAGTTACAAATAATAAAAGTGTTTTTCCAGATTTAATAAAAATAATGCTCAGTCCTTTTAAGCAGGAAGCTACATCTGATAGAATTAGTAAGATAAAAGTTTTAATTACAGTTATGCATGTTAAAATGTAACAGAACTAATTAAGAGGCTTTCCCAGGCTTTTGGCTTTGAATTACAGCCTGGAGATAACTAGTGGCCTTGGGAAAATCGAGCCCCAGGAAGGATGAGAAACATCAAATTGGAACTTCAAAGAAACAAAGACAAACTGTTTATGGCTTGCGATTTTAGGATTGCTGTTTTGTTGCTTATCTCCCCTGCTAAGACAGCATGAGCAGTATGCTATGTGTAAACTTCCATTGATGTGTAAAGTTTATCTGACTTGCTGTCCTTGTAAACCCAGGTGTGAGTTCCTTTAGTAATGAGCCTTTTGTTCCCGGGGAAGTGCTAATTCCCAGCCTGCTTTCCCAGCTTTGTGATATAAAAACTTGACTTGATCTCAGTAAAAGTGCAGCAGATTCAAAACCATATTTCTGGTGTCATTTCTGACATCACCTAATCCGTGCCCTCCTTCCAAGACTCTGGTTCCCACAGATTGAGTGAGCCCACCATTGGGACGGTTTGCGGCAACATTTTATATTCCCAATTAGTTCAAATGTATTACTATTTTAAACTGTAAACCTTACAAGGTGGATTTTGATAGCTGTCTTTCTCCAAGCTCTTGGCCTTTTCCAGGCCTGGCATGAAAACCTGCTTTAAAGATCTTTCAATATCTAGTTCTTAATAAAATTTTTACAGTTCTTATGTCCATCAGTTAATTAAAGACTGGCTAGATATGCCCCATGAGAAGTTGTTACCATCATTACCATCTTGATTGATTTTTTTTTATTTCCAAATACCCAAAAACTTATTAACACTTTAATACAATGAAAACCGGGTTGCACCTTTGTTTTAGATGTTGAAAGAGTGTAACCAGTGTAGATCCATTATTTTAAATTTTAATAGATAACCCATAACCTTTGTTGAAATTGAATTATGTTTTGGCTGTTTAATATAAATTTGCGTCTTGAGAAGGAAGGGCCACTTTCCAACTCAGAGGCAATGTTTTTACTGTTATCATGGCTGTTAACATGAAAATATACTTAGAACACAAAAGGTACACTCATCCATACACACGTGTGTGCACACATACATACATACACACATTGGAGAAACACCATATACTGTCCATCAATGGTCTGATAGATTTCTAATATGCTGTTACAGAGCTGTTAACAGTATCATCCACATAGATACGCAATTTATCTGTACATTTATGCAAGAGATTTTTATCCTAGTGTTTGTATTGAATAGACTCACATAACTTGTTGTCAGACATGTTTTCACCTTTAGTTTTAAACTATGAACTTATTGAAGTATTTTAACAAGTGATGAAAAACAGATTATATATCCAGTTTGTACTGAAGGCTAGCCATAACTAAGTCACAATACAATAATTAATGACAGTTTTACCAAAGAAGAAGCTAAAGAATAAGGTGCCAGGAAACATTCAGCCCTACCAAGGCAGTACAAAACCAAGACAATTCAGCAATGAACAATACCAAAAAACATTTTAGACTGTTTCATTGGAGGGATGAGATTGCAGTCTACAGGCATCCAGGGGAAGCCATGTGCCACTGTTCATGGTGGCACAGCTGTCAAAAGCCTGGCTAGGTAGAAGAAAGGAAAACAAATATCTGGAAAACAGCTTGAAAGGAAACAAGTTAGAATATGTGTAACTTTAAAAGTTTAATTTGGAGATAAATCCAGTTTTAACAGATAACAAATAAAACGTTTAGATAACCAGTTTAGAATTTTTTTGTAGGAACTTAGGAAGCTGGGTTCAAATTAGGCTTTTGAAAAAGTTTAAGAGGCATGCCAAAAGTAAACTTAATTTATGTGCACAATACAGAATGAAAGAACTTTGAAGTGGCCACTTTTAACAGAAACCAGCATAGAAGAACACACATGACACAAATCTCAGACACATGAGAGAACAGTTAACACACAGATAGCTTGCACAGACATATGACTTAATATAATGAGAGATTTCCTTTTTCTTTTTTTTAAATCTTATACAATAACGATGTCAAGGTACAGAAAGTTTTCAGTTTTCTGGTCTACTGCACACCTTGGCTGTGCAGGGCTGTGGAACTATTAATTTTGTATTGTTACATTTACACACAATCATTTAGAGTTTAAGACATTTTTTAGTTAACTCCATTAAAACACTTTTGTACTCACAGCCACCAAATGCTGGGTTGATTTACTAAATGTTCCACCTTAACTAACAGTTATGTTAAGGAGGGCCAACTTCCTGGCATCTTACTATGATGGATTCGAATTACTTAAATGATACAATTTGGTAGGGTGGAGGTCCACAGTCTGTCTCCCGAGTATTGGAATCAAAGCTGCACCTTTAAAACACAATGAACACTGCCCCAAGCTCTTGTCTGAGACTTTATGCTTCCCAGTAAAACACAGAATACTGCAAAGCAAGCCCTTCAAAGCTGTCCTCGGGGACTGAGGTAATATGGCTGGCATCTAACCGTAAAGACTGCAAAGCATTCAGTCCATGAATGGCTTCACTGGGCACTGTTTTCAACTGATTATTCTGCAGCATTAGGACTTTGAGTTCTTTCAACTCAGACAAGGCTTTTGGGTGGATAAAAGAAAGGTCGGCCCCACACCCCAGCCCCCTAGACAAGATAAGCACTATTTTACACTATCTTACACTTAAAAAACAAAAAGGACACCTTTTTGTTTTTTAAACACATTTAGCAAGAAAGCAGAAGCTAGGACCCCGGGCTGCAGGGCAGGTTTTAAGCACATTTCAAAACCTCTAGCAAATGGACGGGGGAGGAAGGGTTCCTCTCACAATTTTTCCGAATAATTTCTTCCATATCAGACTTTCCCTTTTCTTTCTGGGCCCCTGGTGGCGTGGCAGTCCTGGGCTTGCGCAGCATCAGTGGCTGCAGGAAGCCCAGGGCTTTGGGATGGGGTGGTGGCTGCCACTCCACAGGCCCCATTCCATTCCACAAAGAATTTCTTAAGATCTTTTCCTTAACCCTAATTCCTCGCATCCTAAGAGACTCCTTAAGACCCCTTAAAAAAACAAATTATGTTTGTCCAATGTCTGTCCCATAGTGGGAAAAACGAACAGTAGGAAACAAATACAAAGAATGCTGACAGCAAACGAAAACGAGACTCCTATCACACACCAATCAGTAAGCCACTGAGTAAGTCTCACAGTTCTGCACTTGCTTGGACCGGTCCTTCTCTCACTCAGGTGCACACCACATTCATCACCACTACCTGGGGAGCTCCAGAATCCACCTGAATGGCGTCCACGTGGTCTTGACTTCCAGGAGAGGGTATTCCTCCAACCCCTTGCCTAGTGCCAGGTTACCTGGAGAGGAGTTCCTCTCAAAACCAGGAGGTATAAAGAACCTCAAAGCCAGGGAGTTGACTGTTACCCTGCCGCGGCTACCAGATACAGACCCGATACAGGACACCGGCCGGTGCATGTTACAGATGCAGGCCTGTTTCCTGTGTCCATTTATTGGTGGGAAATCTCGGTGGGACCTCCAATGTTAGGTTTATTCGAACCCAAGTCCGAAAATCCCTGCACTGACAAAGGAGCAGCAAAGAATGCAATATGCAAACAGGCGTTTATTGAGAGGCTGGCTAGCCAGGGTCAAGCCTCCTTCCCGACGTGCAGGTCAGGACAAGCTAGGCAAGACCCTGAACAAAGGGGTTGGGTTATATTTATTAGTCCTTCAGGCCTTTGTCCTGAAGCCTGTGCTTTTTTGGCCAATCATTTTGTACCAGTACATATAATTGTAACCTATCAGTTTAAACATGCCTTACCTATTATCCAATGGGTTTAACAATTAACATTGCATAGTTCCCGCTCAAGCAATTCCCGTGCAAGCAGTGAAACCTTCCAACTGTCACGTAGATAACAGCTTTGAACATTTGCTTGTGGGCAGGGTTAAGCAAGCCATGAGTAAGCTACTTTGGGCTGTAATTAGAAACTTTCCTCCTGATGGCCTGGTTTCTCTCTGGACGCCCATTGGGGTCTGTCCTTACAATGGGTGTGGGACCGCAGTCCTGGACTCAGATATATCTTGAGTGTATGCAGGCTATCAATCTGCTTAGCACACTAGGCAGAGCAAAAAAAAAAAAATACAGAGTACACCCTGTCTCAGGCTAGCACATGCTTGCCAGCACACTCCTTTTCTGAATATGCCCCATAACTTAGGATGACATGTGATGGTACGGAGGTCTAGGATTGGCCTAGGATTAGAGGTGATGTCACATGATGTAGGGGCTGTGTAGAAATAAATGGATTTCACGGATTTGCAACACCTGACATGACCTTTTTAGCTAGCTTGATTGTGAGGCTATGAACTGCACAGCTGGCTCCTCTGCTCATTAGGTCGTGGGATTCAGCAGCTCTGCAACTTTGTTTGACAATGGGACCATCAGCCTGGTGCCATCCAACCACAGGGTCAGCAGCCCCACACCTGGTGCCCTTGAACAGGGACTGGAAGCAATCTGATGAGTCTCAGACACATGAATGCCCACAATGGGGAATCTGCCCTCCTCTTCTAGGGAGCCTCTCTTCAAGCTGAGCAACTTTGAGACATTGTCCTCCAATGTGCCCCTGGCTCTCTGATGCAAGTCTTTTCTTCTCCATTGTAACTATTCTCCTTCAATGTTTGGGCCAGAAAGAGACTACTATCCCTGAAATATTGTAGGCTCACATCAAAAACGAAAGTGAAAATACCCCTTCCCGTGCTGATTCTGGTGCCTCTCCCATCACTGATGAGGCTTTGGCCCCGGAACTGAATCCATCCCTTTGACAGATCTTAAGGATTCTTAGAGCCCTGCTCCTTCTTGGTATGCCTCTTATGAACCCCTAACTGCCCTTTTGGCTCCCTTAAACCCCAGGCCATCTGCTGGCTCCTCAGCCTTTTGCAACTCTCTGCTCAGTGGAACAATACTAACTACAGATGATAAAGTTTCTTATAATTCAATGGTAGACTCCCAAGTCCCAGACCAAGGTTTCCAGTACCCCTAAGTCTAAGGGCCACTGTTCTACCATCAACTGTTAACCTAGAATGGGTGACCTCAAAGCCCCTGGGTAGAGCCAGGACTGCTTCCCTCATTTAAATTTACAGCTTTGGAGTCCTTAGTTGCTGAGCAACTAAATTCACCACATATTGAGCCTTCCTTTAGTCCCTGGATTTGTGATTCAAAAGAAATAGCAGGGGAAGTTTGCTTCACAACCTCAGGGCCATTAACACTACAGTAAAAAAAACTGGGACCAGCCCAATCTGTACTCCCACCAGCTACAGAGGTGGGCAAACATATTGCTATTATTGATATTAAAGATTGCTTCTTTTCTATTCCCCTGGACCCTGAGGACAGACCTCACTTTCCATTTACCATCCCTCATAGGAACCACTCCTCTCCCATGCAGGGACATCAACGGAAATTCCTGCCACAGGGCATGAAAAATAGCCCCACCATCGATCTGTCAGCTTTTTGTTGGTCATGTTCTGAAAAGGTTTTCTAAGATCCCAGGGTTATACATCATCCACTACATGGATGCTGCTCCCCTAGCTCACTGTGACAGGGCAGTCCTGGACTCCTGCCATGAGCAGGAGTAAAATAACAGAAATATTATAATACAAAGGTTAATTTTATTAATTCCCACAGAGGTTTATTCTATAATTCTAATAGTCCTGTTCCCAGCCTAACTCCCCAAGACTGCTCATTTACACAGCATTCTCTTAGGCTCTTGGAAGCGAAGGAGGGGGTCCACACTAGGGAGTTCCAAGAAGCTGTATGATTGGCTGGAGCAGTTTCCAGGTGAGCTGGTCCAGGTAGTGTCAGTGGCCAGCAGGGTCAGTGTGCACTTAAGGCAAATTGGTGTCATGGGATCAATATGTCCCGGGTGTTCTCAGCTGAGAGGTTGACAGTGGCATCTCACAGCAGGTTCCCCAATGGGGACTGAGAGCAAGGTCATTCTGCACTTCCCAGCCTAAGTAGCTGGTAGCCAGGCAGGAGGAGTGAACTTGGTCCCAGATGCTAATCTCAGGCTTGTGCCTCAGGGTCCCCATTTATGGCCAGGTTATCTGCTATCTGAGTTCATGCCCAGGTCCTGGGTGGGCAGGGTCTGGCTTCTGGACCTTCTCTGGCTGCCTAACCAGCTATGTGTGTTCAGCTTTGGGCTCTCCTGGGGCCCCTTCCCTTGCTGGGTTCAGGGCTCCTGCTGGTGCTCTGGGCTGGTTATCTGAACAGCTTTGGGTTAGTGCAGTTTCTGACTAAGCTAAATGTTATGCCCAGATCACTGGGAACCCCAAAAGACCACCAGGACATGCGGCTCCAATGTAAATACAGAGTCTTTAATTCAAGCTGACCTTGGACCGCCACCCTCCTGACAGCAGGCTGGGACAGCGATCCCATAGCTCTGGGGGGAGGATTTTTTTTTTTGAGACAGGGTCCTCCTATTGCCATAAGCTAGCCTAAATCACTTTTCTAGTAGACCAGGTTGGCCTTGAATTCAACAGAGATCCATCTGCCCCTTCCTCCCCAAGTGCTAGGATTGAAAGGTGTGGCACACCACGAACCACAGCTTATAGCAGTTTCTTAGCAGCCATGTGGGGTTCTGGAATCAACCAGGTCCTCTGCAAGAGCAGTCCAGTGCTCTTAACTGCATGAGCCCAGCTCTCCAGCCCGGGAGGAATCTTTTAAAGGAAAACTGCAAAAGGGGAATTTTCCAGTTTTGGCATTTTGTTATTGATTCATAGGACTGAGGAAGCATGATTTTTAGACTGATAGGTCAGGGCCACCATGGGAGCTTTTGGTGCGCCCATGTGGGGGGATTTTACTCTTGACTACATCCTGGCGGAAGAGCAAACATGTTTAACCAGCGGTCTTTCCCTGTTAGTTATTGCAACAAACAACCGTTTGGATCCTTCCCTGCTAGCTTGGAGATATTCTGTGGTTTCTCTCTGGAATCTTGAGGAGGGGGGGCTGGTTTTTTTCTCGGATGAGTGTATTATTCCACAAAATAAGAAAATGAAGTCTATCTTGTTCCCTCATAACTGGTCCCTCTTTACACTGAACTCGCATTTCTTATTCAAATCTGCATATTTACTAATGTTACCATGCTCCTTACAGCCCCCTACTCCTGCAAGTCTTAGTGTAAGGAGCCGCAGGCTTTAGCTTGCTTACGCTGACCTTGCTTACAAGGAATTTGACCTGTAATTGTCACCCTCGACGCTTTTTTCCAAGAGCTGGGTGCGGACATGCAGTAAAAGCCACCAGCTTTCTCAAGAGCTGGGTGCGAACATGCAGTAAAAGTCACCAGATACTCCAGCCCAATGTCTCAACTCAGGATCTTTGCAAAAACAGACCCCCTCGGATGCCAGAGAGCCCAACCAACTGATTACCCTGCTTTCACTCCCCCTATATGCTTCCCGCATTTTGCTAAATAGATACTGTCGTCTTTGCTCAATAAATTAGACTTGACAACCTTTGCAAAGTCCTGCAGCGTCTCTCTCTTGCCCATTGTTTTTCAGGGTTTTGGGCCTCCCTCGGGTACCTATGATTACATGACCGTGAAGGGAGGGTCATATTGGCGCCACAAGTGGGGCTCGAGTGTAAAGAGACCCCTCTACCAGACAAAGGAACATGGGTTCCGGCTGGACGACATGAATAGAGGGCGCTTTGCCATCAGCAGAACGCGGAAAACCTTGGGAAAAAAAAGAGAGGGCACTTCGCCATCAGCGAGCGCGAAACCTCGGGAAAAAGAGAGGATCACTTCCCACCCACGAGAGCGCAAATCCTCGGGAAAAAGGTAAGTTAGTAGTCTTGATCTATTAAAGATGGGCAATTCACTGTCTAAGGAAGAGAGACAGCCTTCAGGAGAGAGAAGATCCGGGTTACAGACTCCCATTCTTTAGCACACTATCCTTAAAACTACAGAACAGTTCCTAAAGCCTAAAGTAATCAAGGAAATAAGTGAGCCTTATGTTCAATGTTGGGGTCGGGTATGAGAGCTGACCTGAATGCGCACTATGATGGAAAGGGCCCAGATCACGTGGAAAAGAAAGAAGAAAAAAAGATTTGGAAAGTTTTTTATATTCATTAGAGATCTCTGTCCATGGGTTATATTGGATGGCCCCTCCATTCATCCCAAATATAGAGACAAGGTGGGTAAGGAACTTAATGCATCTCTGTCCGTCAATAGTGTCTTAATTTATGGGTCATTGGTGCTTTCTCTGTGTGGTTTCTGTTAAAAGTGGCCACTTCAAAGTTTTTCATTCTATTGTGCACAAATTAAGCTAGACGATTTATGTCATGATGTGTTCCTCTGTGTTTGGTTTCTGTTAAAGTGACACTCAAAGTTTTTCATTCTATATTGTGACACAAAAATTAAGCTTACGTTTGGCATGCCTCTTAACTTTTTCAAAGGCCTAATTTGAACCGGGTTCCTAAGTTCCTACAAAAATTCTAAACTGGTTTTTCTAAAGTTTATTTGTTATCCTTAAACTTTATTCAAAGGCCTAATTTGAACCCGGGTTCCTAAGTTCCTACAAAAATTCTAAACTGGTTTTGCTAAAGGTTTATTTATTATCTGTTAAGACTGATTGATCTCCAATAAACTGTTCTAAGTTACAGGTATTTAGCCAGCGGTGGTGGTTCACGCCTTTAATCCTAGCACTTGGGAGGCAGAGAACAGACGGATCCTGTGAGTTCAAGGCCAGCCTGGTCTACCAGAGTGGAGCTCCAGGACAGCTGGGGCTTATGGGGAGACCCTGTCGTCAAAAAATACAAAAAGGACAAAGAAAAAAAAAAAGACGAAAAAGCATGTGGTGTGAGTGTTGGTAACTTCCACATGTGTGTATGTGACTATTGTAATTTCTCTAATCCCATCTGGTCATTGGGCTGGCCTTAAGTGTTAGGTGAGAATTGTTTTTGAGTAAAAGGATGCACAACCGCATATTGGAACCAGTAGAAAAAGTGTGGGCAAGAGGATGATATGTTGTGTTGAGGGCTGGGGCTTACTGTCCCTGCGACGGGGAGGAGTTGTGGATGTTTTCAGGCAGAAAGTGTATGGAAAGGATGAACAAGGACTGAAATTGTGCTGTGTTTACTGATTACAAGAAAGGAACAGACCTATGCTTAGTCTCTGATGAGAAAAAAGGCAGGTTAGAAGATTTTTTTGATCACAGACAGAGCTGGAGTTTGGTCATGAAGGGCCTTTCCCACCTTCACCACCTGTACTGTGCTTCAGATCGCAGGAGTCGCATTTGAACCCTTCTGCTCTGGTGACCACTGCTAAGAGGTGGTCACTTTAATGTTTCACCACACTTAGAGCCCCACGTTAGACTCTGGGTCGGACTCTCTGGCAGGCTCATCTGGAAGGTGACTTCCCTTGTCTCTATATGACCCAGTATGGTGCCATGCAGTAGCTGTGAGAAGCAGCCTGCTCATGAGCAGCATCTTGTTATAAAACATATATTGTACAAAAATCCTACCCGTTGTATCACAAAGGACCAGAGATAATCTGCTTGTTACAGGCTATGTAAAATTTGCATCAGCAGTCATGCCTTGGGAGGAGGTCTTTAGAGCTTAGGAAATTCCTGAGCACTCTGGAGTGCCCACTTGGCAGCCTTTCTGTCTTTGCTGGAGATCTGATTTTTGGAGTCTGGCATCTGGGTCAGTGGGGTTTTGCATGGCTGTCCAGGGGTGCCATTAAGGCTTCTTGCCTCCAAGGAGCAAGGGGAGACAGTCTGGAGAGCATTTTTGTTTGGCTCTGTATATAGTTCTGAAAGAATTTTTTGAAGCACTGTGGTTTTCTCCTCCCTCCCTTCCCCTCATGGGAGCAAAAAGGGACGCTCTCTGGTCCTGTCCCCGCACCTTGCTGATCAGGCTGGCAGACTGTTGTTGTGTTTAGAGTTGGTCTCAAAGAAACTGGTGATCAGGTTTCTGAAGACTGGTGCTTCATAGGTTTTTTGGTCTCCTGCTTGGGCTGGGGTGACATCCGCCTTAATCCTAGAGCAGCCAGGGTCTTTAGGTGCAGAGAACTTACCATGAAATTTCTCGGAGTCATGTTACAAAACTTAGAAGTCATATTTTACCTGGATTTAAGTTTTCACCTTAATTAGAGTTTTTCATCAAGCTGTACTAAATTTTGGGTTTGAAACTAGTTTAACATATTTGTTTCATGGAGGCTGAAATAGAATAGCCTTGCATCTAATGCTAATGATTTACTTGATAATTGTATCTGGGGAGGGAGGGACAGACTTTAGGACCTTCAAAATCTGCTGCTGAAAGCCTGAAGGGCTACTGAATCCTCATAGACATAGTCTTTGGTCCAGAGGGAAAGTTTAAAAAAGAAAAAGAATGGGACCCTGTGGGTCTTGGGGAGACCAGTTTGAATAGCTAAATGCTCTGCAAAGATGGGAAATACATTTCAGGAAGCTATGTTTCCAGGAGGAAGTGTTTTGTATGTATGGCATGTGATTTGTGACGGTGTGCCTGGGTTTGGCCGTGGCTGTTGTGTTTCAAGTTTGGCATGGAGAAGTTTAACATCTCCAAAGCAGTGAAGGATGGGTAAGGATAAACGCAGAGGAAATTCTCCTGTTGACTGTACTGGTGATGCCTGTGGTATGGACGCTGATGGAGATTTGGCCTGTGTAGCCAGAGACCCTTCCTCTGATAGCTTTGAGAGACTTGCATTCTCTTGTGGGTTTCACCCACTGGAGGACAGCAATTTTCAGCAGGCCGTGAGTTCTGCGTTTGGCTTCCCTTGGATTGGGGGCCATCTGTTGCTTCCCCAGCATTCCAGGTTGGGGTTTTCAGAGGAAACTGTGAGAGGATCCCCTCCTCTCCTATCAATTGCCTTCTAGATGGTTTTGGAAATGTGGTTAAAATGTTGCCCTGCAGCCTGGGGCCCTCCCCGCTTCTGGCCAATATTCAGGTGGGGAAGGTCAAGAGGCTTGAAGGACAGGCATGCCCATGGAAAGGAGCATTTTGCACACAACATTCCATAGAGGTGTCCCAGAGGCCATCCTTCCTATGTATGCAAATTGAGCTTGTAAANTGCACCCCAGCCCCCTAGACAAGATAAGCATTATTTTACACTATCTTTAGAAAAAAATAAAATTTTTTTGAAAAAAAAAACACCTTTTTTAAAAAAAAAAACAAACAACCCTCTTAGCAAGACAGGCGGGAAGCTAGGGGACCCCTGGCGCTGCAGGGGCAGGTTTTTAGCAAATGACGGGGGGAGGAAGGGTTCCTCTCACATTTTTTTCGAATAATTTTTTCATATCAGACTTTCTCTTTTTTATTTTTCTGGGCCCCTGGCCCGTGGCTGGTGGGTCCTGGGCTGGTGCCAGCCTGTGGCTGGTCGGCTGCAGGAAGCCTGGGGCTTTGGGATGGGGCGGCATGGCTGCCCTCCGCCCTGTTCCGTTCCGCAAAGACTTTTTTTTTTAACTTTTTTTATTATTTAATTTTATTTATTCTTGTATGTGTAATGAAGTGTTTGTACTGTCTGCACATAGTTTGTGCAACCCGTGTCGTGCACTGCCACGGGAGGTCGAAAGAGGT
The DNA here is from genome assembly GCA_009823505.1 of Rhizomys pruinosus. Classification (NCBI taxonomy): domain Eukaryota; kingdom Metazoa; phylum Chordata; class Mammalia; order Rodentia; family Spalacidae; genus Rhizomys; species Rhizomys pruinosus. Next base: position 328,665 of record VZQC01007807.1, on the reverse strand, counting down.
CTCCGATTCTCCCTGGAATCTGGAGTTTCCTGGAATTAGAGTTTCAGACCGGTTCTCGGCGCCATTTGTGTGTGCTTTTTTTTTTTAAGATTCTTTTTCCTGGGCTTGAGAGATGGCCAAGCGGTTAAGAGAGCCGCAACCGCTTCTTCAGCGGAACACGGGTTCATCACCGCCCCACATGTAACGAGACAACTCCTAACCTCCCCCCCACTGAACTCCAGTTTCCAGGAGAACTCCAGTTCCAGGGGAGTCCGACACCTCTTCTGACCTCCACGGTTTGCACGACACAGGAGTGCACAGAAACCTTGCATGCAAACATACATCAAAAAATACATTCATCACACATACAGAAAATAAATAAAAATTTTTTTAAAAGATCTTTTCCTTAACCCAATCTCTCCATCCTAAGAGACTCCTTAGACCCCTTAAAAAAAACAATTATGTTTGTCCAATATCTGTCCCTAGTGGAAAGACAAACACGTAAGACAAATACAAAGATGCCAACAGCAACGAAACGAGACTCCTATACACACCCGTCGGCTCTCTGGTTTCTGCCACTCGCTTGGACCGGTCTTCTTTCATCAGGTGTGCACCACATTCATCACCACTACCTGGGGAGCCTCAGAATCCCTGAATGGTCCACGTGGTCTTGAACTTCAGGAGGGGTAATTCCTCCAACCCCTCGCCACGCCAGGTACCTGAGAGGAGTTCCTCTCAAAACAAGGAGGTATAAAGAACCTCAAAGCCAGGGAGTTGACGTTACCCTGCCGGCTACCAGTACAGACCAGATACAGGACACGGCTCGGTGCAGTTACAGATGCAGGCCTGATTTCCTGTGTCGTTTATTGGTGGGAAATCTCCGGTGGGACCTCCAATGTTAGGTTTATTCGAACCCGAGTCCGAAAATCCCTCGCACCTGACAAAGGAACAGCAAGAATGCAATATGCAACAGGCGTTTATTTGAGGCTGGCTAGCCAGGGTCAGCCTCTTTCCCTAGCAAAGGGTCAGGCACAAGCTAGGGGTAAGTCCCCTGAACAATAAGACATCACTCCAGAGGAAATTTTCTTAGTAGAGTGTTTTGCCTTCTCACCACCTATGCCCCTTTTCTAGCCTAGGAACAATCTGCGGAGAGCTTGGGCAGTGGTATGAATGTAGGGCTTGCGATTTGGGGTGAATGGTGAAACTACAAACAATATAGACTGGACATTCATTTGACAATGATTGAACATTACCAGCCCCCCCTGCTAGTGATGGGACCCATGAAGCTGTGTGGGTTTGCGGCAAACTGCTTGCAATTGGTTTTATAGAAGGATAGCTTGTACTTCACAAATATCACCTTACTTGTTTTAAAAAAAATGAAAACAAAACAAAAAAACAGAAGAAAGATGTAGAAACTTACGGCAGAATGCACGATCTGCGAATGAGGTTAGGGGTGGGGTGGGGGAGCGAAGGGGAATATATGCCTGAACTGAATTGGAAATGATTGTATGAAAATACATTAAAGCTATAATATAATAAAAAAAAAAAAAAAAGAATTGGGGTTAACATTTATAGGTCCTTCAGCCGTTGTCCTGAGACCACACTTTTTAGGGCCAATCATTTTGTATTCAGCACATACTAATTGTAACCTATGCAATTTACATGCCGTAACCTATGATCCAAAGGGTCTTAAAATTAACATTGCATAGTTCCGCTCAAGCTAATTCCCATCACAAGGGATGAAACCTTCCAACTGTCACATAGACAACAGCTTGAACATTGCTTGTGGCAGGGTTAAGCAAGCCATGAGTAAGCTACTTTGGGCTGTAATTAGAAACTTTCCTCCTGACGGCGGCCTGGTTTCTCTCGGCATGTCCATTGGGGTCTGTCCTTACAACCAGAGGCCTCCCTCACTTACTCTCTCTTACTCATCCATATCATAAGTGACATCTATGAAACATTTTCTGCAGTTAGAGTTGCAGATGCAAAGAACAGTTAAAACAGCTGCCAGTGGCTGAGCTGAACCAATTCAATGCAATCTGGAGTCTTTTGTGTTATGCAAAAGAAATGAGCCATTAAAGACCATTAAAGCTACTATTCCGGGAGGTGTAAGGACTGGGAAGTTCCACAAGGAGCAGACCCACTGACTCCAGGGTCAAGACGTCTTGCTCATTGAAGAAGTCTTCCTTCCTTAGTTTTTTTGTTTTATTTTATTATGTTCCCTGTCCCCAACCCCCAGTTTGGGAAAAAATGTGCTTGGGAGGCCTATCTATGCTCAGCAATAATAGGCCTATTAACAGAAGGAAGTGGTCTGCCTCCTGGAGGAAATTACAAAGGACAAAGGCACTCCCCACCACCTGACCATCCAGGGCAGGGAGAAACGACTCTTTACCTTCCTTCCATTTCTGCTACAAAGCTTAACCCTTCCAGAACTGAAATTTGTCTCTACTACTTGGCTTGATAGGATGGTTTCCAGCTAATTCAATGATGGTAGAGGGGAAGAAGGGAACAGGTGAGGCTTGAATACTGTTTCCTCAACACTGGCTCTTGTATCCCAAACCTCAAAAACTCTAGCAGCTGGATGTGGTAGTTCATTGCTGCAGTGGTTCATTTAGGAGTCTTAGGCAAGAGGATTGTCACACACCCAGGGCTGTCCTGGGGTACATTGGTGACTTCCAGGCTAGTTTGAGCTATAGAATGAAATCCTGTTTCAAAAAACAAATTTTTAAACAAAGAAAAAAGAAAAGGCTGGGCTCCATTAGTAAAGTGCCTGGCAAGCATGAAGATTCAAGGATGTCCCCAGAACATATGTGAAAAAAGATGGCATGCTGCTATGTATGTGATCCTAATACTGGGGAGCTGGAGACAGGAAGAGCCCTGAGGCTTACTAGACATGTGGCCTATTCTATTTGGTGATCTCTATGGAAGCTTCAGAGTGAAAGACCTGGTAATAATTGAGACCAGTGAGAGACACACATGCACAGGAGGAGGGGAGCAGGGAGGAAAGAGAGAAAGGGGGGAAGGAAGGATGGATGGAGGGAGGGAAGAAGGAAGGAAGGGAAGGAAGGAGGAAGGGAGGGAGGGAAGGAGAGAATGAAGGAAGGGAGGGAACGAAGGAAGGGAAGGAAGGAAGGGAGGGAGGGAGGAGGAGGGAAGGGAGGAAAGAAGGAAGGGATGAAAGGAGGAAGGAGGAAGGGAAGGAAGGAGGAAGGGAAGAAGGAACAAAGGGAGGGAGGGAGGAAGGAAAGAAGGAACAAAGGGAGGGAGGAAGGAAGTGAGGGAGGAAGGAGGAAGGAAGGGAGGGGGAAGGAGGAAGGAAGGGAGGGAGGAAGGAAGGGAGGGAGGGAGGGAGGAAGGGAGGGTCCAACAGAAGGAGAGGATGGTAGTGGACAGCAAGGAACAGGAGAAAATCACAGGCTGCTCAGGGATATCCTTCCAGCATGGAATCTTCTGCAGAATACTGCATTCTAAAGAGGAAGGGAAATCATTTATCTGGTCTACATTTATATTGTATAAGGACCAAATAAGTCATATCCACCATTTGTTACAAACTTTGGTGTGAATTAAATGACTCCATCAGCTGTCAAGCACAAAGAGCTTTCAGCACTGATCTAATTATCAGATGCCCACAACCTTGGAATTTATAAGTAACACTTGACTTCCAAAGTCATCAAGTATGGCCCTCAATGATTTCAGACCAGAAGCTACTGCTCTTAGCCCCTTCCCAAGCTAGGGAGGTCTGTCCTGCTGTGAAACACTGGAATCCCGGAACCCTGAGCCTCTACTCTACCTAACTTTCTATAACCCCTTGTGATGTGCTTCTCTTCTTCGCCATCTACAGCTTCAGTCCATTGGACAATCTGGATCCACAGATTTCTTTTTGTTCACTACCAGTCTTCACATATACGAAAATTTTATGTATATGCAAGGCAACGTAATAAATAGGCAATTAAGTCCATCCATTACTTTTTCAACCTGCTTCTATCTCTTAAGTGACTGGATGACAGGTGTGTGCCACCACACTGAGCTGGTGGAAGCCATTTATTTATTTATTTATTCATTTATTTATTTATTTATTTATTGAGACAGGGTCTCTCTTTAGTCCCAGCTGGTCTGAAGCTCATTATGTAGACCAGGCTGGCCTTGAACTCACAGAGATCTGCCTGCCTCTGCCTCCTGCGTGCTGGGATTAAAGGCGAGCAATACGGCCTAAAACGGTTCTTAGCTGCCATGTGGGTGCTGGGAATTGAACCTGGGTCCTCTACAAGAGCAGTCAGTGCTCTTAACCACTGAGCCATCTCTCCAGCCTGGAAGCCATTTCTAATGACATCTTTTTCTCCAACAAGATTGTGGCATCTACAAGGGCCTGTTTGGGCCACCATCATCCACTCTGATTCTTCCCTCATCTACCTCCTGTCAAGTGATATGTCCCAGACCTCTCATCATTCATCCCAATAATACTCTGGCCTGGTGATTTACCCAGAGTTCTGTTTGAGCCAGATGGGGCAAAAGATAGAGACCAGTCCTAGCCCACTGAACCTAAAATGTCTTGCTCTAAGAAAGAGATCTCATCTTAGCTGGACTTCTAGTACCCCAGACCTTGGTCCTTAGAGCCAGAGTCACAACATTGGGTTTAAGTTTTAAAGTTTTCTGCTTATCACACCAAACTCTTTGGTCTCCTGAGAGTGAATTCAACAAGCAGCCAGGTTGTGTTTCTTATTTCCAATGTTGTAAAATATTAAAATGAGAAGCATCTCAAGATATTTCTTTAACCTATGTCGGAATCCCCCAATGCTTTATGTGATTTTTGTTGTTGTTTATAAACATCTATAGCTTTCTTTTTGCCCAGCACAGTGCCTGAATCTAAGTTTGGCCATTGTCTCATTAACTTCATCGTCTCACATTCCTAGGGATGCATCCTTAACAAACTGATGGTTGCAACAATTTTGAAGGTTACCATTATAGAATCATTTACATTTTTTCTTTTTCTTCCTCTTCTTCCTCCTCCTCCTCCTCCTCCTCCTCCTCCTCCTCCTCCTTCTTCTTCTTCTTCTTCTTTTTTTTTTGTTTTTTGGTCTTTTCGAGACAGGGTCTCCCGGTAGCCCCAGCTGTCCTGCAACTCACTCTGGATTAAAGGCGTGCGCCACCACGCCTGGCTCTTGCTCCTCCTCCTCCTCCTCCTCCTCCTCCTCCTCCTTCTTCTTCTTCTTCTTCTTCTTCTTCTTCTTCCTCTTCTTCTTCTCTGAGAAGGGTCTTTCTGTAGCCCCAGCTGTCCTGGAACTCATTATGTAGACCAGGGTGGCCTTGAACTCACAGAGATCCTCCTGCCTCTACCTCCCATCTGCCTCCCAAGTGCTGGGATTAAAGCATGTGCCACCATGCCTGGCTCATTTATATTTTTAAAATGTGAGGTATAACTCACTTTCTTTAGTTCTATTGGTCATCAGCTCCAGTGGAATAAAACCAAGCATGACCTTTGCCAATGAGTTTGTGGAAAATGTTAAGGCTATAAAACACATTTAGGAGAAATTAGTAAGGCATCATGGAAAGAATTAAGTTTAATGCTCTCCATTTTCTGTGTAATAACCTGTGGTGGCCATCCCTCTGAGCTCATCAGTTTCAGCAGAACAAGGTATTTCTGGAGGTTATAAACACACATAAACATTTACATTGTGAGCTTTAATTTAATAAGTTCATGTAACTGGCTCTCTCTGTGGAGTCAGCTTCATAGTAACCCCTGTGTGGAAGCACCAGAGGACACAGAGCTCTAGGCTAAGCATCTCCCCTGGGTCAAGAGCTTACCACCATGCATTGGCTCTGTGACTGTGATTAGTTCTCTGGCTTTATGAGATTTAAAGTTTCTTGGAACCTCTTTTCATAATTTATGAGGTTGAAGAAAGGGTCTGTTAGCTTTTCAGATCTGATATTGTATCACCTCATTAATCTTCTGTTATACAATTTATGCTTTTAGCAGTCAGGTCAAATATAGGATTAAATGTGCAGCGAAGAGGAAGGAAATCTTGGAGAAGAAGGACTTCAACACAAACTCCCACAAATCTGCACTTGTCTCTCCATTCTTAGATGCAGACAATTGATTTTTGTCATCTTGCATGAAGTTAGGAGTCAGCCTTCTTAGTCCTTGATACACCAATGACAGGGCCCAAGCCCTTCAATTAGAGAAACCCTGGAACTGTATCTCTCAATGTTAGATTTTTTGGAGAGGAAAAAGGAAAGAGCTTAGAATTAAGAAATAAAAACCAGAGCCAGACCTACAATACGCAAAGAATGTATACCTTATCAGAGTAAGAACAGGTACCAATACACAAGAGAAAGGAGCATCTGCCACCCAATGAATAGAGGTGGAAGATTTTATTCCCTGAACTCAGCTGAAATGCATCAGATCCCAAGGCCTGGTATCCTTGGGTAATTTGAAAGCCTTCTTTTGATTTCTTGGGCTGAGCAGGGCAAGTGTCTCAAGGATCTGAGACAGCTGGTTCCATAAATCGATCTTCTCAGTCCTGGGAGTGACTGGTAGATATTCTTTAGCAAGGCCAGACTGCCAATTCAGGGACAGTTAGCCATTTCAAGGGATTTACGACTCTATGGCCTCCTTAATGAAGCTTATGGCTCTTCTGATATTCACATATTCTATTATTCAAGAGTAGCCATTAGGAATGTGGCAAAGTTCAACACTCGTTCCTGTCAGTGACTCCCAGCTGGAATTCTTGGCTCTCTTTGCCAGCTCTGTTCTCAGCCCTCAGATCCTACACACTTTGTGCTGATATTTTACTGGGGCCTTCAGAAACTTGTTCTTGAGTCTTGAAGTTAAACATTGACAAGAGCAGGGAGATATCTGGAAGTTATGCTCTCTCCTCTTCCTGAACATTCATTGCCAATGAGTCCCACATCCTTTAACTCTAGGAAGATGCATACTGAGTTTTTGGCAATGCTTCAGTCCTCCCTTTGGCAATAGGCCAAATTTGGCACACCCCATTAAATCTCACCCTAGCTGGGCTTCTCTGATTTCTTACCCTGCTTCCTGATACTATTATCAATGTCTACTAGAAGCACTTTTTTTCTGTTTATTTCAGACACTGCCTCATGTAGCCCAGGCTGGCCTCTAACTTGCTGTGTAGCTCAGCATGACTCCTGACCCTCCTGCTTCCACCTCCCAAGTGCAGGAATTAAAGGAGTGCTCCACAATGAAAAGTCTGGGAGCACTTCCTTTCTTTTGATTTATTTATCTTTATTTTTACGTGTATGAGTGGGCATTGTGTAAGTGTACCTGTGTTGTACAATGCCCACAGAGGCCAAAAGTATATGTGTACCTGTGTTGTGCAATGCCCACAGAGGCCAAAAGTGTGTGAGTGTACCTGTATTGTTCAATGCCCACAGAGGACAAAAGAGGGCATTGGATTCCCTGAATCTGGAGTTATGGATGATTTTTGGCCTCCATGTGAGTGGGAACTGAACCTGAGTCCCCTACAAGAACAGCCATCTCTATAGCCCCTGGGAGCAATTTCTCAATAAATCACTTGCACCCAAATCCTTGGCACAGGGTTTGTGTCTCGGAGAACCTGGCCTACAACACTGTATAAATGCATGCATATGCAACTTTTTTTGTCTTTTTGAGACAGGGTCTCCCTGTAACCCCAGCTGTCCTGGAACTCACTCTGTAGACCAGGCTGGCCTTGAACTCACAAAGATATGCCTGCCTCTGCCTCCTGAGTGCTAGGATTAAAGGCGTGGGACACCACACCTGGCTGAAAGCTATTTCTAATTCAACATGAGAGAATTCATTTGTTGGAGAATTTAGAACTATAAAAACTGTGATAAAACCTTCAAATCATCTTGAGCGTCAGAGAATATGTAGTGTACTTAACAGTTCCAAAGAAGGTCAAACATCATTTACAAAGAATACCAATCTTAGAACATCTTAGGAATTTCTGAGTGAACAGAAATATCTCAAGAGTCTTAGATAAAATCTCATCTAAAATCTCTGTCAAAGAATTCACACTGTGGATAGATCAAATAAATATTGAGACTGTGACACAAAAATCAGTAAAAGAAAACACTTATGGATGTGTGAACATGTTTGTGAACATAAACAATTTAGAAATCTCTAAAGTGTATAAGGGAAATGTATCCAAACACCAAATCTGCTTAACAGTGTAAAAGTCAATTAAAAAGACCACAGCACTGTCAAATGAAGAGAGTGTACAAAAGTAGAGTACTATGGAAAACAAAATGAAAATAATGACATCAACCAGTGGATACGATATGTTAATGGAATAAGACATGATATTTTTGTACATGTGTCTGTAATCTTTGCAAATACCTCTTTTTCAAGAATTGGAACTTTCTGAATGGAAAAGTCCATATGTTAACGTAATATGAAAATAAATTGTCTTATTTACACAAGATTATATGATAATTTATAGTAATTATTTATTCTGACCTAAATGAATATATTTCACATTAGAAATTTCATTAACATATTTTCTCCATGAGTAATTAATGGGTATATTAATATTTTTCACTGAAATCCAATATAGATTGTTTTCCTCCTGGTGATGAGAATGAATTAAAAAAAAAATTATTCCCAGGGCTGGAGAGATGGCCTAGCGGTTAAGAGCGCTGACTGCTCTTACAGAGGACCCGGGTTCGATCCCCAGCACCCACATGGCGGCCGAGAACCGTCTGAAACTCCAGTTCCAGAGGAATCTGAGACCCTCTTCTGACCTCCACGGCATTGCACAACACAGATGCACACACCTGCATGCAGACAGTACATTCATACACATACCGAAATAAATAAAAAAAAAATTAAAAAAAAATTATTCCCAGTCCATTGAAGAAAGCAGGGAATTTAACAAGAGTGTTGAAAAGTCTGACAAAGCTGTTGAGACTCTCTAGAGACATACATTTTACTGCCTGTGGCTCTTGTGAGCTCTTAGATTTCTAATGCAGTCAGTTCTTTCTGCTCTCTATATATCTTCACTTGCTGCTGTGAAAGTTGGAGAATGGGAGCAGAGTGAGGTCATTTCAGAGTTGGTTTGTGGTGAAGAGTAGAAATCACTTACCCTTCCATATTTTAGAGACGCTGTAGTGCTCTTTGTGCTAACAATACCTACCATTTGTTTAGTTTAGTAACACAGCTTTCAAATTGCTTTCCAATGTATGATTCTGCCTAATTCCTGTGATGTCTCCAGGAAGGATATTATGATCCTCATTTCACAGAAGAGGACGGGGCTCTGAAAGTTGCAAATCAGATACATAGGGCTATAAAAAATGAATATTTGTCTAGCATATGTAGAGCTGGCCACTGACCACTGACAGTAGTCTGAGAAACATGGTGATTCATGTTTCTAGTAAGTAGACAATAAGTAGATAGTAGACACTTCTACTATCAGCCAGATAGTAAAAGAACACATGAGTGCTGAGTTAAACAGGGGGAATTCAAAAAGAACAAGAAGAAAGGTAAGGTTAGATGCTTACAGGAAAAAAAAAAACAATCAAAAGAAGTGAGAGTTGGAAAAACAGGCAAAATGGACAGGTGGGGCCAGGTAGTTCCAATGCTAAGTCTTAGAGATTTTGTCCAAGACTTATATTCCAAAATATTGGCTACATTCAGCAAGGAGGCTGATGTTGTAACACAGACCTAGGCTGTGAATGCAGCTCAGCTGGTAGAATGCTTGCCTAGCATGCACAAGGGCCAAGCACTGTATAAAACTCAGACTTATAAAACTCAAAAATTCTTAAAATCAGGCAGGGTTTGGGGAAAGGATGAAATTGTGATTTAAAATGAATGTCTTAGCTGAACTTGGTAGTGCATGGAGGCGAAAGCAAGAGCATTGGAATTTCAAGATCATCCTCAGCTATGAAATTAGTTTAAAGCCTGTATAAAAACAAATGAAAAGAAGCAATCAAAACACAGACATCCCTACTCGAGGTCTAAGGCAAAGCAAACGAGGTTTGCATTTCAACTCAACATATTGTTGACCTGAAGATGTCATTTTTCCCGTTTGCTGCACAGTTTGACTTCAGAGTGTCAGTTATGAAACTATGGAAAAGTCATTAAAGTATAGACCCCTGGAGATCTCTGGCACAGTTCAAACCCTAGTTCTGCCACTTGGAAGCTGTAAGAACTTGGACATATTATTTGATTTTTCTGTGCATGGATGTCTCTACTGGTGAAACAGGTAAAACTAGTATCTTTCTAATGGTGCTCTGTGAGGATTGAGTGCCAAGGCTCAAAGAGACTAATATATGGTGCACATGACAGGTGGGGGCTGTTATTTAGGGTGGAGATAGCAGGTGCTACAGGGAAGGGACCATATGACCAGGTAACCAAGTAAGTTATTATAAAAGGGGAGCAAGGAAAAATAATTAAGGAAGCAATTAATATAGTATTTTATCTAAGATTTCTGGATGTCTTTTGGAAGGATTGTAGGTACTGTGATAAGAAACTACTGTCAGAATCCGACAGTTTCATTTTTCTCTATGGCCTGGAATCATTGCTATATTGAGAATACATGTCCATCTTTGCAAGCCTTTTAAGGTCAGGAGCTTGGCAATAAGCCTATAAACTTTGTCAGCCTTTGCTCATTTGTACTGTGAAAGTACAAAGAAGTTTAATTCTATTAATACATGAATCCTACAAACTAGGACATTTTCTATTACCTGTCCTGACTTTTATAATCTTCTACCTGGGAGAATTGGTGACTTTCAGTTGGAGAAAGGATGAAATCATGATTTAAAATGGATGTCTCAGCTGGAAGTGGTGACATGTGCCTGTAATCCTGTATTCTGGAGGCAAAGACAGGTCAATCATAAATTTGAGGCCAGTCCCAGGTATACAGTGAGATGCTGTCTCAAAAGACTCAAAATAGAGCCTGGGGCAATGAATCTGTGGATAAATATGCAAGCAGGAGGACTTGAATTTAGCTTCCCAGTGTCCACATACCCAGAGCTGAGTGTGGATGCTGGATATAGGTGAATACTGGGGACTGACTGGCCAACTGATCCAGCCACATTGGATCAATGAGAAACTCTGTCTCAAAGTTCAATGAGAAACTCTGTCTCAAAGAATAAAGTGAAGATAGAGGCAAGCAGCTGTGTCAACATCTAGCCTCCCAAGGCACATGTGCATGTGTGCATACCCACATGCATACAACGCATACACATAAAAAATGAAATGAAGTAAAATTAATGTCACTTTCAATAAGGATGGTGGAGACAATTTTTGTAATGCTGAAGTGGATTCAGAGAAATTCAGAGTTCATTACACATTGGTGCCTGTGTATGAATTAATCAATAAAGCTTTAGCTCATGAGCTTTTACTTTGGTATTGAAAAAAGAAAGCCCAGGGCTTTAACTTTATTGGAACACTGGTTTAAAGATACATAGCAATGACAGTGAGTGGCATGCAAATGTCTAGGAACAGCAAGACACTGTAGGATCCCACACAGGATCCAGATCTGATGTTTTACCTACGATAATTCTTGAAGCCCATAGGATGAGATTGAATATGTTAATTACATTTATCTCACAGATAATTTTCATCACCATAGACATGTTTCAAACATCACAAGCTATTTGAAGGGAAGTTAGTTGGTTAATGGTTTCTATTATATGTAACATTATACTAGCAACCGATCCATAAAGTTGAATTAAAATATTAATTTTCCAAGAGCTCTGAGAATTGCAAGTTCTATTCTGACAGATATTCAATACCTCATAAAAATGAGCTACGACTCTGTGATAGTTTCAGTAGAAATCTCCTAAAACCTTTTATTTTTTTCTTCCAGACAGTGTAGGTTCTGGCTAATGCTGGAGTGACAGAAAGCTAAATGAAAGGTAGCAAGCTCATTTGCTGAAACCATTTTCTCAGTCTTAAAGATAATGACAGTAATAGCCCAGCATGAGAAAAGGGCTTGAAGATAACCTAAAAGCCAATCTTGTGCAGCTGCTGAGAGCCATAGCAACAATTTGATCTGAAGACTGGCCAGTCAGCCATGCTCCTCTGTAAACAAATATTTATGAAGTTCTAGTGCTCAAAGGATACCCTATTAGAAGTGGTAGGCGATCCAAAATAAGCAGAATTCAAAACCACTATTCTTGAGGGTGTTTTAGACCATTTGGGGGGCAAAAACCACAAATGTACTTAGGCAAAATTAGGCAAATATTAATCAGAGGGCATGGCCTCTGTGTTCCAAGTAGGCCTTCCTCAATTGCAGAAAGATAACCATTTAAAGAAGAAATTTGGGTTTATGTAACTGATCCCAAGATCAGTTAGATTGGTCATCAAGGTCCAATTTTTTCTTCCCACTTCAACTCATCCTCCCATAGTCTGCCTTCCCTTGTAATCTGAAATTGTGAGCCAAAATAAATCTTTTTTTAAATTTTATTTATTTTTGTATGTGTATGAATGTACTGTCTGCATGCAGGTTTGTGCACCCGTGTCGTGCAATGCCGCGGAGGTCAGAAGAGGGTCTCGGATTCCCCTGGAACTGGAGTTCTCCTGGAATTGGAGTTTCAGACGGTTCTCAGCTGCCATGTGGGTGCTGCAGATCGAACCTGGGTCCTCTGTAAGAGCAGTCGGCGCTCTTAAACGCTAGGCCATCTCTCCAGCCCAACCAAAATAAATCTCTCTTCCCCTACCTTGTTTATGTCAGATAGTTTCTTACAGAGATACTAAATGGAACTACCACACAGGTTTCACATCTGAGGGTCATGGTAATCCTTCTGAAGAAAGTAAACATTTTCCTGCAGTTCAAACAAGAGTCACAAAACTCATTCTAATTTTTTTTTTTTGTCTTTTTGAGACACCATTCTAATTCTTAAATCCCATTGTCACCTAAGTGGTAGTTGTGACAGTCAATATAAGGTCATTGGGACCAATGCCTGGGGCAAGGGCCCGGGTGAACTTCCCTTTCCAGAGCTCTCAGGCTTCTCAAAGAAGGAATAGGGAGTGAGAATGCTGGGTGTTATCAAGTAGGGTAAAGGGAAGATGACACTGTGTAGGCAACCACGCAGGTCCATTCAAGAAAGTAAAAAATCTCTCATAGACTTGGTCTAAGGATCTGTTTAAAAGGTTCACTGTACCTCTGTGAGTTCAAGGCTAGCCTGGTATACATAGTGAGTTCCAGGACAGCTGGGATTATAGGGAGACCCTACATTAAAAAAAACAAAAAGAGCACAGATAATTGAGCTAACACTGTAGCTAAAAACACTTGAAAGACAACAACAAATAAACCCTATACACAACAGACAGGAAGAAATAACAAAAATCAGAGCAGAAACAAATGAAATAGAAACAAAGAAAACAATACAAAAAATCAACGAATCCAAAAGTTGGTTCCTTGAGAGAATAAACAAGATAGACAGACCCCTAGCCCAGTTAATCAAAAGAAAGAAAGAACAACTCCAAATCAATAGAATTCATGATGAAAGGGGAAATATCACAACAATGAAAGGATCCAGACAACATACGGGAATACTTCAAAAACCTATACTCTACTAAATTTGAAAACCTAAGTGAAATGGGTGAATATCTACAATCTGAGGAATTGCCAAGGCTAAACCAAGAAGAGATTGACAGCTTAAACAGACCCATAATATATGAAGAAATTGAAAATGTAATAAAAGACCTCCCAACTAAAAAAAGCCCCGGTCCAGATGGTTTCACAGGAGAATTCTATAAAACATTTAAAGAGGACTTACAACCATTATTACTCAAACTGTTCAGAAGGGTACAAGCAGAGGGAAATCTCCCAAATTCCTTCTATGAAGCCAGCATCACTCTAATACTAAAACCAGGAAAAGATGCAACCAAAAAAAGAGAACTACAGACCCATCTCATTAATGAACTCAGATTCAAAAATTCTCAACAAAATACTTGCAAACCATATACAGACCAACATCAAAAAGATCATTCACCATGATCAAGTTGGATTCATACCAGAGATGCAGGGATGGTTCAACACATGAAAATCAGTAAATATCATAAAACACATAAATGGACTGAAGGACAAAAACCACATGATCATCTCAATAGATGCAGAAAAAGCCTTTGACAAAATCCAGCATCTTTTCATGATTAAAGTACTAGAGAGAATTGGACTGGAAGGATCATTCCTCAACATAATCAAAGCCATATATAAGAAAACCACAGCCAGCATCATCTTAAATGGAGAAAAGTTAGAAGGATTCCCCATAAAAGTAGGAACCCAACAAGGCTGCCCCTTGTTGCCACTCCCGTTCAATATAGTGCTTGAAACACTGGCTAGGGCAATAAGGCAAGAAAAGGAAATTAAGGGAATACTCATTGGAAAAGAGGAAGTTGTGGAGTTATGAATTCAAAGGCTGGATGAATGTCAAAGGCTTGAAAGAAGCCTCTCAAAGAGTTGGTGGTGGGCTGACTTGGTATGATTGTGTTTGAATGCTTGGGCTTGGTAGAAGCTTGCAGAGTTTAGCTAAGACTCTGCCCTTCATTGTTTATACTTGGAATGTAAACACAGGACTTGTTAGATGTATTATTGCTGAAACCCAATGTCACTATGCTCCCTGTTTACTTTTACGGCTAGGCCTGCTGAACCTTAGATTCTGTTTTATCCCTGAAGTCTTCCTTGCATCTAGCACATATATACTGTGTAGCTTTCTGTAATTGTCCTTGGAAAACCTCTGCAACCTGTGAGAGATATAAAAGCTTAAGATTCAAAAATAAAACCTTGTCAGGCTTCCTTCGAGTTGGTTGTCTGTGTCCTACATCAGAATGGTGTTCCATGTCTTGGAACCTAGAGTTCTTCACAGAAGTAAAACTATCCCTTTTTGCTAAAGAATGCCAAAAACGTCACCAGAAAACTCCTAGAAAGGATTAAGAGTTTCAGTAAAGTGGCAGGATACAAAATCAACCTAGAAAAATCAGTAGCCTTACTTTACACCAACAACAAGCAACTGAAGAAGGAATACAAGGAGACCTTCCCAATCACAATAGCCTCAAAAAAAAAAAAACAAAAAACTTAGGAACAAACCTAACCAAAAACCCCAAAGATCTCTACAACAAAAATTATAAACTCTTGAAGAAGGAGATTGAAGAAGACATCAGAAGATGGAAAGATGCTCATGGATTAGAAAAATTAATATAGTAAAAATGTCCATTCTACCCAAACTAATATACCAATTCAACGCAATTCCAATTAAAATCCCATGGACATTATTCACAGGCTTGGAAAAAAATTCTTAAATTTATATAGAACAATAAAAGACCCCAAATAGCCAAAGCAACCATGAGTGCAAAGAGCAATACAGGGGGGGATTTCTATACCAGACATCAAACTATACTACAGGGCTATAGTCATAAAAACAGCCTGGTACTGGCACAAAAACAGACCTGTTGACCAATGGAACAAAACTGAAGATCCAAACTTGAGCACATACAGTTTCAGCCATCTCATATTTGACAAGGGGGCCAAAAAGATTCAATGAAGGAAAGACAACATCTTCAGCAAACAGTGTTGGAAAAACTGGATCACCACTTGTAGAAGAATAAAATTAAACCCCTACCTCTCACCCCGTACAAAAATCAACTCCAAATGGATCAAAGACCTCAATGTGAAACCCAAGGTAATAGAAGAAAAAGTTGAAAGTTGGCAGAAACTTACAAGATATAGGCAAAGGAAAAGATTTTCTAAATCAGACAGCAGCTGCACAGGAAATAAGGTCGACAATTGACAAGTGGGACCTTATTAAACTCAAATGTTTCTGTACAGCAAAAAGAAACAATCAGGAACTGAAGAGAAAACCCACAGAGGGGAGGAGAAAACCTTCCTGCGCTCGTACATCTGACGGAGCATCTACACTCCAGAATATAAACTACTCAAACAAGAAAAAAAAGAAGAAAACAATGACTCACTCAAACGATTGAAGTAAGAAGAGCTGAACCGAGACTTGCACATGTAAGGAATTATGAGATGGCCTACGAAACATCTTTAAAGTGTTCAACATCGCCGGCGTGGTGGTGCACACCTTAATCTCAGCCTTGTAGGCAGAGGCCAGGTGGATCTCTGTGGAGTTCAATGCCAGCTGGTCTACAGAGTGAGTTCCAGGCCAGCTGGGACTACAGGGAGACCTTGTCTCAAAAAGACAAAAAAAAAGGTTTAACATTGCTCTATAATTTTAGGAAACCACAAATTAAAACACCTTTAAGATATCTCTCACACCAATAAGGCTGAAGCAAGATCAAAAAGGAAAACACATGATCACCAATGCTGAGAGGTTGTTGGGGAAAGGGGCAACACTCAATCACACTGCTGGAGGAATAGTAAAACCCCTGTTACACAACCACTATGGAACGCAGTAGTGGAGAACCCTATTAAACGACTCAAATGAGCTCATCACCTAACCCAGCCTACCATCTATATTCTGGATTCTACACCCCCCCCCCCCCCCCCCCCCCCCCCCCCCACTTCCTACCCCAGAGATACAGTACAGCCACGTTTATTGCAGCTCTCTTCACAATAGCAAAGAGCTGGAACCAAACCAATATGCCTCAGTGGAGAGTGGTAGAGAAAATGTGTGCATCTACACAATGAGTTCTATGCAGCAGTAAAGATGACATCATGAAAATTTGCAGGTAGGTAAAGGGATGTGAGCTAGAAGATTTTATGCTAAGGAAGTAACACAATCCCAGAAAAACAAAAGATGAAGATGAATGGTATCCCTCAACTGTGGATGCTAGTACAACCAACCTAGTTGTGTATAACATTAACTGAGCAACATTAATGTTATATTCCATGATCGAAAGACAACTGTGCTCTTGCATCATGAATCCCTAAACAGGTTCTAAAACTGACCTCCTAACTTTTATTTTCAGTCCTTGGGTATTTTTTTGGTACATGATGGAGGGTGTGCGTGCATCTTTAGAGTAATATGGGATTAAAAATGGAAAGATGTGAGTCAAGAAATAGGATATTGGAAATAAATACAGTTTGTTTCCAACGGATACAATTTTTTTTGAGACAGGGTCTCCCTTTCGTCCAGGCCTGGTCCTGGAGCTCACTCTGTAGAGCAGGTGGACTTAAACTCACAGAGATCCGTCTGCCTTCTGCCTCCCAAGTGCTTTAGGATTCAATGGTCATGCACACCACCACGCCCGGCATCACAGGGATACAATTTTAATATAGGTGCAATGTAATAGGCTGGTGCTAATTAGCCTTACTCGGTGTTTAATGACCATAATTAATGCCTATACCAATTTGGCGAGGGACCTAAGGGATAGGATAAACTTTGTTCTTGCCCTTCAGAGGTCAAAACTGAGTCTTAGGGGATTTTTGCATTGGGGGCATCCTTGAAATGTCCTGCAAATGTGGGTCATCAGTCTTCCTGTTCGGGGAGGTCTTGGAGAGCAAAACTAATGGACTTCAACCAGTGTCCAGACTATAAAGAAGGAAAGTCTGCTAATGCCTCAGAAAAGGAAGCTTTGTCTAGCAAGACCTGATTTGTCCTCAAGTGAATGGAACTGGTTAAACAAAAAAAGCTGAAAGGAGCAACGGGGTCCCACCCCTTCCAACAACCAACCCCACCCCCCCCCAAACCCGAGTGATCCTTTAGGACCAAATCCTCAACTGATCTTGAGAAAAAACCTTGTTTCATCTGGGCTAAACTGTGTGGCCTTAAGTATCAAAAAGGAAAGTACAACCTGATATAAATAATCATGTATTAAGACTAGAGAAACTGTATTGCAGGACATAGAAATTGAGATCTTAGTAAAGAGACAAAAAGAAAAAAAAGAGAGAGTTCTATGGTTTGGCCTGTCTTCAAATCTTACTGGCAGGTGCATCAACTCTGTGGCGCCACTGCTTTTGGCACTCCTAAAGGACACGAGACATACAGCTTTTTAACCTTCCAATATGGATTGAAGTCTCATGTCTCTCCAAGAATCCTCAAGCCTTCAATGCCAGATGGGGACTCCTGAGCTAAGGGAATGTCCGCCTCATCAGAATATAGACTGCATTGTTGGAATTACTGCCTGTATCATACGAGTGGCCAGTGCAGGGATCGAGACAGGATGCATACTTATTGGACTTCATTTGGGGGACCATGGACGGGAAAGACCCCCAATGTGGAGAAAAAGTCCAAAAAGTGGGTTTTTTCTTTGTTCTAGTGGACTAGAAAAACCCCATAGAACTGTTTCCATGCTGGAACACAGTATTTGGGGAAACCTAACTCTGTGTTCCCCAAAGCCATGGTCATTTATCTTTGGCTCCAGAATAAACTCCTTTATCCCTTTGAGGTGAGAGTTATGCTTCTGCATTGGCAATATCAAGCTACCAAGCAAGGATCAATTTGTTCCTCTCTGCTCTAGACTGTGATGTGATGTGACTCAGCTGATGCGTTCTAACTTGACTTTCCTTCAATGAGGCCTTAACCTGGATTGTAACCACATAAAGCCCTTTCTGCCCCTAAAATCGCTTTGGTCAGGGTTTTGTCACAGTAATGGGCGGAAACTAGGACAACTGGTGAGTAAAATTTATCCCTGCGCACTATACAAACATAAGGAATAAATCTTGGCACCTGCAAGTTTGTCACTTAAAATTATTCCAAGGTTAATTAAAATATTAAAAATAAAACCAATACCTCGTCGGTATTCAAATTATGCCCCCCATCACTTAATTCCCCTCTAAAGCCAAGTATCTGAAGTGNGAGGGACCTAAGGGATAACTTTGTTCCTTGCCCTCAGAGGTCAACTAAGTCTTAGGGGATTTTGCATGGGGGCATCTCTTGAAATGTCCTGCAAATGTGGGACACCAGTCTTCCTGTTCGGGGAGGTCTTGGAGAGCAACTAATGGGACTTCAACCAGTGTCCAGTCTATAAAGAGGAAAGTCTGCTCATGCTTCAGAAAAGGAAGCTTTGTCTAGCAAGACCTGATTTTGTCCTCAAGTGAATGGAACTGGTAAACAAAAAGCTGAAAGGAGCAAGGGGCTCCTACCCTTCCCCCCCCAAAAAAAACCCCCCCGAGAGACCCCGGAGGACAAGATCCTCAACTGATCTTGAGAAAAAAACCTTGGTTAATCTGGGCTAACTGTGTGGCCTTAAGTATCCAAAAGGAAAGTACAACCTGATATAAATAATCAGTAAGACTAGAGAAACTGTATTGCAGACATAGAACTTGAGATCTTAGTAAAGAGACAAAAAGAAAAAAAGAGAGAGTACTGTTGTTTGGCCTGTTTTCAATTCTTACTGGCAGGTGCATCAACTCTGTGGCTGCCACTGCTTTTGGCACTCCTCAAAGACACGAGACACAGCTTTTTAACCTTCCAATATGGATTGAGGGCTCATGTCTCTCCAAGAATCCTCCAAGCCTTCAATGCCAGATGGGGACTCCTGAGCTAAGGGAATGTCAGCCTCATCAGAATATAGACTGCCATTGTTGGACTACCTGGCCTGTATCATAGAGGCCAGTGCAGGGGGATCGAGACAGGATGCATACTTATTGGACTTCATTTGGGGGACCATGGGAAGGAAAGACCCCAATGTGGAGCAAAAGTGGGTTTTTCTTTGTTCTGTGACTAGAAAAACCCCATAGAACTGTTTCCATGCTGGAACACAGTATTTGGGGAAACCTAAATCTGTGTTCCCCAAGCCATGGTCATTTATATTTGGCTCCAGAATAAACTCTTAACCCCTCTGAGGTGAGAGTTATGCTTCTGCATTGGCAATATCAAGCTACCAAGCAAGGATCAATTTGTTCCTCTCTGCTCTAGACTGTGGAGGCGATGTGACTAGCTGATTGAGTTCTAACTTGACTTTCCCTCAATGATGGCCTATAACCTGGAATTGTAAACCAAATAAGCCCTTTCTGCCCCTAAACTGCTTTTTGGTCAGGGTGTTTTGTCACAGTAATGGGAAGGAAACTAGGACAACTGGTGAGTAAAATTTATCCCTGCGCACTATACAAACATAAGGAATAAATCTTGGCACCTGCAAGTTTGTCACTTAAAATTATTCCAAGGTTAATTAAAATATTAAAATAAACCATCCCTCTTCGGTATTCAAATTATGCCCCCCATCACTTAATTCCCCTCTAAAGCCAAGTATCTGAAGTGGTGTGGGTCAAATGCAATTATAATACAGAAATGATTAATGATTTGCGTATGCTAATAATATTTTCACAGCTCTACTTCAAGTGTTGCTGATTAACTGATTTTTGACAAGTTTACTTAGACTTCAAAATGCGGTAAGTGTAACTATTTCTTTCAATGTCAGTAGAAATTCCCTGACTAAAACAATTGGAAGGTTAAGAAAACTGCTAACAATTACATAATGTTGAGCTTAAGCAAGGGATAAAGGAACTCAATTAAAACCAGGCCAGAAAAAAGTAATTAGGCTGCCCATCCTTATCAGAATGAACTGGAACAAGAAAAATGAAAATCTGGTCAGGGAATGAGAGAAAAACCTCACAGTCCCATTACCTGCACTAGCACAAAAGCATTCTCTTGCTGACATCCTGTTTTCTCCACTCTTCCTTCACAAATTTCCAAATATTCATCACAGTCCTAACTGAGGCTTCTTTCTAACAATTGCATCATTACAATGCCCAATGCCTTGTTCTCTCTCTCTCTCTCTCTCTCTCTCTCTCTCTCTCTCTCAATAAATGTTCTTCTCAGGGTCACATAAGCCTTTAGAATACATAGTAAGTGGGATGTCAGGATGCTGACAGGGTCGTAGGACCCTAACAAGGACATTTGGACTTGAAGGAAAAGTTTCATCATGTATTATATGCAGAGATCTGGTCAATTCAGTCAGAATACTATGACAGGAGTATGCCCAATTACTAAAAGAAATGTTCGGAGTTTGGGGAGATGGCTGGCTGGTAGATGGGAATCTAAACCAAAGCTTTCCTTATGAGGGATTTCCTCACAAGGAAGGCTTTGGTTTAGATTCCCAACAATCACTTAAAAAGCTGGATGTGATAGGGCCTGCCTGAAATCCCAGTCCTGGGGAGGTGAATACAAGAAGGATCTTTGGAATTTGTTGGCCAGTAAGTCTAGATAAACTGGTAAGCTCCAAGTTGAGTGAGAGACCCTGTCTGAAGAAATAAGATGGAGGCAGGGGGGGGCGGCGGGTCTGGAGAGATGGCTCAGTGGTTAAGAGTACCAACTGCTCTAGCAGAGGACCCGGGTTTGATTCCCAGCACCAACAGGGGGGCTAAGAACAATCTTTAAGCTGGGTGTGGTGGTGCACACCTTTAGTCCTAGCACTTGGGAGGCAGAGGCAGGCAGATCTCTGTGAGTTCAAGGCCAGCCTGGTCTACAGAGTGAGTTCCAGACCAGCTGGGGCTGTAGGGAGACCCTGTCTCAAAAAGATCAAGAGCAATCAAAGAAGACAACCAGCATTGACGTATGGCCTCCACATGCACCTACACACATGTGTGTGAACATGTACACAAAAGAAAGTTTTATCTTTTTCCTGTTCACTCAAACATACTCTTCTGATATATGCTCATTTACTATCCAAATCTTATGTTGAAGTTTCCTGTTTATAATGATTATAATACTTATTACACAAAACCATACCAAAAAAAATTCTCTTTCATAAGGAAACATTTTGGCAAGAAAAAGAAAACCTCTTATTTTTCTTTTCTGTTCTCTTTTTGAGACAGGATCCCACATTCTTTAATTTTTCAACACTTTAAAGCCTAAAGTTTCTTTTAAAAAAGTCCAGGCTCAACTGTGGGTTCATGTAAAATCAACAAGTTATACACTGTCTTTTTTACTTTCTAGTGCTGTGATAAAAAACAGTGGCCAAAACCAACTTGAAGGGAGGAAAGAGTTTATTTTATCTTAAATTTCCCAGGTCATAGTTCATCACTGAGGTTGAAGGGGCAGGGCAAAGCAAGAAGCCTGGGCAGGAACCTGGAGCACAGACCATAAAGGTATGGGTGCCTACTGTATTTCTCTCCTGGCCTATGCTCAGACTGCTTTTTTTTTTTTTCTGGTGTTTTTGAGACAGAGTCTCCCTGTAGCCCCAGCTGGCCTGGAACTCACTTTGTAGACCAAGCTGGCCTTGAACTCATAGAGATCCACCTGTCTCTACCTCCCAAGTGCTGGGATTACAGGTGTGTGCCACTACCCTAGCTCAGACTGCTTTCTTTATTTTTTTAATTTTATTTATTTCTGTATGTGTATGAATGTACTGTCTGCCTGTAGGTTTGTGCACCTGTGTCGTGCAATGCCGCAGAGGTCAGAAGAGGGTGTCAGATTCCCCTGGAACTGGAGTTCTGGAATTGGAGTTTTAGATGGTTCTCGGCCGCCATGTGGGTGCTGGGGATCAAACCCAGGTCCTCTGTAAGAGTGGTCGGGGTTCTCTTAACTGCTAGGCCATCTCTCCAGCCCCAGACTGCTTTCTTATACAACACAGGACCTCCTGCCCAGGGGTGACACTGACCATAGTGAACTGGGCCCTCCCACATCACTCAACAACTAAGAAAATGCCCCAAAGACATGGCCACTGTTCCTCACTTGTGGTTCCCTCCACTCTGGTGTGTCAAGGTGACAATGGAAGCTATCCAGCACACACACTTCCTTATTCAAAGAAGGAAGAACCAGAGAATAGGAACAATCACATTTAAGCAAAACCAAAATCCAGTACCATAGTTCACCTGGGAAGAAGAGGAGTTTAATAATCAAGTAAATAAGTAGGAAGACCTATTCTGTAAGCAGTCAGTCTCTCTCTGGCCATTCCTGTCAGACTGCTCAATGGGTCCATGAACAAAGTGGCCACAGTGACTGAGATGGAGGTTATGCATGGGCTCAACAACATGGAATCCCACTTAACTGAGGCTGACTTGGCTGCCCACTGTGAAGCTTTTCCTTCACCAGTGTCTTTCAAGGTTGCCTCAGAAAGGGGTTATAATGCTACAGCTGTCTGCTTCTAGGTAGTACTTGCATAGGGTGCAGAATCATCTGTAAACTAGGCCCTAGTCTTTTTGTCCTCAGTAGGACAATCATAGGGAACATGGCATGAAACAATAGATGCATGCTTAAGAACAGAAGGCACTATAACAGGAGTAGGAACCATAGGCATTTGGGCAACTTCTTCATGTAACTCGCTTGTGCCCTTTATACCACTTCCATTTGATAATAATTTGTTGCTGTACACATCCTACTTTATGACTTGGTGTGTCAGATAAAATCCAGTTAATGATAAGCAGCTGAGATCACATGGTAACTTGGCACCCCATGGTCAAATGTTCATTTTCCACTGAGATTCCAAGACAGCCCATAAGCTTTCTCTCAAAGGAAGAATAGTTGTCCACTGATGATAGTAGAGACTTGTTCAAAGTAACATAGGCCTCTGCAGTAATCCACCTATGGGGGGCTTGCCAGAAATTCCAAACAGTATCCTTATTTGCCCCTGAAACTTCTAGTACCACCAAGCCTCCTGAATCACATGGCCAGAATGGTAGAGCAGCCAGTACCTGGACCTGTTGAAGAGCCTTCCAGAACACAGGCCCCACTCAAAACTAATGGCATTCCAAAGGGTATGCTCTGTTTTGGGAGGTAATGGAATCTCTAGGAATAGTCTTGCTGGAGGAAGCACACCACTGGAGTGGGCTTTGAGAGTTCATAGCCTTACCCCATTTCCAGTTTGCTCTCTGCTTGCTTTCTGCTTTGGCTACCTCCTGCCATGCCTTAGCTGCCATTATGGACAATCCCTCTGGGACTATATGGTGCTTTCTCATAGCAACAGAAAAATAAATAATATTGTAGTAGAGGAAGGTAGTCATAAATACCAACTAGGGCCATGTGACCAGGTACAGAAATGAGGACTGTGACTGACATGAATGCTTTTGTCTTATATTAGTAGTGCTTGTTGGGGCTGGAGAGATGTCTCAACAGTTAAGAGTACTGCTTGCTCTTATAAACGGACCCAGATTTGGTTCCCAGCACCCACGTGGTAGCTAACAACCATCCATAACTCCAGTTCCAGGGGATCCAATGCCCTCTTCTGACCTCCTTGGACATTGCACAACATGGGTACATGTACATACATGTAGGCAATACACTCATATACATAAAATAATAAGTAAAATATTTAAAAAGTAGATCTCTCAGCCAATAAACTTTTTTTTAGCATTTCCTATTAGGAATATCTAGTGATGATAAACTCCCTCACTTTTGTTTACCTAAAAAAGTATCATCCTTTTATTTTGAAAAATATTTATTTTATTTTTAATTGGGAGGCCAGGAGCATCCATCAGATCCTTTAGAATTGGGGTTACAATCATGAGCCACTTGATGTGGGTGCTGGGAATCAAACTTGGGTCTTCTCTTAAGAGCAGTATGCATTCTTTTTTAATTTTACTTAATGTGTATGAATGTGTGGATGCCTACAGAGGCCAGAAGAGGGCAACAGATCTCCTGAAACTGGAGTTACAGATGGTTATTAGCTGCCATGTGGGTGTCTGGTAATCAAACCTGGGTCCTCTGCAAGAGCAGTCAGTGCTCTTAACCACAGAGCCATCTCTCTAGCCCCAGCAGTATGCATTCTTTTTTGTTTGTTTGATTGTTTTTTTGTTTGTCTTTTTGAGACAGGGTCTCCCTGTAGCTCTGGGTGTCCTGGAACTTGCTATGTAGACTAGGCTGGCCTTGAACTCACAAAGATCTGCCTGCCTCTGCCTCCCAAGTGCTAGGATTAAAGGTGAGTATGCATTCTTAACCACTGACTCTCTCCATCTCTCTACTCTTCATTTTTTTTTTAAATTAGTTTTTATTGATGCTTTGTGCATTTCATACATTTTTCCAATTCAGTTCAGGTTAATTCCATTTCCCCCCCCCCCCCACCCCCACCCCATCCCAGAATTAATGCATTCTGACCTATATAACTGTCCTGTATTCTTTCTCTCAGTTTTTTTTCTTTTCATTTTATGCAATCAGTGATAATCCATGAGTTCAAGAATCCTTCATGTGCAAAACCAATCTGCAGGGCTGTTGTGCCCCAAACACCTAACAGCCCCCCATCCAGTGGGGGGTGACAGGTTGTGTTTTGTTCAATCCAATAGTTGATCAACCCAGCACCCGCCTGCACCCCCCCCTACCCCGCTCCCCCCAACCTACATTGCTGTAGTTTCACCATCTACCCCCCATACACTAGCTCCCCTTACATTACCCACGGCCCCCTCTTCCCGCGTTGTTCCCTAGGCTTAGAAAGGAGGCACAGGTGGATGAGAGGTTAAAACAGTCCACTCTCTCTCAAGCTTGATTGACTTGGGTCAATTCTGGTGTTTCCTTTCATGGGCCTGACAGTTTGTCCAGGGATAACCTTTCGTACTACCCTTAATGAAGAACAAGCAATTGATATATAGAGTATTAAAGCAGCACATACATAGTTATGGTAGGTTACTTTTGTGTAGACACAGATGTTTGGGTATGTTAATCCATGAATTACAATTTTCCCCCTGTTAAATATGACAGGTCTTACTGTGGCTTATTACATCTTCTAACCTTGAAGGAGGATGTAAGTGTGTGTTGCCATCAAGCCATGGGTTAGTTTCTCCAAGGGGAGAGCCAATAGCAATTAGATTTGGCATATTCCGGCACATGTGGCTGCCACTGATGCACAGTAGTTCCAGGCAGGTGCGGTGTAACTGGTGCGCTGACGGTGGAGTCTTGCTTGACTCTGGGAGACCAATATTTTGCTTTATTGGTTTAAGTGGCCTTTGGTAACAACTCTCTGGCCAACATTCCAGAGGCCATCTGTACACTTGCAGTGGTTGTGTGTGTGTATGGGTCTTCCAATACATCCCTCCTATGTTAACGTTCTACTCTTCATTTTCAAAGGATAGGTATCCTAGGTATAATAGTTCTAATAGGTTTTTTTTTTTTTTCTTTTATAACTTTTAGTTAGAACATATAATTGCTTTTTTTTCACATAAATTGATTTTTCATATTATTTATTTATTTAACTTTTTTTTTTTTTTTGCTTTTTTTTTTTTTCCCTCCATTCCCCCATCCTCCAGAGCTCATGCATTCTGCCAAACATGCTATTCATCTCTTCTCAGTTCTTCTCACATTCTCCATGGGGGAGTTGACTGTTTTTAGCAGAAGTTTACTGTTTAGTCAGTTCTTGATTGCAGTTCTTTTCTGTTGTTGTTTCCAAAATGCATCATATCCAACTGCTTTGACAAAAAGTCAAGGGGTTTGCCCAATACACGAATACTACAATTGGGTAATGGCACTAGCATCCACAGATGAGGGATACCATTCAATCTTTGTTTTTTTCTGGGATTGTGTTAACTTCACTCAACAATGATGTCCTCTAGCTTCCAGCCATTTCCTGCAAAGCTCGTGATTGTCGTTCTTCTTTACTGTGCATAGAACTCCACGTTGTTGATGTACCATCATTTTCTCTATATCTCTCAGTTGAGAGGGAATTGGGTTGGTTTCCAGCGTTTTGCTATTGTGAAGAGAGCTTGAAATAAACATGGCGTGCATGATCTGTGTGGGTGTGAGTCTTGAGGGGTCCATGCCTAGGAGTGGTATGGCTGGGTCAGGTGGCAAGTTCAGTTCATTTCCAAAGTCTTCCAAGGGTTCTCCACACTGTTTTCCATAGTGGCTGAACGAGTTTACATTCCCACCAGCAGTGGATGAGTGTTCCCCTTTCCCACAAATCCTTCCAGCACTTTTGGATCATTTGTTTCTTGATCCATAGCCAGTCTTATTGGAGTAAGATGATATTCCTTAAAGTGGTTTTTTATTTGCATTTCCTTAATGATTAGTGATGTTGAACTTACTTTGATTGTAGTTTCTCAGCCATCTCTAACTCCTCACTTGTGTGAAGTCTCTGTTCAGCTCTTTGCTCCAATCTATTGGTGGGTCATTTGTTCTCTTTCTTCTTTGTTTTTGAGTAGTTTATATATTCTTGGAGTATCAGTGCTTTGTCAGATGTATCTGCGGTGAAGGTTTCCTCTCACTCTGTGGGATTTCTCTCGTACGTCACTTCCTTGCGTGTTTCTTTGATTGCACCGAAGCTTTGAGTTGATCATGAGGTCCATTGTACTTGTTCATACCTCTAATTCTTGTGCAAGTGCTGCTTGATTTAGGGAAGTCTTTTACCTACCGATATGTCTTGTATCTGGTGCCCCACTTTTTCTTATATCACTTCAGGTTATTGGGGTTTCACGTTGTATTGTGTCTTTGACCCATTGGAGTTAGATTCTTTGTACAGGTGGTGGAGATCTGGGTTAGGGGTTTTATTTTCATTCTTCTCACAAGTGGTAGATCCAGTTTTGCCAGACAACCCACTTGCTGAAGATTTGCTGTCCTTCTTCTCCCATTGTGTTCTTCTTGGGCCCCCTTGTTCAAATATGAGATGGCTTGAAATTGTTGTGCTCAAGTCTTGGATCTTGTGTTTTGTTTCGATTGGTCATACAGGTCGTTTTTGGCCCCAGTACCAGGCTGTTTTTTTTTTTAAAACAAAAAAGAAAAGAACATATAAGCCTTTCCCTTCTGGTCTATAATTTTATAAAACCACAACAAAATATCACTTCATGCCTATTATAATGGCTATTATCCATTAGACAAGGGGTAACAAGTATCACTAAGGACATATAGAGAAAATTCCTTGTACAGGGTGAATGGGAATACAAATTGGTTCAGCCACTGTAGAGAACAGTATGGGCATCCCTCAAAACCTTAAAAACAGATCTACCATTTGATCCAGCAATACTCAGGTGGGTATAGATAGCCAAAACAAGTGAAGTCAATGCCTTCTAGAGACTCCTGCATTGCCATGTTCATTATATTATTATTAGCAATGGCCAACCTATGGAATCATCCCAAATGTCCACCATCAGATAAACAGACAAAGACGAACGTGTGTTGTATGTATCCTAGTGGTTATATATGTTTAGCCTTTAACAAATGAAAACTCCGCTTCTTAAAATATGGAGGACATTATAAGTAAGTAAAATAAGCCAGCTATAGAAAGAAAAATAATGTAGCTGGGGGGATGGTTCCTAGTAAAAGCATTGTGAGCACGCATGGTGGGCCTCAGTTTGGGGTGCCCTCACCCATTAAAAAGGCCAGGACCGCTCGCATGATTTTGTTCACTCCAGCACGGTGGTGTGGAGGTTTGTGAGACAGGGACAGCATCCCTCGACCTGACTGGCCCAGCCACATTTAGCGCCCCCGTGCGTCCGGTTCCGTTCGCTGATGTCACTGGGATCGTGGGTTCTCTTCTTCGCCTTGTTACGGCGCAAGTCGGGGCCTAGAGCGGACGCGTAGTGGATAGATGGCTATGAATACTAAACATACATCAACAGGATTCTGATGTAGTTAGCCAGTCCAGAGGATCGACGCACAACCCTATCCATTCTGAGGGCCTAATCTCTCGTCGGCCACGCACCTTGAATGCCATGGTACACACTACACACATGCAAACAATTGCTCCCCCCCCCCCCCCCCCCCCCCCCCCCCCCTACATGTAAAATAAAGTAATTAAAATATTTTTAAAATATATCGGTGGACGTAAATTGAGAAAGACAGTGGTGACTCCATGCAATGTTACTACATACATGTTCAGTGACACACAACACCACTACACACACACATACACAGGAAAATGCTGCCCCATCTCACTTTAACAAATAATCTAAAACTTCAAACATATGTTGGTTTCTTTTCTCACTGGTATGATCACAAGAAGAAACGTAAAGGGTTTTGCTGTTTTGGTTCAACAGTTCAGAGAGGATGCCAGTTGTTCATGGCAGCAGACATGCTGGGAGGCTGGTTACATTGTATCCACAGTCAGGAAGCAGAGAGCAGGCAGGGGGAACTGTCTTCCCTGCATCTTGCCCAATTCTTTGTTCAAAAACACTAAGAACCTGGACTTTGCTTCACTGGACACTTCCAAGACCTGCAGTAACAAACTTGTTGAAGCCAGTTGTGACATAGGAGAATGAAGATATGTGAGGATGAATCCTCATCTGTGTCACTAATCTGGCTTTTCCTCAACTCCTTCAGTTCAGGCTGTCTAAATGTTTTGATCTGGATAGCTTGGATATACTGATGGATATACGACCCTGGATTTACACGGATTTCACTCACCTTCCACCCTTTTTACTTCCTTTATCCCTCCCTTGTCAGACTCCGTTCTTCATTTCTCTAGTTATCGTCCGTGTTGGCCCATAGCCCCAGTTATTCTTTGCGCTGTTTTCTTCCCTCATCTATTTTTTGGTCCTCTGGCTTATCTAACCTAATCGAATCTGCTATACAGCGTTGATGACTATGACCTCGAAGACCCTTACACGAGGCGAATGCGAGGTTCATCGGCGAGGTCACCTCGAGGGGCGACGTGTAGCTTGGATCCCCGCACAGCATTGAAAGTGTAAACGCAGTGGATTCACTGATTCCGTGGCAGTTTATGTCCACTAGCACCTGGCTATACACTGGAGAGACATGTGCTAATAGGGTAAGGTCGAGTGGATCACATGACATGAATAAGTACCAGATCTGACTTATGGCAATCTCATAGATCTGATGGAATATCCCACAGATAGTACGTAGAGGAGTAGTGAACTTGGACCTATAGCCGGACAGCTGGCGATGACAACGCTGAACCACTGTCGATACAATCCAGATTCCTTTGCGATCCTCTATCTCACACTGCCCTGGACTCTTTACCTCTATATGCTCTTGTCCCTGGACTCTCACTGATGCTGGCCTTTTATACTCTCTGACTGGCAGGATGTACACTCGACTAGGCACGGTACATTGAATGGATATACTGCCCCGGATACCACTGACGGAATACACTGACTGGACTACACTGACTGGATCACCCTTGACTGGATACACTGACTGCATATACTGACTGGATACACTGACTGGATACACTGACTGGATACACTGACTGGATACACTGACTGGATACACTGACTGGATATACTGACTGGATACACTGACTGCATACACTGACTGGATACACTGACTGCATACACTGACTGGATACACTGACTGGATACACTGACTGGATACACTGACTGCATACACTGACTGGATACACTGACTGTCTCTTATACAGCCAAGCACGATATCAACACTTACCCCCCCTCAATTACCCCAAAGAAACAGATACGAAAGACAAGATAATGAACACGTGTGTGTGTGCCCGTTTTTGTGACTGTGTGTGTGTGTGTGTACTCCACTGCCTCCTTTACTCAGGACATCGACAGGTGAGGAGAAATAACATGGGTGATGGCTTCCTCTCTAGCTTGAACTTGGAATGGAATACATTGTTGGTGATATCACATGGGCATATTCTATCAAAGTGGGGAAATCTGTTACAGACTTAAATGCTATCACATCCTTTTATCTGTCTTTGTTTATCCTTTTTATCTTTTTTATATTGGTTTTTTGGGAAAACAGAGAGGACTCTTTGTGGCCTCCAATAAGGGCCGTGAGTGGGTCTGTTGGGGTTTAACAAAGTTCATAGCTTGCTAATGTAACGTACCAAGCGGTTGTGAGGCGTCAGAAGGCGTCCCTTACAATTCAATTGTCAGGGTATATGATTGGCTCGGTTGGGTTTGAGTCCCACTTTCTTTTTGGGTTTCCATGGCCTCATTCATTAAATAGAAGGTATCCTAGTGGGCGAGAAGCTATGTACTGTTACACTCATAATCCTTGTCATGTTTTTTTTTTTTTTTTGTGTCTGTTTTTTTGAAGTACAGGGTCTCCCTTTAGTCTCAGTCAGCCTGGAACTCATTTGTAGACCAGGTTGCGCCCTGGAACTCAAGATTCACCTGCCCTCTGCCTCCCAATATGCTAGGATTAAAGGTGTAAAAAATAAATAAATAAAAAAATTTTTTAAAAAATAAAGTATTTTAAACACGTTCGTGATTACCGGGCTACCATTAAGTGACCATTGTCATTTGTCTTTAAAAATACAGTATTTATAATACATAAAAAAAGGAAGATGGAACTGTCTCAAACCTCAAAGTGCCTGTCTCGGGCTTAGTGCGCTTATCTTCCCCACCTCTTCTTCACTTCCTGCAAGTCTTCCCACCTCTTTAAGATTTCTACAACCTAGTACCACACAGCGAACATAATGTTGAGAAATCAAATGTCAAAACATGAGGCCTATGGGCTGGAACTTCATGGATGTGTCAAAATATCTCCACGGCCATTATTAGAAGCCGTAGGACTGGCTGTTTTTATAGAAGACGTCGCGTAGGGGATACGGCGAAGGGGGAGGAAAACACAGGTCCAACAGGTAAAAATGTTGATGTATGGTTTAATTGTATGAAAGGTCTACATTTGCTGCTTTTATTTTTCTTTTTGGTTAATTTTCCGATGGAAACGAGGTCTCCCTGTAAACCCAGCTGTCTGGACTCACTCTGTATGCAAGGCTGGCCTGTAACTCACCAAGATCATCCCGCCTCTGCTATCCCAAGTGCTGGGATTTAAAAGGGTATGCCACCATGCACTGGTGAAAGGTCTACATTTTTCAGTCCAGCTATCACCACCCGTTTAACGAAAAAATAGACCTGTTTAATAATATTGTATCAGGTATTACTGGGGACATGTTACTTAACGAGAGTTTTTAGGTTGCATTTTTTCCCACAATATCAGTTGATTGTGTTTTGCATAGGATAACTTTGCTCTGACTACAGAACTATTTACCATGTGCCATTATAAAAAGGTTCAGGTTGTAAATGCCTTAAATTACGTACAAATTTTTCAAGAAATAGGTGCTAGGTACCACGAGGCGCATCAGCAGGTAGCCGACAGTTACGAGTTCTTTTTCTTTCGTTTCTTTCTTTCTTTTTTTTTTTTTTTTTTTTTTTTTTTGTTCGTTTTTTTTTTTACCACTCAGACGGCACTCTCATCTACTCTCCGGAATGAGAACGATCATCAGGGCAAGTGGCAGTTGCAGCCCCAAAGCAACACAGAGAGCGCACTGACTACTCAGTGACGAGCACGTCGGACGTCGGGTTGTCGCCTGCGGGTCGCTTTTTGGGTGACGCGATCAGATAAGTAAACGTCCGCGAGGAAAGACTATAGACAGGGCTCCGGGAAGGTAGATTCGTGGGGAGGCCCCGAGGGCTTGAAAGAGGCAGTATACGGTGAAGGCAAATAGGGGCGGCGCGAGACAGCCCTGGGATTGGGTTTGCAGAACCCTTAGGGCCTATCCAGGCGGTTGAACACTGGCTGGTACACACCAGGCCCAGGGTTGACTCAATACCCCCGGCGGTCTGTCCTCTGGGGCCATTGCACAACACAGGGCACTTAAATACTGCAGGCATTACACTGCGGATCGATACAATAAAAAAAGAGGAATTTTTTATTAAAATTTTATAAAAATACAAAAAACCGTTTTTTTTTTTTTTTTTGGTCTTTT
This sequence comes from Rhizomys pruinosus, assembly GCA_009823505.1. Taxonomy (NCBI): domain Eukaryota; kingdom Metazoa; phylum Chordata; class Mammalia; order Rodentia; family Spalacidae; genus Rhizomys; species Rhizomys pruinosus. The sequence goes on along the minus strand of VZQC01007807.1, from coordinate 296,282 downwards.
GCGACAGGGTCTCCCTATCTAGCCACAGCTGTCCTGGAACTCACTCTGTAGGCCAGGCTGGCCTTGAACTCACAAAGATCTGCCTGCCTCTGCCTCCCGAGTGCTGGTATATTAAAGGCATGCACCACCTTGACCACATGCTAGAAATACATGGCTGCTTTTACAGGACGGAAGAGAAAAGAGAATCTGGATACAGTTATCATTTACCTGTTAGATTCAATATTTGGAGGCGGGCAGGAGGCTGGGGCAGGAGATGCTGCAAGTTTAAGCCAAACTGCCGGCTACTTAGTGCAGTTTCAGGATCCTTAGTCTCCAGTGTTTAATAACATAAATAACAATAAATGAAATAATATAATCCAATAAATAAATTCGGGAAAAAAAAAAGGGTGGGATTTCATGTCCAAGCTCCCATACTCAATCACAGTTTTTAACTTATAACTAAATGAAAATTAAGTACAGTGAAAAACTTGGTTCTTCAATTCCTTTACTATGTAGTTCAAGTGCTCAATGGGTATACATGAGGCTACCTTCTCCCACCGAGGAGAAACCAAACACAGTTTCTAGACATTCAACTTTCTTTAAAAGTTGTGCTCTATTTCTTCGTTTTATTTATGTATTAGTATTTGCTGAATGTACTGTCTGCACCGTGGTTGTGACCTGTCGTGCAATGTCGAGGAGTCACGAAAGGGGCATCGGATTCCCCTAGAAAGGAGTTCTCCTGAGAATATCAGAGTAAGGACGGTATCAGCTGCCATGAGGGGTGCATGGGGATTGAACACCGGGTTCGCTCTGCAGAGAGCAGTCACCGTGGCGTCTTAAACCCACTAGGAGGCATCCTCTCCAGCCCCAAGTGTTGCTCTTTCTTCTCAGCAAGAAAAATCATTCACCTGTCATTTACATTCATTATGGTCAAAATGGCACCTCAGAGGGAACCTAATCAACAGAGTACCAAGTTCTTCATAAAGATTAGAGTTGAATGCTAAAATGAGAAATTTATGACTAGAATTTTCTCATGCAAAGGGAATGAGTTCTTTCACAAAAGCTTTTACTGAGGGAGGTGCGATAAAATACGTTAACGTTTTGCTTCTTTTTGTTTACATAATTTATTTTTATTTTTTTAAAAAAATTAGACCCGTTGTTCCCGCTCAGTGCACCCCAAACCCGCCAGGCTTTCATGCATTTGGCAAAAAACATGCTTTGATAGTTCTTCTCAGTCTTTCTCAATATCTCCATGAGGAAGTTGACTTTTTGAGCGACGAAGTTCACTGTTTTCAGTCAGTTCTTTATGCAGTCCTTTTCTGTTGTTGTGTTGTTGGTGTTTTTGTTTGTTGTTGTTTCCAATACCCATCACGAACCCATTGCTTTGGAGACAAAAGTCAGGGGGGGTCACCACACAAAAAAAAAATACTTCACTAGAAGTGGCCACTAGGCACCAAGATGAGGTGGATAACAAAATTCTGTTTGTTTTTCTGGGCTGGTGTATTCACTTCTACTCAGCATGCAGTGTTAACTGTTTTTTTTTTTAAAAAAAATCACACAAAATTGTATTATTATTTTTTTAAACAAATCTATGGCCCGCTGTTCCCCCCCCCATTCCCCCCACCCCGCCAGAGCTCATGCATGTCCAAACTGCGCAAACTATGCTTTTTTACACTCTTTTCTCATCTTTCTCAATATTCTCCATGCGGAAAGTTGACGTGTGTTTTGCAAAGTTCACGTGTTTCAGTCAGTTTTTGATGCAGGTCCTTTCTGTTTGTTTGTTGTTTGGTTTCTCAATAGCATTACGCCCCAACTGCTTTGGACAAAAATCTCAGGGGCCCTGACACAAGAGAAGTATTTACAACTGGTAATATTGTGCACAGACATCCACAGATGAAGGGATAACAAGTTTCGTATGTTGTTTTCTGGGACTGTATTACCTTTCACTCCAGCATGAATGTCATCTCTAGCTCCAGCCATTTTCTTTTTTTTTTTTTTTCAATCGTGATTAGTTTTTTTACTGCTGCATAGGAACTCCATTGTTAACTGTTTTCATAATACCAGCTGTTCCCTTGGAGTCAAAAGAAATAACACTTCCCAGGAGTAAGCATTTATTTCTCTTCCAGTTAGAAATGCAGTCACCTGTTTCCCAAGGAGATGACACTACCGTTAGCAGTATGATGATATTAGGATTGTGTTGGTTGACAATATCAACAATACTTAGTGTATTTTTTGTCACAAATTCTTACTCCCATGCTCTCCTCTAATCTGTATTTAATGTGCCTCTATGCTTTTAGTACTAATGAGATTTAAAGTCAATTTCAAGCTCAGACTCACTTTCCTATCATATACATATGTGGGGCTTCTTGTTGTGTGGCTCACATGATGTTTAAAATAATGGAGAGATTTATTTTTGTGACTTCTTTTTTTGTTTGGTCTTGTTCTAGCCAGGGTTCTCACCTGTAGCCCAGCGTCCTCGGAAACTCACTGTAGACCAGTGCGTGGCTTGAACTAATCAAAGATCCGCCTCGCCTCGGCCCCAGAGTGCGAGATGTACAAGGCGTGGCGGCACCCCATGCCCGAAGTTGATGGCGAATTATGTGTTAACTTGACTCTACCGTGGAAAGCAGCAAGAATGTGCCCCCAATCGAGACTGGCCTACAGTATGTGTGTTTCTGTGGGATTGTCTTGATGGAAGTAACCGGTAGGAGAAGTTCCCACGAGACCACTGTCAGCCTTACGCACTAGGGTAGGGGCGGACTGCTATGAGGAAAGGGCAGCTGTAACTTAAGCCTAGCAGCAAGCCGAAGTTATGTAAATCAACTCGCGCGTTGTGTTCTGGCTTCAACAAGGTCTGCCTTGACGTTTCCCTCAATTGATGCCAGTGAAGACTACAAAGAAGACAAGAAAACCCCGGGCGTGTGGTGGCGCATGCCTTAATCCTAGCACTTGGGGGCAGAGGCAGGCGGATTTTGTGAGTTCAAGAGCCAGCAGGGTCAAGAGGAGTTTCCAGGCCGAGCTGGGGCTACAGGGAGAACCTCTGTCCTCGAACAAGAAACCAAAAGAAAAGTAAAAAAAAAACCAAGATGCTAGAAACCCTCTCCTCCTCAAGTGGCTTTTATGGCATGGTGTTTGTTGTAGCAGCCGAGAACAAACTAGAAGAGAAGCATTTCATGGTTTCCTGGAGTATTAGCAGACGTCAAATGATTCCTTAGTTACAGCTACCAGACGGAGAGATTAATATACTGTCCAAGGCCTGCAGCTGTTATCTTCACAGACACCACTGTAAATGGTAGTCTGTTGGTGAACAGTTATTTCTCCTCAACTTTTTTCCACACATACCATTCCCTCCTTTCTTTGCTCCCTCCCTCTCTTCATTTCTTCCTTCCTCATTCTGTACCTTGTTTCTCCACCTCCAGTGTTTCATCTAATCAGACTTCTGCACTCAAACCTAGTCTTGTAGAGTTCACTAATGACCTTCTAAGTGATAAACTGGATGGATCAGGCTTCAACTCTTCTGAGGACCTCGACAGCAGTGGGGCTCCTAAACCTTCTCCGCTCTGGATTCTCCCCATGTTCAGGAGTGTGAACTCCTATGCAGTCACCCCTGCTGTGGTTTCTCTCACCCATTTTCCCTTAATGTTGTTTAACAAAGAACTCAATCTCTTAGAAAATCAGGGACAATTAAAAATATGTGTCTCACAGGGCTCTCTTTGCCCATATTATATGAATTCACATATGCATGCATGGTTTGCCACACTGGATCTCAGACATTCTCCTTTGTCTACTAACACTAATTTCCTAATCGCTGACTTTGTTCCTTTAAATACATTTTTTTTTGGTCTTTTTGAGACAGGGTCTTCTTGTAGCCCCAGCTGGCCTTGAACTCACAAAGATCCACCTGCCTCTGCCTCCCAAGTGCTAGGATTAAAGGCGTGCACCACCACACCCAGCTAAATACATTTTTAACTCATACTCCATTTCAGACTGAAATGAAAACTCATAGACTCACTCAGGTGTCTTCTGGCCATCTATATCCAGGTTCCAAGACTTAATATATCTAAACTCAAAACCCAGCTGCACTCCCACAAACCCAACCAGCCTGCCCTTCTTCTCCCACCCCTAAGCTGCCCAACTTTATCCCATGAAGTTCTGTGAATTTGTTCCCCATAGCCCTCATCACTCTCCCAGGCTGAAGATCGCACTGCTTCCTGCTGAAGGCAGCTTAACAAGCTCCTTGCTGGTCCCTGGCCTCAAGCCACTGTCCTCTTCATCCAATTCCACCTTCACTTTCTGGTCTCACTCTGCTCTTTGTTCCAGTCACATTGGAACAAAGTGTGGGTCTTCTTCCTCCTATCTAAAGTGAAATCTCTTTTTCCATGTCTGGGTTTGCTTTGGTGGTAAGAATGGGATGAAGGTAACATTAACAGAGTCCCAGATAGATCTCTCAAGAATCCAAGCATCTTCTATTCTTTTTACAGTCTGGAATACTGTACCTGAGTCATGACACATGGAGTAGCCACCCTGATAATGAGAGCATTGGAGGATAGAGACAGCCAGAAAATGGACTACTTTAGGAGCATAGGCCATTCTCTCTCTCTCTCTCCCTCTCCCTCTCCCTCTCCCTCTCCCTCTCCCTCTCCCTCTCCCTCTCTTTCTCTGTGTATGTGTGCAAGCCAGTACCTATGCATGCCTATAGAGACCAGAGGTTGATAGTGGGTATCTTTCTTAATCACTCTCCAGTTTTATTATTTTTATTTAGCTTCAGGGATCTACTTGCCTCTGCGCCTCCCCTCTCTCTCAGGAGTTACAGACATGTACTGGCTTTTACATGGGTTCTGGGTGTCCACACTCAGGTTCTTGTGCTTGTGAGGCTTGGACTTTACTGACTGAACCATCTCCCCAGCCTTTTAGCCATAATCTTGAGTGTTGAAATCTCGAAAGAACATTACTACTGACTGAAACCCTGAAAATCTAATTCTGGAAAAACTAATTTTGAAAATTCCTTAGGACACTTTAGGGTTTTATTTTCTTTTTTATTTTTAATATTTTATTTGTTTGAAAACTTCATATGTAAAATGTATTTTTTTAAATATGGAAAGCTTCATGAATTTGTGTGTCATCCTTGAGCAGGGGCCATGCTAATCTTCTCTGTATCATTCCAATTTTAGTATATGTGCTGCCAAAGTGAGCACATAATGTAGTTTTTTTGGTCTTTTTGAGACAGGGTCTCCCTGTAGCCCCAGCTATCCTATGTAGACCTTGAACTCACAGAGATCTGCCTTGCCTCTGGAGTACTGGAATTAAAGGCATGCACCACCACGCACAGCTATAAAATGTATCTTGATCTTATCTACCCCAAAGCCTCCATCTCCCACTTCCCTACACATCCCCTACAACATGTTATTTACATTTTAAAAAGGTAATTGTTAGGTCTATAGCAGCAGCACAAACCCCAGATGAAAGACAGGCACATGAGGCTTAAGGTCACTCCGGGAACATATTTACTTCAGGAATTGGCACATGGTGGGGCAGCCAGAAAGATGGTGACTGAGACACACCCCTTTATAGCCACTGGGAGGGACCTCAGGTAAAGAAGAGGCCATAAGACTGACAACCTCTGGAGGAAGTAGACATCTGTGTGTCCCTTGGGATTCTGGGAAACCCAGACCTAACAGTAATTTCTTGGCAAAACACAAAAATATGGTGGAATAATTTATGGGTCATTTTACACAATAAAATAGGCAGCAAGAATATGCATACATCTGCAAGCATAAATACTCCTTTGTCTATCAACATGAATTTCCTAAGTGAGCTCATCTAGCCTTGTACTCTTCACTACATTGCTCTCTCACACTCCATTTCGGACGGAAGTGAACCCATTGGGTCACTGTGCTCTCTTCTGGCTATCTCTATGGGGCTCCCTAATCTAACGTCTCTAAACCCAATATCCAACAGCACTCCCACAAATCAAAAGCAGCCTGTCCTTGCAACAGTCTCTTGGGTATGAGAAAAGAAACAGGTTTGCTGGGGGTGGTGGCACATGCCTTTAATCCCCGCACTCAGAAGGCAGAGGCAGGCAGAACTCTGTGAGTTCAAGGCCAGCCTGGTCTACAGGGAGCTCCAGGCCAGCTGGGACTAAAGGGAGAGCCCATCTCAAAAAAAAAAAAAAAAAGAAAGAAAGAAAGAAAGAAACAGGTTTTAAAAGCTTAGGTTTGATCTCCAGCACACAAAACACAAAAAGTTCCTGGAACCAAGCCAGGCCTAGTGGTACAGGCCTATAATCTCAGCTACCCTGGAGGCTGAAGCAGGATGATGGCATGCTCAAGAGCTGCATAGGAAACTTGGGGAGAACCTGTCTCACTGGAAAATGGTCCATTATAAGTATAAGTGACTATTATTCTGGTTGATAATTGACTGCATCCTAAAAACCACCTGCAAAACCACTCTGACCCATAGCTCTCTAGTAACTCTTTAGTAATTTCCTTTTGGAAGTCAAACCCATCCTGGAATATATCTGTAAACTAGGGTCACTGAGCTGATCCAGTCTGGGCTGCTTTGGGGTGCATATGCAGTGAGGCATATTCTCTGGGTGGATTTTTAGGGCACTTGCCTACTTACATCTATGGCTATGAATGATTGAAGATGTGTATGATTAAAATTAGATGCTTCATGGGAAAGAACATGCACAGTAAATAAAGGCTTATATAATGCAAGCCTGTCAATGAAAATAAGAAACCACCTATCTCCGGTCTTTAAGAAACCAACTTCTTTTCTTCTTGAACCTGCAGAAAGAAACCCCAGGCAGTGACCAGGAACTCTTGAGTAAATCTCACTCAGGGATGATGCATTCGTGCTGCAGTATTGGTCTATGTTTTTGCTACTTTGCTATTTCTATGTACTTCTTCAATTCTTTGAACATAACTCCAAGAACTTGGAAGTGCCTGATCCAGAAAGATCTCTGATAACCATCACCACATATGATCATCAAAAGAACCAGGATCTCAGCAACTTGTTTTGTTCAAATGCATGTAATATAAAAAAAAAGCTCTTGGGGTCCTAAGGAAGTATCAACACTTTTACCTCCTGGCAACAGTCTCTTGGGTATGAGTAAAGAAACAGGTTTTAAAAGCTTAGGTTTGATCTCCAGCACACAAACACCACACAGTGTTTACACACAGTCAATGAGGTAATGGTGCACTTTGGTGGAGTCAAATTCACAAAAAGTGTGTCAATCAACTCCAAACTCTCTGAAGGTCTTTAAACAATTTATATTGCCAGTCTTTCAGCTTTGGGGATTTTTTTTAGGATTATGACATTCAGGATTTTGTCTTTTATGATCAACACTGCCCCAAGTCAAGCCACCAGACGAATACAGTGACCTGCATGGTCCTAGGTGAGACCAGGCAGTTGAAGCTGGACCAAATTGCTAGTGTGAGCAAAAATATTTGTTTTAAGATTTGATGTAGCTTGTTAGGCAGCAATAGATAATTGATATATGTGACAAGCTGTCAGAGGTAGAGGGACAAGGGGACAGAAGGAAGGTGATGCCTAGACCACCACAGAGCAGGAACTATTACCAGACCATCAAAGAGACTGACATAATTTGTACTTAGTTCAAATCACACACAATTTGTGTCACTTCATACTCAAGCCATCTATGAAGTAACCACAGAGATTGCTTCAAAGACAATGAACCAAAGCTTCCAAAGATGTCAAAAAAGCACTCAAGAACTTTGGGAGCATATTTGGCAGGAATCTATGATTTTTTTATAAGTTATTTATTTATTTATTTTTATTATTATTTATTTATATAGACTTTTTTTTTTAATCAAATCTAGACCTGCGTCCCCTCCATCCCCCCATCCCTCCAGAGCTCATGCATTCTGCCAAACATGCTATTCATCTCTTTCTCAGTCTTTCTCAACATTCTCCATGGGGGAGTTGACTGTTTTTAGCAGAAGTTTACTGTTTTAGTCAGTTCTTTGATGCAGTCCTTTCTGTTGTTGTTTCCAAGATGCATCACTCCCAACTGCTTTGGACAAAAGCTCAAGGGGTCATGCACAGGAAATACAACTGGGTAATTGGCACTAGCATCCACAGATGAGGGATACCATTCTTCATTTGTTTTTCTGGGATTGTGTTACTTCACTCAACATGATGTCCTCTAGCTCCAGCCATTTTCCTGCAAAGCTCATGATGTTGTCTTTCTTTACTGCTGCATAGAACTCCATCATGTTGATGTACCACATTTTCTCTATCCACTCATCAGTTGAGGGGTATTTGGGTTGGTTCCAGCTCCTTGCTATTGTGAAGAGAGCTGAAATAAACATGGCCGTGCATGTATCTCTGTGGTGGCGTAAGTCTTGAGGGTACATGCCCAGGAGTGGTATGGCTGGGTCGGGTGGCAAGTTCATTCCAAGTCTTCCAAGGGTTCTCCACACTGCTTTCCATAGTGGCTGTACGAGTTTACATTCCCACCAGCAGTGGATGAGTGTTCCCCTTTCCCCACAACCTCTCCAGCACTTGGTATCATTTGTTTTCTTGATCCTAGCCAGTCTTATTGGAGTAAGATGATATCTTAAAGTGGTTTTGATTTGCATTTCCTTAATGATTAGTGATGTTGAGCAGTTCTTGAGGTGTTTCTCAGACATCTCTAATTCCTCGCTTGTGAAGTCTCTGTTCAGTTCTTTGCTCCATCTATTGAGCGGGTCGTTTGTTTTCTTTTTTCTTTGTTTTTTGAGTAGTTTATATATTCTGGAAATCAATGCTTTGTCAGATGTATCTGCAGTGAAGGTTTCCTCCCACTCTGTGGGATTTCTCTTCACTTCCTTGATTGTTTCTTTTGATGTACAGAAGCTTTTGAGTTTGATGAGGTCCCATTTGTCAATTGTCGACCTTAATTCTTGTGCAGCTGCTGTCTGATTTAGGAAGTCTTTTCCTACGCCTATGTCTTGTAGTCTGCTGCCAACTTTTTCTTCTATCACCTTCAGAGTTTGTGGTTTCACGTTGAGGTCTTTAATCCATCTGGAGTTGACTTTTGTACAGGGTGAGAGGTAGGGGTTTAATTTCATTCTTCTACAAGTGGTGATCCAGTTTTGCCAACACCACTTGCTGAAGATGCTGTCTTTTCTCCATTGTGGTTTCTTGGCCCCCTTGTCAAATATGAGATGGCTGAAATTGTATGTGCTCATGTTTGGATCTTCAGTTTTGTTCCATTGGTCAACAGGTCTGTTTTTGTGCCAGTACCAGGCTGTTTTTATGACTATAGCCCTGTAGTATAGTTTGAAGTCTGGTATAGAAATCCCCCCTGTATTGCTCTTTTCACTCAGGGTTGCTTTGGCGATTGGTTACAGTTGTGCTGAGATATAGGGGAAGTGTGTGAGTGGGTGGAAACAGTTTACACATTAAGTTATGAGACCCACAGTGAATCTCACGGACAAAGCAGTATTTCAGCAGAATGAGCCAATATCTATTTGTGATAAAACACTCAAGCCACTAGGAGCAGAGAAGAGCTTCCTGAACTGGATAAAGATCATCTGCTCACAAGCCACAACTAACACCATACTTGATGATGAAAGAATAAATGCTTTCTTCTAGTCATCAGGAATCAAACAAGGGTGTACATTGCTATTGTTTCTACTAACACTGTACAGGAGGCTCTAGTCAGAGAAATTAAACAAGAAAAAGATAAAAGGCATCCATATTTGAAATTAAGAAGCCCAGTGCAGTGGTGTATGCTTATAATTCCAACACTGAAGAAGCAGTGAGAGTTGCCATGAGCTCAAGGCTAGCCTGGGCTACTTAGCAGGATCTTGTCTCAAAATCCCAAAGAGACAAGAATAGAAAAGAGAAGAAAGGAAAGAAAAAGAAGAAAAGAAAACATTGTAGGTGGCATAATTTTGTATATAGAAAATTCTAACTCCTCTGGAAAAAACAAACAAACAAACAAACAAACAAACAAACAGTAGAACTAATAAGTGAATTCAGCAGTGTTTCAGGTCACAAGGTCAAAATACCAGGAACATCAAGTGCATTTTCATATGCTAGTAATTAACAATTAAAAGGTCGAATGAAGGAATTGTTATCAAAAAGAGTGAAATACTTATAAGGTTAACTATAGAAATGCAAGACTTGGGGCTGGAGAGATGGCTTAGCGGTTAAGAGCACCGATTGCTCTTGCAGAGGACCTGGGTTAGATTCCCAGCACCCACACCACAGCTAAGAACAGTCTTTGACTCCAGTTCTAGGAGAATCCGACACCCTCTTCTGATGTACGCAGCATTGCACGATTCAGGTGCACCAACCTACATGCAGACAGTACAGTCGTACACATAAAAAAATAATAAAGAAATAAAGAAATTAAAGACTTGAACACTGCAAATAACATACATATTGCAAGGAGAATGTAAAGAAAACTCAAATCAACAGAAAGATATACCCATGATGCTATAGTGTGGATTTCTAAATATTCCCAAAGGTTCTTGTGTTAAAGACTGCTAGAACTGGGAATTAGTGGAACTTTTTTTTTTTTTTAAGACAGGGTCTCCTTTTAGTCCCAGCTGGCCTGGAGCTCACTATGTAGATCAGGCTGGTCTTGAACTCACAGAGATCTACCTGCCTCTGCCTCCTGAGTGCTGGGATAAAAGGCATGCAGCCTAAGATGGTTCTTAGCCACCATGTGGGTGCTGGGAATTGAACCCAGCTCTTAACCTCTGAGCCCTGAGTTAGTGGAACTTTTAAGCAGCCAGGCCTAGTGGTAATCTTGAGGTCAACTGGGGTGTTCCTTTAAAGGGGATTATGGGCCTTGGCCCCCACCCTATTCTCTCTTATTTCCTGGCCATGGAGTGAGCAGCTCTGATTCACCATCTGTTTATGTATGCTGTGCCACCTTTCCACAGGCCCAAAGCAACAGGTCAACAGATCATAGACTAGAACCTCCAAAACTGGGAGTCAAAACAAACCTTTTCTCTGTATAAGTTAATTAACCCAGATTCTTGTCACAGTAAAGTGAAAAACACTAACACATATCTCCCTCTGGATTGTAAAACTTAATATTTTTGAGGCAATAACACTCTCCAAATTGATTTGTAGATTCACTACAATCTGTATCAGAAGCACAGCTAGCTTTTTCATTGTTTTGCAGAGAAAGCATTGATAAATTGATCCTTAGATTTGTAAGGCAATGCAAAAAGGATCAAGAACAGTAAAACAGAACTCCCCCCCAAGAAAAACCTTAAAAGGAAAAAAAAATAAACTTGGAGAACTCGAAATTATGGCAAAGCTCCGATAATCAAGGCAGCGTGGCATCAAAATATATGTATACATCAATGGGATGAAGTTAGTTGAGAGAGGAAATGTTAAAAATAGCTCCATGGTGGGAAAACAATCTTTTCAACAAATAAGGCTGTGAATACTGGATATTCTTATGCAGAAAGAGAAATTTTGATCCTAACCTCACACCAAACCCCCCCCAAAATAATAGATTAAAATGTAAAAAGCTATAAAATTCTTACAATAAAATATAAGTGGAAATATTCTTGAAGGTGGGTTCGAAACTGATGTTTTAGACTTAATATCAAACCCATTAACTGTATGATAACATTAATATATATGTCATTGTCAAAGTTTAAAATTTTTCCCAGTTGGGTGTGATGGCACATCCTTTTAATCTCAGCCCTTGAGTTCCAGGCTAGCTAGGGCTACATAGTGAGACCTTGTCTCAACAAAACAAAACACACACACAAAACACACACACACACACATACAAACACACATTTTCCCCTTTAAAGTATACTATCAAAAAGTGAATAAGCCTGTCCTTGTGTTGTACAACCTTAATCCCAGCACTCAGGAGGCACTTAGTACCAGATCTCAGATGGATGGATCTCTGTGAGTTCTAGGCCAGCCTGGTCTAAATAATAAGTTTCAGGCCAGCCATAGATATATAATGAGAGAAAAGGGATGTGGCTCAATAGTAGAGCTCCTTCCCAGCATGCACAAGGCCCCGGTTTGACGCCTAGCACTAGAAGAAAATAAATAAATAAAACAAAAGGTGAAAAGATAATGCATATATTACAAAATATTTGCAAATTATATATCTTATTTTAATATCTCTGATAAGGAACTTGCTTCTAGAATATTTAAGGAATTTGCACGACTCAATAATGAAAGAAAAAATCATGGAATTAAACATCTCTTGTGGGATTTGAATGGACACTTTTCTAAAGGATGCATGTAAGCCATCACCAAACACAAGAAAGATGCTCAATGTTATTAGTCATTAGGGAAATGCCACTAAAAACCATCTGAGAGAGTGGGGGATGAACTTCAGTGGTAGAATACTTGCCTAACAGGTACAGGTCCTAGGAACAGCTCCCAGGACTGCAAAAAGATAAAAAAGAAAGAAAGGGAAAAAAGAGAAACATAGAATTACCATGTGATCCAGTGATACAACTCTTAGCTATATTCCCAATACAACTGAAAACCTAGTTTGCATGCTGGTTAGTTTTTGTCAAAAACTTTTTGACACATACTAATGTGGAGGTTCTCAGAGGAGGAATTCCCTCCACTATGTTTGTGAAGGTGTTTTCTTGATTGTTAATTGATATAGGAGGGCCCAGTGCATTGTTCTCAGTACCTTTCCTGGACAAGTGGGCCTGGGCTGTATTAAGAAAGGTAGCTGAGGGTCTGGAAAGATGGCTCAGCAGTTACTTACTGCTCATCTAAAGGGCCTGGTTTGGGTTCCCAGAACCTACATGGTAGCTAATACCCATCTTTTTTTTTTTTGAGACAGGGTCTCCCTATAGCCCCAGCTGGCCTGGAACTCACCCTGTAGACCAGGCTGGCCTTGAACTCACAGAGATCCGCCTGCCTCTGCCTCTTGAGTGCTAGGATTAAAGGTGTGTACCACTATGCCCAGCTTAAAGGCAGTTTTTCTTGTAGACAGCATATCGATGGATTCTGTTTCCTAATCCAGTCTCCCAGTCTTTGTCTTTTGATTGGGGAATTCAGTCCATTAATATTTAAGGTTATGACTGATAGGTTTGTGTTGCTTCCTTTTGCCTTATTATCCATCTGCGGTTTTGATTTAGGTTTCTACTTCTGCAGTTATGCTTTTATTGATTTCTCCTTCTAGGTGCCTGGGGTTGGTTGCTCCTTTCTTCTGTTCTTTGAATTGCTTCAAGTATTCTCTGAAGGGTTGGTTTTCCCCGAGACATTGTGTAGTCTATCATTGTTTTTATGTCATGGAAGATTTCTCTCTCCTATCCACTATGATTGACATTTTTGCTGGGTATAGTAACCTGGGCTGGCATCCATTGTCCCTCAACCACTGGGAATGCTTGCTAACATTCTTCTTGCTCTTTGTTTCATTTCGTTGCATGAGAGAGTCCGTTGTTATTCTGATAGGTTTCCCCTTATAGTCACTTGTTGTTTTCTCTTGTCGCTTTAAGAATTTTTTCTTTGTTTTGGTGTCTAGCATTTTAACTATGATGTGGCGGTGATCTTGTCTGTTTGGAGTCTGTGTGCTTCTTGTATTGTATTGGTTTGTCCTTTTTAGTTTGGGGAAAGTTTTTCTATTATTCTGTTGGAAGATCTGAATAATACCTTTCTCTTGGGATTCTTCTCCTTCCTATCTTCCTATGGCGAGGTTTGATCTTCATAGTGTCCCACAGCTCGGTGTTCCATTTTGTGTATTTTAAAATTTTTCATAAATCTTTACTTGAGGTTTAGTGTTCTGTGTTTTCTCCAGGTCTGATATTCTTTGTTCTGCTTCCTCCATTTCTGTTCTGAGGCTTTTCTCTTCCTTTCCTCTTGAATGGATGATTGGTTGATTTCCTTTTTCATTTCCTCTTCTGATTTCTTTAGTGTTTCTATTTCTTTTTGGAGCTTCTCGGTCTCTTTTTGTTGCTCTTTTGTTTGGTGGTTGGTTTCTTTTTCTTTTTCAGCATGGGATCTTTTCAGGTTTCTACTTCCTTCCGGAGTTTTTTTTTTCTCTCTCTCTCTCTTCCGTCCTCATTCTCTTTTCTTAGTTTTTTCTTTTTTGTTCTTTATTTTATTTTTTTTTTTTTTTTTTTTTTTCTGATTCTGTGTCCTGGGTATCCCCAGAGGGATCCCACTTGCAGGAGTCTTCCATAGGGTTTGGAGCTTTGTGTGGGATTATCCTGCCCCTTCCAGTGTAGTCTCTTCTTCGTGATCTGGCATATGGGCTTCTCCTTGCCTGATTCCAATGTGAGTCCTAAATGTCTCTTCACTGTGTTGAAGGCTTGCTTTGTTGCTCCTCAGTGCCTTCTTCGTAATCTCAGTGTGGCTGGGGGGGGGGGGGGGGGGGGGTGGGGGGGCTCTTAGCCCGCTCCCCGGCACCTGCGCGGGCTCAGGAGATCTCAAATCTCGGAAGTCACACAAGCGTGCCTTTAATACCGGCTGGAGGATAACTCCGCCCCCACAACCACTTATCTATAAGCCAAAGACCACACCTTTAATCCCAGCTGGGGGGATAACCAACCTCACAGCCACAAAGGCCAATCAAACCAAAGAGAGCAGGACCAACGTCAGCAATCAGCTCGCCAAGGCACCCAGTTCCTACCTGTCTTCCCCTCTTCCTTCCCTGGGCTAGGAGATCTATTAAAGGCGTTTTTAGCTCCTATGTGGGTGTTGGGAATGAACCAGATCCTCTGCAAGAGCAGTCGGCCATTAACCACGAGCCATTCTCTCCAGCCTCACTATACCCATCTTTAACCCATCTCCGAGGAATTGATCTCTTTCTGGCCTCTGTGGACACTAGCTACACATTCAGGCAAACATCATAACTATAAAATAACAATAAAGATTTTTAAACATATTAAAAAGCAGGGGCTATCTGAGCTCTCTGAGCCCCGCGCAGGTAACCCCCCCCGCCCCGTCTCCCCCGCCAAATGGGTCGAGGGCATCTGAAGGAGGCCAGCAAAGCAAGCCTTCAAACACAGTGAAGAGGCATTTAGGACTACAATTGAATACAGGCAAGCGGAAGCCCATATGTCAGGATCACGAGAGAGAGACACACTGGAAAGGGGCCGGATAATCCCGTGCAAGCTTACCAACCCCATGGAAGACTCCTCAGTTGGGATCCCTCTGGGGATGCCCCAGGACACAAAAATCAGAAACAACATGGGACATTATTTAAGAACTACAGATCATAAAGAACAATTAAGAACTAAGAAAAGAGAATGGGGAACACGAGACCTGAGAGAGCGGAATGACAAACTCCAGAAGAAGTGAAACACTTAAAAGATTCCATGCTGAAAAAGATAAGAAAGAAAACCAACCAGGCCACCAAAGGACTACAAAGAGAGTCGAGCGCTCCAAAAGAGTGAAATACGAATCAGATGAGTGAAATGACAAAGTGAAATCAAACACTCATCCATTAGCAACTAAAAACCTCAGGAAAGATTAAAACACAAGGAGGAATGGAGCCTCAGAGCAGACGGGGAAGGAGACACAAAGAACTATCAGACCTTGGAAGATAACACTGTGTTGGGCCCCCTGAGTTTTGTCCAAAGCATTGGGATTATGCATATTGGAAACAACAACACACAACGACAAGTGCCTGCATCACGACTGACCTCAGTGACTTCTCTCAAAAAGTTCCCCTCCTCCTCCTATGGAGTATTGGAAAGACATGGATGAAGCAGTGGCAGAATGCATGGCTCTGCGGGTGGGGGATGATGGCGGACACGGGTCTAGAAAAAAAAATAAAAATAAAAAAAATAAAATAAATAAAAGCCGGGCTAGAGAGGCTGGTTCTTAGCAGTTAAGAGCAATGTGGCTCTCTGTTCAGAAGAGCTGGTTCAATTCCCATCACCCACATAGTAGCTAATACTGTCTTAACACTCCAGTTCCCGAGGACTACCAACATCTTCCTTTGACCTCTTGTGGCATTTGCATGCACCAGGGCACATATACCTGCAGGCAATGCATTCATACACATAAAAAATATAAATTATATTTAAAAATATATGTATAGTTTAAAAATTGTCGACGCGTCACAACCCGCAGTAACGCAAGCCCGTTATAGTCAGCGTCCTCCATTCTTCTTGCTCTGAGTCTCTTTTGCCTTGTGGTCCTTCGTCCGTTGATGCGGCCTTGCTCTTCATCAAGTCCTGGAAGTGTAAACCCTTTCTTTCCCCAAGCTGGTCTTGGTCNCCGAGACATTGTGTAGTCTATCATTGTTTTTATGTCATGGAAGATTTTCTCCTCCATCCTTTCAGTATGATTGACATTTTGCTGGTATAGTAACCTGGGCTGGCATCCATTGTCCCTCAACACTGGGAATGCTTTGCTACACAGTTCTTCTTGCTCTTTGTCTCTTCACGTTGCCATGGAGAAGTCCGTTGTTATTCTGATAGGTTTCCCCTTTATAGTCACTTGTTGTTTTCTTCTGTGTCGCTTTAAGAATTTTTCTTTGTTTGGTGTTCTAGCAATTTTAAACTATGATTGTGGCGTGATCTTGTCTGTTTGGAGTCGTGTGTGCTTCTTGTATTGTTGTTGGTTTGTCCTATTTTTAGTTTGGGAAGTTTTGTCTATTATTCTGTTGGAAGATCTGATCAATACCTTCTCTGGGATTCTTCTCCTTCCTATCTATTCCTATGGCGAGGTTTGATCTTTTCATAGTGTCCCACAGCTCCGGATGCTTCCATTTTGTGTATTTTAAAATTTTTCATAAATCTTTCCTTGAGGATTTAGTTGTTCTGTTTTGTCCAGGTCTGATATTCTTTGTTCTGCTTCCTCCATTTCTTTCTGAGGCTTTTTTCATTCCTTTCCTCTTGAATGGATGAGGTTTGATTTCCTTTTTCATTTCCTCTTCTGATTTCTTTAGTGTTTCTATTTCTTTTTGGAGCTTCTCGATCTCTTTTTGTAGCTCTTTTGTTTGCTGGTTGGTTTCTTTTTCTTTTTCAGCATGGGATCTTTTCAGTGTTTCTACTTCCTTCCGGAGTTTTTCTCTCTCTCTCTCTTCCGGTCCTCATTCTCTTTTCTAGTTCTTGTGGTGCTTTTATATTTGTTTCTTTTATTTTTTTTATAGTTCCTTGTTTTCTGATAGTCTGTGTCCTGGTGTATCCCAGAGGGATCCACTTGCAGGAGTCTCCATAGGTTTGGACGCTTTGTGTGTGGATTATCCTGCCCCTTTCCAGTGTAGTCTCTTTCTTCGTGATCCTGGCATATGGGCTTCTCTTGGCTGATAGTCCAATGTGAGTCCTAAATGGTCTCTTCACTGTTTTTGAAGGCTTGCTTTGCTATGCATCCTCAGATGTCCTTCTCTCTTAATCTCAGTTCAGTTGGCGGGGGGGGGGGGGGTGGGGGGGGGTGGGGGGGGGGGGGGGGGGGGGGGGGGTGTGGGGGGGGGCTCTTCCGCCCGCTCCCCGGCAACCTGCCGCGGGCTCATGAGAGAATCTCAAATCTGGAAGGTCACACAAGCGTGCCTTTAATACCGCCCTGGGAGGATAACCTCCGCCCCCACAACCACTTAGATCTATCAAGCCAAAGACCCACCTTAACCTTTAATCCCAGCTGGGGGATAACTCACACTCACAGCCACAAGGCCAATCAAACGCAAAGAAGCAGGACCAAACGATCAGCAATCAGCTCGCCAAGGCACCCAGTTCCCTACCTGTCTCCCCTCTTCCTTCCGCTGTGGCTCAGGAGATCTATTAAAGGCGTTTTAGCTACCCGTATGTGGGAAAAAATGTGGCTGGGAATACGAACCCGATCCTCGCAAGAGCAGTGGCCATTAACCAAGCCTCTCTCTCTGAGGCCCATTTTGGTCCTATCACCCACTTTTAACCTCTTAGTTCAATTCCGAGGGATTGATCTCTTTCTGGCCTCTGTGGAACACTAGCAACCATGCGAGGCAAAACATCCATAACATATAAAATAAAATAAACGATTTTTTTTAAACAATATTAAAAAGCAGGGGGCTATTGAGTCGTCCTGAGCCCCAGCGCAGGTACAACCACCCCCGCCCCCGCTCCTCTCCGCCCCCCAAATGGGCTAGTCGAGGGCATCTGAAGGAGGCAAGCAAAGCAAGCCTCAACACAGTGAAGAGGCAATTAGACTCAATTGAATAAGGCAGCGAGAAGCCCTATGTCAGGACACGACACGAAGAGACACCACACTGGAAGGGGGCGGATACTCCCGTGCCAGCTTTACCAACCCATGGAAGAACTCCTGCGTTGGGATCCCTCTGGGGATGCCCCAGGACCAAACATCAGAAACAACCACTGGGACCATATTTACAAGAACTACAGATTCATAAAGAACAATTAAAGAACTAGAAAAGAGAATGGGGGAACATCACGAAGCCTAGAGAGCGAGAATGACAGCTCCATAAGAAGTGAGAAACACTAAAGATTCCTGCTGGAAAAAAAAAGAAAGAAAACCAACCCAGCCAACCAAAGGAACTACACAAAAGAGAGCCGAGCCAGCTCCAAAAGACGCGAAACATACTAGAATCAGCAGAGTGAAATGACAAAGGCAAATCAAACATTCTCTGCCAGTTAGTCAACCTAAATAAACCTCAAGGAAAGATTATAAACACAAGCAGCACCGTGTAATGGCACAAAGCCATCATGACGCACACTGAGGGAGAGGAGACAAAGAACTATCAGACCTTGAAGTATAACACTGTGTTAGGGCCCCTCTCGGTCTTTGTCCAAAGCATTGGGATTATATGCATATTGGAAACATACAACTATATCAACGACAGAAGTGCACTGCATCACCAGCACTGACTCTCGAGTGAACTCTCTACTCAAATAAGTTCCACTCCTCGCCTATGGAGCATGTGGTAAAGTACATAAGCGATGAACCAGCTATGTTTGGCAGCAGATCGCTTATGCAGCTCTGTCGCAGGGTGGGGGAGTATGTGGCTGGGCACCGGGTCTAGACAAAAACATAAATTAAAAAATAAAATACAACATAAAAATAAATAAACAAGCCGAGGCTGGAGAGCTGGTTTTCTAGCAGTTAAGAGCAAGTTGGCTCTCTTTGCAGAAGAGCGAGGTTCAATTCCTCACCCACATAGAGCTAATCAACTGTCTCTAACGTAACTCAGTTCCGAGGACACCAACCCTTCCTTTGACCTCTGTGGTGCATTTGCATGCCACACGGGCACCATATACATGCAGGCGAACTTCAGTCATACCATAAAAATCATAAATTAATATTCTTAAAAATTATATGTACTGAGTCTTAAAAATTGTCGACGCGTCACAACCCGCAGTAACGCAAGCCCGTTATAGTCAGCGTCCTCCATTCTTCTTGCTCTGAGTCTCTTTTGCCTTGTGGTCCTTCGTCCGTTGATGCGGCCTTGCTCTTCATCAAGTCCTGGAAGTGTAAACCCTTTCTTTCCCCAAGCTGGTCTTGGTCAAGCAAAGCAAGCCTTCAACACAGTGAAGAGGCATTTAGGACTCACATTGGAATACAGGCAAGGAGAAGCCCATATGTCAGGATCACGAAGAAGAGACAACACTGGAAAGGGGCAGGATAATCCCGTGCCAAGCTTTACCAACCCTATGGAAGACTCCTGCAGTTGGGATCCCTCTGGGGATGCCCCAAGACACAGACATCAGAAACACAATTGGGAACATATTTAAAGAACTACAAGATCATAAAGAACAAATTAAAGAACTAAGAAAAGAGAATGAGGAACTCAAGAAGGACCTAGAGAGAGAGAATGACAAGCTCCAGAAGGAAGTAGAAACACTGAAAAGATTCCATGCTGAAAAAGATAAAGAAATCAACCAGCGAACCAAAGAACTACAAAAAGAGATCGAGAAGCTCCAAAAAGAAGTAGAAATACTAAAGAAATCAGAAGAGGAAATGAAAAAGGAAATCAAACACTCATCCATTAGAACAACTAAAAACCTCAAGGAAAGATTAAAACAAGAGGAAAGGAATGGAAAAAGCCTCAGAAGCAGAATGGAGGAAGCAGAACAAAGAATATCAGACCTGGAAGATAACACTGTGTAGGGCCCCCTGAGCTTTTGTCCAAAGCAGTTGGGCATAATGCATATTGGAAACAACAACAACAACAACAGAAAGGACTGCATCAAAGAACTGACTGAAACAGTGAACTTCTCCTCAAAACAGTCAACTTCCTCATGGAGAATATTGAGAAAGACTAAGAGATGAAAAGCATGTTTGGCAGAATGCATGAGCTCTGGCAGGGTGGGGGAATGGGCGGGAACACGGGTCTAGAAAAAAAATAAAAATAAAAAAATAAAAATAAATAAAAAGCAGGGGCTGGAGAGATGGCTTAGCAGTTAAGAGCACTGGCTGCTCTTGCAGAAGAGCTGGGTTCAATTTCCATCACCCACATAGTAGCTAATAACTGTCTATAACTCCAGTTCCAGAGGAAATCCAACATCTTCCTTTGACCTCTGTGGGCATTGCATGACACAGGTGCACTTATATACATGCAGGCAATGCACTCATACACATAAAAATAATAAATTAAATATTTAAAAAATATATGTATATTTTAAAAAGATAGCCTGAGCAAACCAGAAGAAGCAAGCCAGTAAGCAGCGTTCCTCCATTATCTTTGCTTGAGTTCCTGCCTTGGCTTCTCGTGATGATGGACTGATCTTATAAGCCAAGTATACCCTTTCCTTCCCCAAGATGCTTTTGGTCCGTGTTTTATCATAGCAACAAAGAAGCAAACTAGGACATCCACTCAAAGCCCTTTATCTGAATATTCATAGCAGCATCAGTCATAAGAGCCCCAAACTAGAAACTCGAATGTACACGAGCTGATGAATAATGTATAATGGCCATCCATTGAGTGGAATAGTATTCAATGATCATAATCAGACCCTGAAGTATGCTAAGCACTGGGAGGTTGAAGAGGGTCATTTTGAGATGGTAATTTTTTTTTAACACTCATAATGCTAATAGGCATGCAACAAATAATATCAATACACTGAAACCCATTAAAATGTGTATTTAAAGCAGGTGAATTTTATGACATGTAAATTTCATCCCAATAAAACTGTCCCACACCACAGGGAGAAGTTGATGGAGTCAGCCACAGAGACATCTGAAGGAAGAATGTTCCAGATGCTGGACACGTGGGAACAGTCAGAGCAAAACCCTGGAGACCCTTAAGAACAGCTGAGGTGTTCAAGAAATTACCTGAAGAGGTGGTTCACAGGAGAGGGCAGGGAAGGCAAGAGAGCCCGGCATGACTGGTGGTGAGGGCCTTTGTAAGGATTTGAATCTTTAAGGGAGATGAGGGCTTTTGTGGATGCTGAGCGATATCACTGAGGTTTATGTTACAAAAGGTTAAGACTGGCTGCGGTGTAGAAGACAAAGATAAGACAGACTGGCTAGACAGCTATGTGAACAGAGATATGGTGGCTTAGACATCATTGGTGCATAATGACTGAGATGGCAGGTCATTGGATTCTGGAGATTTTTTAACTCATTTAATCCTCAGAACAACCCTGTAAGATAGTTGATCATTCCCATTTTACAGAGGATAAAACTGAAGTCCATGCACATCATACATCATACCTTCCCAAATATCTATGGAATAGCTGGCAAAGATGAGAGTTTACTCCAGGCTTTCTGGGCCCAGAGGCTTGTTTTTGTTTCATATAGTGTTGTCCCTCTGAAAGCTCAGTTGTCCTAAACCTCCGTGCCTGTGGTGACTGACTTGGAAACATGTGAGGACTTAAAAAAAAAGTTTGCAAGCCACAGCTGTGTGCTGGAATTCTTTTCATAAAAGCAGACTGTATTCTGGAGGTCTTGGGCTAACTACTTCTTCCTCATATTGAAACCATTTATTTCCCTGAGAAGTGAGCCAACATCAGCACTGAGCTAGATAAAATAAAAGTGGAGGCCTAAAATGACATTGAAAAAAAAGGAAAAAAGGCTGAAAAGTAAGGCATCACCTCAACAAGGAGGACTGAGATAGATGTCAAGAGGAAAGAGACTCTGACAAGTATGGGGGGGTGGTTATCCTGGGAGCCTTTGCACAGTGGAAATTTGGGGTTCTGCTAAAAGCTTTATAATTAGAATGGAAACCTCTTTGCTTTTTAAAATGTTCAAATTGAGCCATCATGTCACCTGTGCTTGTGCCTCTGATGACACCCTTAACTGAAATCCTGTGGGCTTATTCTGGCTCATATCTAAGTTTTCTAGACATCCAAATTATTGAATTGGAAGAAAATTGCATGTGATTGTGTTTTATTCAGCTTCCTCACAATAATGGCTTCTACCGGGGACAGCAGATTGGAACATTTTGCTAGCATTTACACAAGTCTCCTCTATTTCCATATTGCCTTCCCCTCATCCACTTTAAATCCCACCCATGCCCAATTTGTATAAGGATATTCCATTCCTGATTCTGCTGTGCTTCAACTCCTCATGATCCTGTGAGACTAAGCCCTCTCCCCTCCAGTTCTCCCTCCGGTGCCCCATGAGGTTATGCCTGTGTGAGGCAGCAGCTGCCATCTTGTAGCTGAAGAGGAATGCCAATAATTCTGAATGCTGAGTCACTGAACAAAAACTAGAAGCTCTTTCTTATACTTCTTACAACCAGAGAGACTTAAATGATCTCATTGTTTCAGTTTAGTTTTCCATTAAAGCAGAAGGTATCTTAAGGGATCAAGTAATTATTAATGCCACATCATTTTCTTCTGTCTTCCACAGATCTTCTTCCCGTGATGATGCTGAATTGGGGAGGTGGGATAGAGAATGGTATCTCCATCACCTGTCTTCATCCAGAGTATGATCATGATGTATCTCTCCTGATATTCTGATGACCGTGATGCTGCATCTCTCCTGATATTCTGAATCTGAAGTCTCTCTCTTCTTCAAGACCCCATGGTGTGTCTATAGTGCAATGCCCTCTCTCTCCTAATGCCCCCCACAAATATACTTCAAGCCCTCACCATGGCTGACTATGGCACCAAACCTATAACTCTCCTCCTAATAAAGCTCTTTAGAAAGATAATTTTGTCAGCTTCCCTATGAATTAACCATTATTTTCTTTTACCTAATATGATGCTGTTCACATTTTCCACATCTGCATCTTTCCTGCTTCCTTATTACTCTCCCTCCCTTCCTTCTTTTTCAAACCCCCAGATTCCTAGCCCTCAATAACCAAGCCTGGTCCTAAGACAATAAGCTCAGAAAACAAAGTCTTTGTAGGAGTCAAAAACACCTTGCAGAATAACAACTTCAGTTTCCCACTGCAGATCAATATGGTAAAGGGATAGCTGGAGGCCACTGTACCAGCAGATTCCTAGGAACTGGTCTCTAATTGCCCTTCTTTTATTGAACTCAAGTTCCCAGTTTCACAAAATACTGAATGTTAATTTGCTATTTATTACCTTGGTTTAATGTGATGAAATATTTTCCCAATTCAAAAATCAATGTGTTTCTGAAACTGTACTATTTTTTTAACTTATGGTAGCAAAAAGTAAATATCTTGTCTTCTCTTATATATGTGATGGTATTTTACAGACTTGAAGTTTGCATGCATTCTTGATGTCTGCTTCTACAATACTTTAATAAATTCAGTTCAGCTAAATTCCTTGCTTTTCCCCAGGCCATTTCTTTACTGTGACATTATCCTGCTATGATTGATACCTGCACTATACAATGTGCTGGCATATTAGAAATTGTATTGGGGCTGCCTAACTTAATCATGATAAAAACAACTTTAGTATACTTACTAAAGCAATCTCAGTTCTCCATCAAGACCAGCTTCAGTCGCTATTGTCTCTTTGAGCCTTTTTTATGGGTTTGAATGAACCCAAAGTCTATCTCAGACTCAGGAGCAGAATGCACTTCATGTTTCTGCAGAGTCATTTTTCATCACAAACTAATAAACAGTAGACAAAGCTCTCTGTGGAGTCTGCTCACCAAATCAGATCTCCACTGTATCACTATGTGGAAAATTAAAACAGAGGAGGGCTGAGACATCAGGCACAGCCACGACACATGGCAAAGTCTATGATAAGGCTGTTGTCAGGGACTGGTAATAGGGTCTGTCTCCCCAGGAATAAAAGGATGATGTGACAGGTGTCTAATGCATGAACTGGTGATTTCCTGCATGGAGACTTTAGCTCTGATCTATCTCTACTGGATTCCATGGAGGAAAGAATTCAAATTCTATCCAGACATGAATATTTCTAAACTCATTTAAATGGAAAAGTAGCATTAAATCCTCTTCACATATTTGTTAAACCTTTCTTTGCAATTCTGCCTAAGATGACCTGGGAAGAATGAAAACTCTGCCCAGGCAACTTAATATTGGATTTATATGGCCCGGGTTTGATCTGCTGGTTGATTTATTGTCATAAACTACTTAGACCCTCCTGACAAGACTGGCTTCCACATCCTTTACATTCCAAGACAAGCAGATATGTTTCTAACCCTTTTCTCAGTAGGTAGGGTGCTTACCTAGCACAGCCAAGGCCCTGGGTTTGAGCCTCAGCACTCTGTAACTGTGTGTGGTGGTACACACCTTGAATCCTAGCACTCTGGAGGTGGAGGCAGGGGGATCAGAGTTACAGACAAGCTTTGAGTTTGAGGCCAGATGGGCTACAAGGGATCCTGTCTCAAGCAAATAAACACTTCCCAATGACTTCACAGTGGAAAACTTAAGGACTTGATCTTGAAGAACTATATGACTTGAGGCAGTCCTTTCTTATGGGTTGAAACACGAGAGAGAAGACAGGGCCATTTGGCAATAGAAGCAGACATAGAAAAGGAAGCTGGAGAGGCCAGGAGGCAGAATCCCAAGCTCTGAACTCAGTGTGCCACTTAGCAGCTGTGTGATTACAGTGGCCTTAAGCTGACCTTCACTGAGCCTTGCTCTGGTGTAATCCTCTTCCCATGACAGCAAGCAGGTCCTGTGACTTACTTCAAGCCATAGGATAAGGCAAACAGGATGGGATGTCACTGCTTCTGCTATGCTACATTATATGGCAAAAGTAATATGAAAGTGTTCTGATGACTCTGTTGCATGTAAAAGACTCCACCTTAGCCAGGCAGGCCTGGTGGTACATGCCTATCTATCCAGTACCCAGAAATAGGTGGACAGCAAATGAAGGCTAGCATGGGCTACATAGTAAGTTTAAGCTCAGCCTGGGCTATATATGACCTTGATTTAAAACAAAACAAAACAAAACAAAAACAAAAAGTAGTTCATGTTAGTAGATACAGTGAAAGATCCACTTAGCTTTAGAAAAATCATAGAAACTGCTTCTAAAGAGGGCCATGTCGGGGCTGTGGGCAGGCTCAGGCCCTGACTTCCTGTTGCTGTGAGCCAATAAGAAACGAGGGTCTTCAGCCACACAGTACAAGGAAATGAATTTTTCCAATAACCTGAATGAGTTTAGAAGTGGATTCTTTTCCAATTCATGTTGTACATACCTTCAAAGGGGATTTCAAGGAACTAGTCCCTCACCTCCCTTTCTCTCTCTCCCTTTCTTTTTCATCCAACCTATGGCCTGAATGAATGTCTTTTCACATGCTTCTACCATGATGTTCAGTCTCACCACAGGTCCAAAAGCCATGGGTCCAATAAACCACTGGATGAAACCTCCAAAACTGTGAGCCAAAATAAACCTTCCTCTCTAGAAGCTTATTATCTCAAGGATTTCATATAGCAATAAAAAGCCAACTACTGCACATAGCTGAATCACCAAATGAAATAATTATTCTAAAATGGTAAAAGTAACTCCTTTTTGTTCTAGCTGACCTTTGCTTTACCCTGTGTTTTTTTGCCCAGCCATTCCCACTGCAGCCAGCCAGCCATGAAGGCCCCATGTGTACTTTCAGGGGGTACATTGTTTCTATAATATTGGGAAACTTATAAGTAGCTGAAGTAGTACCTCCCCCTACCCAGCTATACCTGCATCTCCTTGGAACTCATTGTTTCTGCAATTCTGAGAAACTTTTTGTTCACTGAAAGCCTTTTAAAATGACCTCTCCCTGATCTGGTGTAACTATAGTGATCTACTGTAATTGTGATTATTGGCTTTGCCCCTGGCACGATATAATTGTGGTCTTAAGCTTTATAAACCCCACTCTGCCTCCCCTCAGGGTTGAACATTCTTTAGGCATTAGCCCCCCTCTCTGATCACCAGCTAATAAAGGACTCTTGAGTCAACCCAAAACTGTGTGGCATTTATCACTCTGTGTTACAATTCTTTCACGAAATATACTTAGTTTTCATTCTTGTGGTTGTTTGGATTTTTTGATTGATTGGTTGGTTGGTTGGATTTGGTAGGTTTTTGTTTTTTTTTTTAGACAGGGTCTCTCTGCAGTCCCAGCTGGTCTGGAACTCAATATGTAGACCAGGCTAGCTTTGATCTCATGGAGATCTATCTGCTTCCTTCCTCCAGAGTGCTGGAATTAAAGGCTTATGCCACCACACTTGGCAGAAATGTAATTTTTAACATATTATTGATAGTACTGTTGGGATTGAGGAGATAGCTCAGTCAGTAAAGCAACTGCAAGATGAGGGCCCAAGTCCAGTCTTCCAAAGACATATTAAAAAGCTGGGCATTAGCCAGCTGTGGTGGTGCACACCTTTAGCCCCAGTACTTAGGAGGCAGAAGTAAGAGGATCTCTTTGAGATCAAGGTTTACCTGGTATAAAGAGGAAGTTCCAGGCCATCTGAGGCCATAGGGAGATCCCATCTCAAAAACCAAAACAAACCCAAAGCCGGCATTGCTGGGTGTTGTAGCAGACACTTTTACTCCCAGCACTCATGAGGCAGAAACAGGCAGTTCTCTGAGAATCTGAGGCCAGACTGGTCTTTGTAGTGAGTTTAAAGCCAGCCTTGGCTACATAGTAAGACCCTGTCTCAAAAAATAATAAATAAAATTTTAAAAGGAAAGAAAAGGAAATGGTGAGCATGGTGGTATGGGCTTTTAATCCCAGCACTGGGGAGGCAGAGATAAGCAGACTAGCTGTGCTGTCCTGAGAGAGACCCTGCCTCAAAGTGCATAGTTCCTGAGGAATAACACCTGAGGTTGAGGTCTGGACTCTAATCACATGTATATATATGTGAATGCAGCCTCCACACATGCATCTACATGAATACATATGCACACTCATGCATATTACTATTATTTGGAGACTATAGGAGACTCAGAGCACCAGGCTGGGTGTGCTGGTAAGTTTTCATCAACTTGATACAAACTCGAGTGACCTGGGGTGGGGGTAGGGGGGTGGGAGAGAACTTCAATTGAGGAATTTCTTCCAAAAGACTGGCATGTGGTCATCTCTGTGGGGCATTTTCTCAATTGTTGATTGATGTAGAAGGGCCCCAGGCTACTGTGGGCAGGGCCATACCTGGGCAGGTGGGCCTGGGCTGTGTAAGAAAGCAAGCTGAGCAAGTCAGGGAAGCAAGCCAGTAAGCAGCATTCAATGGACTATGACATAGAAATGTAAGATAAAATAAACCCTTTCCTCCTCAAGCTGCTTTTGATCATGATCCTTATCACCCCAACAGAAAGCAAACCAAGACACTGGGTTTAAAGAGCTGGTTGGACTTACCCTAGGAACCATGGGAATCTTGTCTGAGTAAAGGGCAAACATAGACAATGGTTCCTGCTTCAGCTCACCCTGAGACTGGAGTGTGGTCCACTACATCTTTCTGTAATTACCTGATCTGTGAGAAAGAATATACTAGGTCAGATAATATAAAGAGGAATATGAGGTTCTCCCTGCCCTGAAGGTGCCTGGGCAGTGACTACAAGTCAGACTGTAAAGCTAACATTGGAATTCTATGCTCCAGACTGAGATTCCAAACTCAGACAATGACCAATTCCAAGCTCACATATACAGGATGCAGTGAGATGTTCTGAGGCTCTTTATACACATGGCCATCTGATGTCTGAGGTGTGTAAGGTTGAGGTTTCTATTTAACGAAGAGTAATATCCTTATAGCAATTAGGTAATGAGGCCTCTGAACTACTATAAACCTAGATCTTCCAAAAGACAGGGGTTCTAAAATAAGGCAAAATTAGCCCTCTTTAGGAAGACACATGACCCACATTTTTGCTAGTATGGGGAGGGCAGGAAAACTCTCTGCCTTATAAGGAGATTTTCTTTTTAAATTTTTTTCTTTATTGTTATTGCGCATATGTATTTGTGTAAGTGCAAATCAGAGAAGAGGACAACTTCCAGGAATCACTTACTTCCAGGAGTCAGTTTCTTCCCCTGGGTCCTAGGGATCAAACACAGAACTCAAGTCCTCAGGCAAGTTTTTCCCTGCTGAGACATCTCGTCCCCTCTTCAACTCCTTTTTAGAGATAAGATCTCATGTATCCAAGGCTGATCTTGAGCTCAAACTCACTAGGTAGTGGAGAATGACTTTGAAACCCTATCTTCTTGCCTTTACCTCCATAGTGCTGGGGTTATAGGCATGTCCCACCACACCCATTTATGTGGTGCTGGGAATGGAGCCCAGGGCTTTGAGCAAACTAGGTGAGTGCATGGCCAATTGAGCTACATCCCCAACCTTTGCCACTGAAGTTCTCAATGCTTTGGAAGTGGGTCATTCAAAGCATCCAGAAGCTCTTCAAAGCCATATGTTACCCGATGTGGGCCTAGAAGTTTGGTCTCATTTCTTCTTTGTTAGCTGTATACACCAATGCTATCCTGTGTGATTTGTCAACACATTTCATTGAGAAAATAACAAATTATCCTCATAATTACAAGTGGAACCTTTGTAATTTGGAAGAGGAAATTCCCATCACACTAAAACTTTCCTCTGAGTAACCTGACTCCCACCATCTCATCAACACCAGATTTCTTCATATGGCAACTTATTATCCACCTGCCTCCTCAGAACTAGAGAAAATTAGTCTCTCTTCTGGCTTTTTCTCTTCATGATGGAAGAAGAGACCAGTAAAGCATGGGGAGTCAGAGTCAGGTCTTTGCTCTAACACAATCTGCTTAAACCCTCTGAACCTGAAATTGGGGCCAGTAACACTATGTTACTTAAGCATTTATTATAAGCCTGAACCCAGGCAGACCTCATCAATAATAGTTATTGCATCATTATCACTGATAATGTATTTTTACTAATTACTATTATGGCTATTGGTTGTAGTAAATTTAGGTTTATCAGCCAAGCATGGTGGCACTCACCTTTAATCCCAGCACTCGGGAGGCAAAGGCAGGCAGATTCCTGTGAGTTCAAGGCCAGCCTGGTCTACATAGCAAGCTCCAGGCCAGCTGGGACTAAAGGGAAACCCTGCCTCGAAAAGACCAAAAAAAAAAAAATTTAGGTTTATCATACTAGTAGTTAATATCTCTAGCATAGCACAGATCAAATGACATCAGGTAGAAGAATTTCTGGAACTTAATTCAGTGAAGTTAAATTGTTTGAAACTGTGCCCAGTGTTTTGCTATCAGTCTCTGAAAAGGGTCAGATAGAAAATATTTTAGGTTTGAAGGCTATATGGTATGTCACCTATGCAGTTGAACTTGAAAACAGATACAGGAAATCTATAAGTGAGTGGATGTGGCTGGGATCCAGCTAAAGGCCATTTGCAAAAAGAATTGGCTGGCTGGATTTGACCCAAGGGGTTGGCCAACTCCTGTTCTAGAGCTTTGAAAGGCAGTCCTAAATAGAACTCTAATGTAGTGGACCCATGGAGGAGTGGACACAGAGGGATTTGAGTCTCAGTGTTTTCGTGTACTGACTGCCACTTCTGGGAACATTACCTAACTCTTTAGCATTC
The DNA here is from genome assembly GCA_009823505.1 of Rhizomys pruinosus. NCBI lineage: Eukaryota > Metazoa > Chordata > Mammalia > Rodentia > Spalacidae > Rhizomys > Rhizomys pruinosus. The sequence continues at coordinate 266,553 of VZQC01007807.1, read as the reverse complement.
TGAGGATATTACTTAATTTTCCCAGGCCTCAGGTTCTTCCTTTGCCAAAAACTTAGGCAATAGTACTTCCTGTACAGAGTTACTGTTCTGACTTACATTAAAGAGATAATATGTATGAATTAGAGATGTATTTATGTTTCAGGGGGTTTTTGGGGGTGAGGTTTTTTTTCTGAGACAGGATCTCTTTTTTAATTTTTTAATTAATTTTATTTATTTCTGTATGTGTATGAATGTACTGTCTGCATGCAAGTTTGTGCACCCATGTCATGCAGTGCCGTGGAGGTCAGAAGAGGGTGTCGGATTCCCCTGGAACTAGAGTTCTCCTGGAATTGGAGTTTCAGATGGTTTTCGGCCACCATGTGGGTGCTGGGGATCAAACCCAGGTCCTCTGTAAGAGAGGTCAGTGCTCTTAACCGCTAGGCCATCTCTCCAGCCCTGAGACAGGATCTCTTGTAGCCCTCGAACTCCTGGTCTGCCTACCTCTGCCTTTTAAGCTGGTATTACAACATATGTGCCTAGCTAGAGACAAAAACTCTTGAATTCTTTTTTTTTTTATTTTTTTATTTTTTAAGGGATTCACAATATAAGAGCACAGTTGTTTTCAGATCACATTAAAGTTGCTCAGTTTGCCATACAACTAGGTAACTGGCGCTAGCATTCACAGAGTTCTTACCTGTTCAAGAAGATTCTGAGTTTATTGAAGTCTAAAACTCTGTAATCTTTTGCCTTTATTGCTGAGCATTCTCTATATGCTAGGAAAATTGTCTGCACAGAGCAGGGCATTATTGCATCTCAACTTTTGTCATTCTCAAGGAATCAGTTGTTTTCAGTTCCAAATAGCAGAAACCAACACTTGCCAGGTGGTACAGAAGATGAGTTTGTTGGGAGGACATTCAGAGACAGACATGGAACAGGCAGCTGGATCACACCTGTACCATCACTGTTAAGCTGTGAACACTGACTCCTGTGCCCACTCCTGGATTCCCAGCACCATTATAACTCCCCACTGCTTTTGCATCTTTGCTGAATCTCCAAAGATAAGGCAAGCTAGGAGGGAGCATCTGAATGCCCGAGGCCAGATCAGCTGCTCATGTCCTGGCTATAAGAAGGCAAGGGAGGGCTGGAGAGATGGCCTAGCGGTTAAGAGCGCCGACCGCTCTTACAGAGGACCCGGGTTCGATCCCCAGCACCCACATGGCGGCCGAGAGCCGTCTAAAACTCCAATTCCAGGAGAACTCCAGTTCCAGGGGAATCCGAGACCCTCTTCTGACCTCCGCGGCATTGCACGACACGGGTGCACAGACCTGCATGCAGACAGTACATTGATACACATACCGAAATAAATAAAATAAAATAAAATAAAATAAAAAAGAAGGCAAGGGAATATAATTTTACCTAGTCTTTGGGCCTCTGGAGTATCTTACTAAGTCACCTAATGGTATGTAGCCCCCTAATGAGAGAGGTTTTGGGAGCTGGGGAGCAAAAAAAGGCAATCATCTACTGCACTGATCACATGCTAACCTGGGACATCTGTTTGTGGACAACATTTGGACTGCAACACCATCTATCAGCATTATCTACCACTGTCAAGGTGATGGCTGGTCAAGCAGACAGTGGAACAAGCCAAGCCCTCCAGGCTTTCTCCCTAGATCCCATCAGCAGACACCCATGTGTCCTATCCATCTCTCTTCACTTTTTGTACATACCAGTCTGTCTTCTAACAGCCAGCATTTCCAACTTCATACAGTTGCTGCAGCCCACTTTTACCTCCATGTAGGGCAGGCTCAAAGTATCTGGGTAATTTATGACTCATTAGAGGCATCCCTTAACTATAAGTTATAAATTCCCCAGTTTCCTTGCTCCACAGCTACAATCATAATGAATTATGAGTTTTATACTATTTTTAAAAAGTTTTCCACAGAATTAAACTTCAGTTGCATGGGCAGCTGCTTCACAGTGTTTCCCTCACATACTTTTCCTTCCTTATGTTTATTCTCTCTCTGTCTCTCTCTGTCTCTCTGTCTCTGTCTCTGTCTCTCTCTCTCTCTCTCACACACACACATTTTGCCGGTGTTTCTCAAAATCCAAGACCAACTATATGCATCAATCTCTGTCTTGGGTTTACCTGTGGGAGGAGACTTACTAACATATCCCTCTGTGTCTGAAGGTAACATAACATTTTTCTAGACATATCAGGAACATTGTGACAACTATCACCACAAAGCTCTGTGAGTCCTAAGAACAAATGGTTAGCCAGTGTTTAAACTATTCTCTATTAAAGAAACATCCTTTTTAATAATAAAAATAGAGGCAGTTTATTAAGAAAGAGAAAGGCCCTCCTGAGAATGGAGGAGGGCTAGTGAGCTGGAAAAGGCAGAGACTCAAAAGGCCAAGAATCACTATTCTTTAATGAGCAGTTAAATTCTGATTCTATGAAATTGCCCCCTCTGATGAAAACACTGGTGCTAGAAAGAGAAAGCAGGGAGGGAAGATATGGAGGAGGGGAGGGGAGGGAAAAAAGGGGAGACAAACCTTATTTAGGGGAAGCAGCAGCACACAGAGAAGGGCCTTGAACTTCGGGGAGATAAAGAAAATTGCTTTGAGGCAACAGAGTAAAAAGGGAGCTCCCTGTACTCCGGGAAAGGGAGATATGAGACACAGATGAGAAAGGCTGTAAATCACAAGGTAATCAAAGCAAAAGTTATTCTGCGGGGCACTGCAGAAAGCTATCAGAAGATGAAAAGCCAGGTCAATGCACTGACTGAAACTGCACCAGAGCCATGCATTCTGGAAGCAGAAGGACTCCCCTCGGTATTTCCAGTGGCATTTGGGATCCCAGTGGCTGCTGCTCTCTTCTTGGAGGTGGGGGGAGGGGACTCTTGTTGGATGCTCTTCTACAAGGAGAAAGATAATGTGAATGTATTTTTTTTCTCTTCACTGAAACCTGAAAAACTGAATTGTGACAATACAGATCAGGCAATTGTGCTGAAACACTGAACTCGTTATGAAATCATAGCCCAAATACTAGATTCTCATCTCACTTCTCTTTGTTAGAAAAAGGACGGGGCTGGAGAAATGGCTCAGCAGTTATAAGCACTGACTGCTCTTGCAGAGGACCTGGGTTCAAATCCTAGCACCCACATGGCAGCTAAGAACCGTCTTTAGTACAGGATGTAGTGGCATGCCTTTAATCCCAGCACTAGGGAGGCAGAGGCAGGTGGATCTCTGTGAGGTCAAGGCCAGCCTGGTCTACAGAGTGAGTTGCAGGTCAGCTGGGGCTATAAGGAGACCCTGTCTCAAAAAGACCAAAAAAAGAAAGAAAGAAAGAAAGAAAGAAAGAAAGAAAGAAAGAAAGAAAGAGGACAGAACTGCTACTTATGCTGTCACCTGACTATGCAGAGGCAGAAAGATGGATTGTAGTCACTGGATGCCCTGGTACCTAAGTTCTCCTTGATGAAAGGAACCAACTAGGTCTTCTAATTTAGGTGGGGGCAGTGTCGGTTGGTATCCAGAGTACAAAAATTTGTTGGGGCTGAAGAAAGATTAAGAGTAAATAATGTCAGCTGGATGTACGGGTGAAAAGCAGCTAAACAACAGATATATTCCAACTCCAGTACAAAAATGATTTAGGAAAGAGAAAAGGCCAGGACTAAAAGCTATTGATTCCTCACTATCCTGCAGAAAGTAAAGTCCATGAATTTGGGCAACAGAGATAATGTAGTCAATACAGGAAATTCTTAATATTGGACCCTATAACCCAAATTGTGTCTTTGTTATCCAGGGCAAAGATTCTGAACTAGACATAAGGCCCTAGGGAGTATCCATGGTGGTTCCAGAAGCAGTCCATTTCTCCTGCTGATAATTTCCTTTCCTGTATGCCACAGATGAGGCCTTGTTTAGCCAATTCATGTTACAGTACAGAATGCAGGCTGCCCAGCTTGAGTCTTAGGTAAGGGGTATGGTCAAGATGGCCCAGGCCTGGATCATCTGGTCATCTATGGTTGGAGAAATGTTGTGAGCTTGCTTGATTCCCTCCACACTCATTTCTTTACCTGAAATGTATGGTTTCTTCCAGCACTTAATGAGTCTTGACAGTACATGCAGAAGTACACAAATGCAATACAAGCTACACAAGACCCTTAATAACTAGACATAGCCAAGTGACCGCTGAGAAATGGACGAGCTCTTGAGCATTTCTTTAAATAAAAACTGAGTTTTGAACACTTTCTGAGTAATAAATACTTCTTCATTCTACACTTAGTGCAGCAGATGCAAGAATGTTACACTAATCTGAATGTGTTAAGAATTGTATATCATTGATAATTTGGAAGGATGTTTTACTTAATCATATATTTCAAAGTTTGAAGGGAAATCAAAATGTTCCAAATGTCAACGTCAAAACTCTAGTGAAACTTTGGAGATTGGGCTGGATAGTTTTAGTATCAACTTGACACACCTGGGTTGAGGCAGCCTCGATTGGGGACTTGCCTCCATTGGACAGACCTGTGGCCCTGTCTGTGTGGGATTTTTTTGATTTTGAGTGAAGTTGGAGGGCCCAGCCCACTGTGGGTGGTGGTACCCCTATGCAGATCATTCTGTATTGTATAAGAAAGCAAGCTGAGCATAGGCCAGGGGAGCAAGCCAGTAAGCAGAGTTCCTCCATGGCCTGTGCTTCAGCTCCTGCCTCCAGGTTCCTGCCCTGAGTTCCTACCTTGAGCTCCCTAAGTGATAAACCTGGGAGATGTGAGCTCAATAAACCCTTTCCTCCCAGGTTGGTTTGGTCAGAGCGTTTTGTCACAGCAAGGAGAAGCAAACTAGAACACAGATCAAACACAGTACAGAGCAAAAAGAGGACAACAATAAGGAGGACAGATAAACCAGATGAGAGAGATAGCTGCAGAAAAGATGAGGTGTGAGGGACCAGATTCCCTGAGAACCTCTGCATCAGCCAGGGTGTCCCAGCTGCCTAAGTCTTGGCACTTTGCTTTCTGAAGAATAATGGACCTGAGGGGCTGGAGAGATGGCCTAGCGGTTAAGAGCGCCGACTGCTCTTACAGAGGACCCGGGTTCGATCCCCAGCACCCATATGGCGGCCGAGAACCGTCTGAAACTCCAATTCCAGGAGAACTCCAGTTCCAGGGGAATCCGAGACCCTCTTCTGACCTCCGTGGCATTGCACGACACGGGTGCACAGACTTGCATGCAGACATTGAGGGAGCCTCGATTGCAGAATTGCATCCATTGGACAGACCTGTGAGAACCCATCCGCTCTGGGTGTGGATTTTTTTGATTTTGAGTGAAGTTGGAGGGGCCAGCCACTGTGGGGTTAGGGCACCTATGCAGACATCTCCTTGTATTGTATCAAGAAAGCAAGCTTAGCATAGGCCAGCGGACGCAAGCCAGTAAAGACAGTGTTACTACATGGCCTGTGCTTCAGCTCCTGCCTCCAGGTTCCTGCCCTGAGCTTTTCTACCTTGAGCTCCCTAAGTGATAAACCGGGGAGATGTGAGCTCAATAAACCCTTTCCCAAGTTGTTTGTCAGTTTTGTCAAAAAAAAAAAAAACACAAAAACAAAGAAAAAAAAAACAGCAAAAAAGACAAACAATAAGGAGGACAGATAAACCAGATGAGAGAGATAGCGCAGAAAAGATGAGGTGTGAGGGACCAGATTCCCTGAGAACCTCTGCATCAGCCAGGGTGTCCCAGCTGCCTAAGTCTTGGCACTTTGCTTTCTGAAGAATAATGGACCTGAGGGGCTGGAGAGATGGCTCTGCAAAGCATGGCTATCTCTCCAGCGCCGAACGGGTGCTCTTTACAGAGGACCCGGGTTCGATCCGCACAGTACACCCCATAGGCGGGCCAGAACCTACCTGAAAACGCTCTAATTCCAGGGAGAACTCCAGTTCCGGGGAATCCCGACCCTCTTTCTGACCTTCGTGGCATTGCACGCACACGGGGTGCACAGACTTGCTCATGCAAGAAACTACATTCTACCTACAGAAATAAAAAAAAAAAAAAAATAAAAAATAAAAAAAATAAATGTGACCTGACAGCTTTAAGGGAAGATTCACCTAAACTTGCTTATAGGTCTTTTCTCTTTTTTAAATCCTTTTGGGTTAAGAGGGAGAGGCGGTACGGAACCCGGAAGTCACCCCAGCGCAGGTAGATTGGGGTAGATTGTCTCCTGGGCTGCGTGGAAAAAGGGGCCCAACTCTGAACCTTTGGTAGGGGGTGGCCTTACTCGGAGAAGCCGCCCTTCGCCTTTGCAGGTATGCCAGTGGGTTTAGGTTTGGCACTCTGTGGCTTTGTGTGGGCAGCTCCTAGGCACAGGAACTCGGAAGTTGCTCCAGGCAGGTAGATTTTGGGGTAGATTCTCTCCTCTGCTGCTGGAAAGGGGGTCAACACTGACCCTTTGTAGGGGGTTGTCTGGGGGACGCCCTTTGCCTTTATCAGTGCAGCAGGTGGGTATGTTGGTGCCTCTGTGGCTTGTGTGGGCCGCTCCTGAGGCACAGGCACCGGGAAGTCACTCAGGCAGTCGGGCACTGGCTAGTCAGATACCCCCACCCCCGCCCCCCAACTGGAATTGGTGAGAAGATATCCATAGTTGGACTTTTTTTGGAGAACCTCAGAACAGGAAGAGAAGAGGGACTTAGGGCTTCCATATCCAATATATAAAACAAAAATTGAAGCCTGAAACCTAGACAAGATTAATACTTCATAAACAAGGAGGAAAGAAAAAAAAAGCATCGAAGGAGCAAGCAAAAACCATCCACTAACATAGTTGAAAAGACATTTGTGATTTTGAATCACAAAAGGGAATACCACATGCCAGGGACTGACGAAGGGGACAACATGGGAAAGGCACAGGGTAATCCACACACCAGGCTCTACCAAACCTGTAGATAGCTCTCAATGGGATCCTTGGAGGTGACCCAAGGAACAAATCTTAGAGGATAATGCAGAGCAATGCAGAGAAATTAAGAGAAATAAAGAAGATTCAGAGAACTAAAGAGGAATGAAAAACCAAAAAAGGCCCTAGAGGGATACAATGACAAACTTCAGAAAGAACTAAAGAAACAGATTGACAAACTCCAGAAAAACTGAGGGGAAAAAAAAAAAATCTCAAGAAGAGAACAGTAAGGAAGTACAGAGAAAAAAGTAAGGAGCAACCCAAGAGAGATAGAAACACTCAAAAAGGGGGAAGCAACAACAATAAGAACAACCGAGAGATAGAAGTCAAAAAAAAATTTAAAAATTCACAAGGAGAAAAAAAAAGGAAATTAGAACACCATCTCATCAATCAAAGATAAGGAAAGAAGGAAAAAGTCCTCAGAAGTAGAATAGGAAGCAAGAAAAAAGTTAGACAGATCTGGTAAGATAATCATGAGCAACGAAAAAAGTCTTCAAAAGAAGAAGATTGGAAAAAGGGGATTTAAACATACACAAACGTGGAAATAACCAGGAAATTATGGACTCTATGAAAAGACAAACCTTAGCCATCATGAGGATAGGATGGAAGGAGAAGAATCCAAGAGCAAATATAGATTATCAGATCTTCAACATAGAATAATATATGAAAAGGTCCCCAAACTAAAAAATAGTACAAACCCATACAAATACATAAAGGGCACATTGAAAGGAACTTCCAAAATTAGACACGAATCAGAAAAAGAAGAACTCCCCACGCCATACCCTAGTTAAAATTGCCTAGTTACGCCCAACAACAAAGACAAAATTGAAGGACTACAAAAGAAACAAAAAGTTCACATCATAAGGGAAACTCATCAGAGATTACCAAACTTGACTTCTTGGTGCAAGGCATGAAAGCAAGAAGACAGAAGTGAAGCAAAGCATCCCCAGGACTTTATGTGATCGCCAATCCCAGGAATACTTACCCAAGCAAAATAGTCTGATCTATAGCTTTGAAGGAAGAAGAGGAAAACTCTTCCACGTACCTCAGACATACTAATTAAAAGCGATTTCGAGAATCACAGGCCCTGGGAAAAAACCAACTCTCAGAAAATACTTGAAGAATTTCAAAGGCAAGAGAGAGGGGCTAACAATCTTCCAAACCACCTAGGAAAAGAAACCTAAATAAAACATAACTTAGTAGGAGTTAAAAATCAGAGGCTAGAAGTCAAATAGGATAATAAAGGGAAAGGAGCAAAATCATCTTTCCATGATACACTTACATATCTAATGGGGGGCAATAATTAAATCTCCCAATAAACAAACCATAGATGGGTAGAATGGATTAGAAACACAAACCCACTGTATATTGATGGGTGGGGCTGCCTACAAGACAACCCATCTCAAATTTTCAAGGATAGGCACCATAACTCAAGGTAAAGGAGTGGAAGAAAGTATCTTCCAAGCAAATCAGTACCAGAAAAGACAAGCAGGGTGCGCAATTCTGCGAATATCATAAGAAAAAATATGAACGTGGCAGAAGCAAAAACGATACATAAAAGAGACAAAAGGAGGGCCGGATTACACTTTATTAAAGGAACAAGATGATGATGAAGGATTCACAATCTATGAAATATATCCAAATCCAAACTATGGTGCACTAAACTTTATAAAGGACAATTTTCCAGATCTTCAAGGGCACAGATTAACCCAGCACACTAATAGTAGGGGACTTACCAATACCCCATGTAAGTCCTTTAGACAGATCAACAGACAAAGGATAACAGAGAGACAATTCAGAACTAAAGATGATACAACTACACACAAATGGCTCTCACAGGACATCTACTGTGAAATTATTCCACCCAAAACACCAGAAGATATACTTTCTATTCCAGGCACCCCATGGAACATTCTCCAAAATACGAAACAGTATACTGGGACACAGGAAAACAAAAAATACAAAAAGATACGAACACCAAATAACAAGAAAAAAATTAAAAAAGAATATCAGACACATGAATAATCAATATCAACACCAGGAATAAACCCTACAACCTACAAGAAACATGGAGGACTAAACAACACCTCCTGAATAACTGGAATGGGTCAAAGAGAAATATAAGAAATAAAAAACATATTCCGGAGACTGAATGACAAAAACAAAGCAAAACCTATGGGACCCTTAAAAACAGTCCTAAGAAGGAAGTTCATAGCTCTACGTTGCCCTACATCAAAAAAAAAACAAAAAAAACAAAAAAACAAAACACACAAAACAAAAAACAGAAAGAGCACAAGTGAATGATCCTAACACTGCAGCTAACGATTACTTGAGAGACAACAACAAATGAATCCTAAAAGCAGCAGACAAGACTAACAAAAAATCAGAGCAGAGATCAATGCAATAGAAAACAAAGAAACCATACCAAAAAAATCAATGAATCCAAAAAGTTGGTTCCTTGACGCGAATAAACAAGATAGACAGCCTCTAGCCCCCAGTTAACCAACAGAAAGAAGGATCAAACTCCAAATAATTAGAATCTGTGATGAAAGGGGAAATATCACAATAGAAAATGAAAAAAAAAAAAAAAAAAAAAAAAAAAAAAAAAAAAAAAACCTATACTCTACTACGTTTGAAAACCTAGAGACCTGGATCCATATTTGATCCTGGGAATCACCAAAAGCTCAACCAAGATAAGATACTCGAAAGCCTAAATAAACCAATAATGCATGAATAAATTGAAGATATAATAAAAACCACCCCCAACCAAAAAAGGACCGGCCCAGGAGGGGTGCATGGCAAATTCTTTAAAATATTTCAAAATGACTTACAAACATTACTACTCTCAAGTTGTTTAGAAGGATACAAATGGTGGGAGTTCTCCCAGATTCCTTCTATGAACGCCCGCATCATGCTATTACCAACACCAGTAAAGATACAACCAAAAAGGAGAACTATAGACCCATTTCTCTAATGAACACAGATACACAATTTTAAATAGCATACTGGCAAATCGCATACAGGACCCAACATCAAGATCCTCCATCATGGACCAAGTTGGATTCATACCAGACGTGCAGGGAAGATTCACCAAATAAAATTCAATTAAATGTCATCAAACATATAATTGGAATGAAAGACAAAAAACCACATATCATCTCAATTGATGGGATAGAAATAGAATGCCTTTGACACAATCCCCCCCGCATCCCTTCATGTTTAAAAAGTCCTAGAGGGGGAACGGGGAATGGAGGGAAACAATTCTCAATGTTATATCAAAGCCATCTACAGGAAACCCAAAACCAATATCATCCAACATGGGGAAAAGACAGAAGCCTTTGCGCCGAAGGTGAGGAAACGTGGCAATTGGCGTGCCCCCTGGTCACCACGCCGGGAAAAGAGGGAGGGAAACAAGAGAGGGCAAAGAGGCATAGAAAAAAGTAGAAAGGAAAAGGGGGCGGCGGAAGGAGCAAGAGGGTAAGGGGGAACGAGCCGGGTGGGGAGGCCAGGAGCGTGGCGACCAAGAGGGGCTAAGAACGCCACGCAGAAAAACGCCGAGCCAACGAGGACTAGATGCGGCAGGGAAAGGGGCAGGAGACAAAACAGGAAAGCGAGTAAAAGCAGGAGCCTGCGGACACCAACAACAAAGCAACAGAAGGGACGGACAGGAGGCCGGCCCACGCACCAAGAGCCGCAAAGAAAACAAAAAAAGACCGAGGATATACAAAACCGCAACCAAAGACTACCAAGGAGGTCGTAGAACAACAAACAAAGGTAAAACGTGAAGAAGACATGGAAGACAGCAGAAGATGGTAAAACCCGCCAACATGTCATGGATTGGAAAAATCATTATAGTAAAAATGTCCATTCTACCAAACTCGTGTACATGGATTTAATGCAATCAGAATCAAAATCCCCAAGGAGGTTCTTCACAGGCTTGGGAAAATAAAAGCCCTCAGTGGCATTTGGCAAAAAACAAAAGACCTGACTAGTCCAAAGCAACCCCTGAACGAAAAGGGAAATACAGAGGGTACTCTCTATATGAGAATTCAAACTATACTATAGGGCTTAGTCATAAAAACAGCCTTGGTACTGGCACAAAAACCAGACATATTGACCAATGGAACAAAAACTGACGGGTCCAAGCTGAGGCACATAACACTCAGCCACCTCATATTTGAACAGGGGGCCAAGAAGACACCATGGAGGAAAGGCAGCCCATCTTCAGTAAAGTGGTGTTGGCAAAACTGGATCACCCCCTGTAGATGGAATGAAATTAAACCCTTACCTCTGACCCTGTACAAAAGTCAACTAAAGCCAAGATGGATTAAAGCCCTCAACGTGAAACCCCAAAACTCTGAAAATTATAAAAGAAAAATTTTTTTAAAAAAAAAAAAAAAAAAAAAAAAAGGAAAAGACTTCTTAAATCCGACAGCAGCTGCAAAAGAAATAAGATCAAACACTTGACAAATGGAACCTCATAAACTTAAAAAGCTTCTGTACATCCAAGGAAATGAACCAATCAGGATAGTGAAGAGAAAACCCACAGAGTTGGAGGGAACCTTCAGCATATACATCTGACAACGCATTAATTTCCAGAGTATACCAAGCTTATCAAATAAACAAAGAAAGAAAAACCCAAATGAATCACTAAAAAGATTGAGCAAAGGAAGAAAGGAATAGAGACTTCACAGAGGAGGAATTAGAGATGGCTGAGAGAAGGAAAATCTTAAACACTGTTCAATGTCACTAATAATTATGGTAATGCAAATCAAGACCACTCTAAGATATCCATCTCACTCTGATAAGACTGGCACGGATCAAGAAAACAAAACGATATCAAGTGCTGGAAAGCTTTTGGGGAAAGGGGAACACACATCCACTTGTGGTTGGGATTGTAAACTTGTGCAGCCCCTGTGGAAAGCGTGTGGAGAACCCTTAAAAAAAAAAAAAAAAAAAAAAATGAGCTTGCCATTTGACCCAGTCATACTACTCCTGGGTATAGACACCCAAGGGGGACTCATCTTTTCCCTGCAGGGAAATACTATGCACAGTTCATATTATTCAGCTCTGTTCCACAAATAGCAAAAAGGGGAACACAAACCCAAATGCCCATTAACGACAAGTGGATAGAAAAAAGTCTGTACATGTACACAATGGAGTTCTATGCAGCAGTAAAGAAAGACAACATCATGAACTTTTGCAGGTTAAATGGATGGAGCTTAGAAGATATTATATTAAGTGAAGGCGGAAGGAGAGTAAAACAGGCCCATAAAAACCAAATGAAGATTTTGTTTTTTTTTGGTTTTCATACCTAACAGCATATATGTGGATGCTAGCACCAATAACCCGGTTATACCCTTTCTTGGTGGAGAGCGATGTAAAGAACAACAACCAGGGGGGGTGGGGAACAACAACATAAAGACCGCATCAGAAAACTGGACCTGCAATGGCTAAATCAGGATGGGGGTGGGAGGGGGTGGTGGGAGGGACATGGGTTGTTGTATATTCGATTTAATGTATATCTTAATTGTACATGAGTTCAACAATTATCCAATTTTGCCCCGACTCTGTCTACAGGTCACATGGTGTGTTAGGACTTAGTTAAAAAGTAAATATGTTATATTAACACAAACATCGGTTAAAGGTTCTGATAACAAACTCGGTAAGCGCCTGGATTCATTGGCACTATCAATTGTCCACCATTTGTTTTACTTAAAAATCTGTTATAACAATCGCGTTGGATTTGACACATACAAATGTTCTCTATCATTTCTCTGTTATACAGTATCATTCTTGTAACATTTCTCTTTTACCTGTAGGATGATTTAACTCNAAAAAAAAAAAAAAAAAAAAAAAAAAAAAAAAAAATAAAATATAAAAAAATAAAAAAAGAAATAAATGGACCTGACAGCTTTAAGGGAAGATTCACCTAAACTTGCTTATAGGTCTTTTTCTTTTTTAAATCCTTTTGTTAAGGAGGTAGAGGCGGCTACAGGAAACCCGGAAGTCATCCAGCGCAGGTAGATTTTTGGGTAGATTGTCTCCTGGGGCTGTGGAAAAAGGGTCCCAACTCTGAACCTTGGATAGGGGGTGGCACTGTACTCAGGAGAAGCCGCCCTTCGCCTTTGCAGCCAGTTACCAGGGGTCATTTTGCACTCTGTGGCTTTGTGTGGGCATCCTAGGCACAGGAACCTCGAAGTTGCTCCAGGCAGGTAATTTTAGGGTAGATTGCTCTACTCCTGGCTGTTCTGGAAAGGGGTCTCAACTGAACCCTTTTGTAGGGGGTGTTGTCTGGGGGGAGCCGCCCTTCCTTTGACAGTGCCAGGTGGGTTTGATTGGTGCCTCTGTGCTTTGTGGGCCAGCTCCTGAGGCACAGGCACCCGGAAGTCACCAGGCAGTGGGCACTAGGTCAGTCATATCCCCCACCCAGCCCCCCAACTGGATTTGGTGAGAGAGTATCTAGTTGGACTTTTTTTGAGAACTTCAAACAGGAAGAGAAGAGGACTTAGGCTTCCAATATCCAATAATATAAACAAAATTGAAAGCCTGAAACCTAGACAAGATTAATACTTCATAAACAAGGAGGAAAGAAAAAAAAAGCATCGAAGGAGCAAGCAAAAACCATCCACAAACATAGTGAAAAGAAGATATTGTGATTTGAATCACAAAAGGGAATACCACATGCCAGGGACACTGACGAAGGGGACAACATGGGAAAGGCACAGGATAATCCACCACACCAGGCTCTACCCATAACCTTGTAGGTGATAGCTACAATGGGATCCTTTTGGAGGTGACCCAAGGAACAAATCTTAGAGGAATAATGCAGAGCAATGCAAGAGAGAAATTAAGAAAATAAAGAATGAATTCAAGTAGAACTAAGAGAGAGAATGAAAAACACACAAAAGGACTAGAGGGAACAATGACAAACTTCAGAAAGAACTAAAGGAAACAGATTGACAAACTCCAGAAAGAACTAGAGGGAGAAAAAAAAAAAATCTCCGAAAGAAGTAGAAACCACTTAAAAGGAAGTCCAACCAACGTAAGTAAGAACACCAAGAGAGATTGAGAAACTAAAAAGGAGGAAATTGGAAATACTAAAGAACGACAGGATGACAAAAAAAAACAAAAAAAGGAATTAGAACCACCATCACAATCAAAGAAAGGAAAGAACGGAAAAAAGTCTCAGAGTTAGAATAAGGAAGCCAAAACGGAAAAAAGACAGAGAGATTGGAAGATAAACATAGCAACTAAAAAGTCATTCAATAAGAAGAAGTAGTGAAAATAGGGGATTAAACATACACAAACGTGGAAACACAGGAAATTATGGACCTCTATGAAAAGACAAACCTTACGCCATCATAGGAATAGGAGGAAGGAGAAGAATCCGGCAACAGTATTAGATACAGACTTCCTACATAATAATAGTTATGAAAAGGTTCCCCAAACTAAAAATAGTACAAACCCATACAAATACAATGAAAGGGCACATTAAAGGACATCCAAAATAGACAGATCAGAAAAAGAAGAACTCCCCAAGCCATACCTAGTTAAAATGCTAGGTAAGGCGCCCAAACAAAGACAAAATTGAAGGACTACTAAAAGAAAAAACAAGTCTACATCATAAGGGAAACCATCAGAATTACCACTTGACTTCTTGGTGCAGGCATGGAAAGCAGAAGAAGTAAAATGAAGCAAAGCATCCCCAGGACTTTTATGGACTCGCCAACTCCAGAATACTACCCAGGCAAAATGATCTGATTATAGCTTATGAAGGAGAGAGGAAAAACTCTTCCGAACCTCGACAAATAAAAAAGCGAAATTTCGAACATGCGGGAAAAACCAACTCTTCAGAAAATACTTGAAGAACTTCAAAAGGCAGAAGAGAGAGGCAACAATCTTCAAACACCTAGGAAAAGACACTAAATAAACACATAACCTGTAGGAGTTAAAATTCAGAGGCTAGAAGTTCAAAATGGATAATAAAGCGAAAGGAAGCAAAATCATCTTTCATGATACACACTTACATATCAATGGGCTGGCAAATTAAATCCACCAAACAAAAAAGCATTAGGATGGGAAGAATGGATTAGAAACACAAACCCATTGCTTGATGGGATGGGCTCCTACAAGAACCCAATCTACAATATTCAGGATAGGCACCTAACCTCAAGGTTAAAGGAGCTGGACAGGAAAGTATTCTTCCAAGCAAATCCAGTACCAACAAAAGAAAGCAGGGTGTTGCCATTCTCAGATATCATAAGATAAAATAAATGGAACTGTGGCAGAAGCAAAGATATCATAAAAGAGACACAAGAGGGCCACGTACACTTTATTAAAGGAACAAATGATGATGAAGGATTCACAATTCCATGAATATATCACAATCCAAACTACTGGTGCACAAACTTTATAAAACAATTTTCCAAGATCTTCAAGGCACGAGATTAACCCAGCACACTAATAGTAGGGGACTCCAAATACCCCATAAGTCCTTTAGACAGAATCAACAGGACAAAGGAGTAAACAGAGAGACATTCTACTGAACTAAAGATGATACAACTACACCAAAATGGACCTCACAGACATCTATGGAAATTCACCCAACAACACCAGAGAGATACACTTTTCTATTCCAGCACCCCATGGAACATTCTTCAAAATCGAAACAGTATACTGGGACACAGGAAAAAAAAAACAAAAACATACGAAACCAAATACAACAAGCAAAGAAAAAAGAATACAACACATGCATAAAAAATTCAATATCAACACCAGGAATAAACCCTACAACCTACAAGAAAACATGGAGGACTAAACAACACTCTCCTGAATACATGGAATGGGTTAAAGAAAGAAATAAAGAAAATAAAAATATTCCTGGAAGAAAAAAAAATTAAGTTTTCTTTCCAAGCTAACCACATACAGTCAACCAAAACAGCTTGGGTGAATTTTGATGAAATCTGCGCCTTAATTCCACCCTATAGGCTAGGTGTACTACAATTGCCCTTTTGAGACTCATGGGCAAAAAAAAAAAACCTAAAAAAAAGGGGGGATACAGATAGAAAATAGAATGAAACCTGTTTTTGTCAAAAACTTTGCAATTCAAATCTTAAATCTAACCACAGGAAAAGATTGGTATGTTCCAGCAGGTCAAAATGGCACCAACTTAATGGCGGAGAAAGAAAAGATACAGCTTTGCATTGTTTAGGATGTACCAGAAAGTGAAGGCAGAATGTTGGCACATCGAACATTGAAGAAGAAAACCGCAACGCTACAGACATCAACCCTCGTGTGGATCTACTTGCAACAAGCTATTTGATATGAGTCGCTAACAAAATTACCTTCTAGGTTCCACACAGTTTTAAAATACGAGAGACTTTCTGCTACCTCCCCTCGACCCTCCTAGAACAGGATAAATATATGATGAGTGTGATGATGATGATGATGATGTCATCCTCCAACTGTAAATTTGAGCCAACTGCTATAGAGGTAATATCTTATAGAACCAGTAAAACTGCCTTCTTAATTGACTAATAAACGTAGGAACTGTTGAAAGGATTATTCTCTATTCAGAACCAAATTAAATACTAAAGTCTCTTAAGCGAGGCACTTGAACAAAATATATTAATACAGGAGAGCTCTGGTATCACCAGTGGAGAATTCTACAAGGAGGATGTTGGCCAGGGGATCCAAGCCCACCGCCCCAGAAGAATAAGGGCTTCTGGCCTGTAAACTGGGATACCGGCAAGAAGAGAGGCAATAGGTCCCTGCTGTTGAAGACCTTATGTAGCAGGGGAAAATGTTTTGAGACCGCACTTGCAAGTCTACAGTTGGTCTCTGAATGCCAGAGAGTGTTCCAAAGGCCACTAAAACCAATAAAGCAAATATAGCTCTTGAGTCAAGCAAAGACTCCTCCATCAGCACAAACTACACCTCACATCCTGGAAATATTGTGTGGCAGTGGCAGCCATATGCCGTATATATCGCAAATATAATTGGCTATGAGCTCTCTCCTTGGAGGAATAACTCTAGTGGTTTATGAGAGTTTATAAGAAACAGAAGAACCTGCATATTTTACAGAAAAAAAAAATGTAATTCATGGATTACATACCATTGAAACATCTGTGTCTATACCAAAGTAACCTACCATAACAATTAGTACTGTTTAAATACCTATATATCTAATTGCTTGTGCTTCATTAGTAGGATTGAAAGGTTATTCCTGGACAATCTGTCAGCCCATGAAAGGAAACATCCAGAATTGACCAGAGTCCAAAACAACAGCTCCAGAGAAAGTAGACTGTTTTGCTTCTTGTCCACCTGTGCCCCTTTTCTAAGCCTAGGAAACAATCTGCAGAAGAGGGTGCATGGCAGAATGTAAGGGATGTGATTGGGGTGAATGGTGAAACTACAGCAATATAGTCTGGACACTTATTTGATCAACTTGATTGAACATACAAGCCCTCCCCCCCAGCTGGATGGTGGGATCCTTGGGCTGTGTGGGTTAGGGCACAACTGCTTGCAAATTGGTTTTACATGAAGGATGCTTGTACTCATAAATTATTACTTTTTGTTAAAAAATGGAAAAAAAATTAAGTAATAAAAATAAAAAAAAAAGAGCTAGAGGCCATCTATAGATAACCAAACAGAAGTGATTAATTTGAATAACCAATAAACATTAACATAGGTGTGATTATGTTAGGAAACAATCCAATCTAGGAAGACTGTAACATCTCCCTTTTAATTTGGTCGATACAAATACCCCTTTCATATTAAGAACAGTACAGTAGTCCATTATGTTAGCCTTTTTAGGAGTGTTAGCAGATTATAAGAGGGAAAGTCATTTTTATATTGTATATATTTTAATTTTTCTACTTATTTTGATATATTTGTAGATTGTAGCTTTCTTTTCAAGAAGAGGTGTTAGGAAAATGGATCAGTCAGTGAAACGGTTGCCAGACAAGCACGAGGACTAGAATTTAGATACTCAGCATCCCTGTAAGAAAGAAGACACAGTGTGAGTCTGTAATCAGGTGCTGGGGAGGCCAAAACAGGCAGACCCGTGGGGCTCCTGTTCCTGCCACTTCAGTTGCATTGTGAGCTCTAAGGTCATAGGGAGACCCTGTATCCAAAAATAAGAAGGAAGGTGATTGATGAAGTACCCAGTATTGGTCTCTGGCCTGTACAGGCATGTATACACACATGTGTACATGTGCACACACCTACATGAACAGACACATGATGCCACACACATACACAGAGAGAGGAGGGAGAGAGAGCACTCAGGCTGGTACATGCCTTTGTGATGCCAAATAACCAATCTCCTTTTCACCCCAGGAAATGACATTCTTCTGTTATAATTAGGGCAGTTTCTAAGTACCTAAAGACTATGCCTACAGAGTGTAGAACCTACCTAAATTATTCAGCTGCTTGATAAGTTTTCATAAACTTAATGGCTTAAGATCTGTATATCTATTAGCTCACAGTTTGTATGGGTTAGGAGTCCAGGTGCTGCTTAGCAAGGTTCTCTCTTCAGGATTAAACTAGGTTGTAGGGCTGGAGAGATGGCCTAGCAGTTAAGAGCACCGACCGCTCTTACAGAGGACCCGGGTTTGATCCCCAGCACCCACATGGCGGCCAAGAACCATCTGAAACTCCAATTCCAGGAGAACTCCAGTTCCCAGGAAATCCGACACCCTCTTCTGACCTCCGGGGCATTGCACGACAAGGGTGCACAGACCTGCATGCAGACAGTACATTGATACACATACAGAAATAAATTTAAAAAATTTTTTTTTCATTTGAACTAGGTTGTAATCAAGGCATTAGCTGACCTGTGTTCCCATCTGGAGGCTCAGCTGGAGGAGAATCCAGTTGAATCAGGTGTTGGCAGAATTCCTTCACTTGTGGTCAAAGGACAAAGGCCCTGCTTGCTGGTGGTTGAGGGTGACACTTCCCATTCCTACATGCTGCCTGTACTTCCTTGCCACAAAATATTTCCCACATGGCTACTTATTTCATCACATAAGCAAGGAGAATCTCACAACAAGCAACACAGCAAGATGGACTCTTTTTTTTTTTTTTTTTCTTTCTTCTTCACTTTAGTCCCAACTGGCCTGGAGCTCGCTTTGTAGACCAGGCTGGCCTTGAACTCACAGAGAGATCTGCTTGCCTCTTAACCGCTGAGCCGTCTCTCTAGCCCTCATGGACTCTTTCTTATAGAGTATGATGTAATCATGAGCTTCATAGACCACAACATAATCATGAGAGGACCTTCCATTATCTTTATCACATTCCATTGGTTAGAAGCAGAGGCTGGATAAGCCCGTGATCCAAGTACTCAAGATTCTGAGATGGAGCTGGTGATCCCAGCACTCAAGAAGCTGAGATGGAACTGATGATCCAGCAACTCAAGACAACTGAGATGAAGCTGGTGATTCCAGAACGTTTTGGAGAAAAAAAAATATCTTAAGGGGAACAACAGCAACAAAAAGACTTGCTCAAAGAAATTAAACCCAAACAGTAAAGTTCTGCATCAAAAAATAAAAAAAAAAAAAAAAAAAAGACAAGAAAAAGCTACAAGAAAGAAGGACTTAACATGTAAGCAGAATGCATGAACCTGGGTAGGGTGGGGGGCATGGATGGGGGAAGGCATAAACTTTATTAAGAATATGTATGAAATGCAAATGCTACGAAAGCTAATGAAAACAATTAAGGAAAAGAACAGAGGTGTTAAAGTTGGCTCCGGAGAAGATATTGCCACACAAGACGGGCAACCTGAGTTCAATCTTTGAACTCATGTAAAGATAGGAGAAAAGTGGTCCACAGAGTTGTATTCTAGCTCCGCACCCCACACCATGACACTAATGCTCCCCAACCCTACATCGAACACACACACACACACACACACACACACAACACACACACACACAAACACACACTAATTTTCTTTCTTTTGGTATTTTTGGTATTATTTGAGACAGGGTCTCCCTTTAGTCCCAGCTGGACTGGAGCTCACTCTGTAGACCAGGCTGGCCTTGAACTCACAGAGATCCTCCTGCCTCTGCCTCCCAAGTGCTAGGATTGAAGGCGTGCACCACCACGCCTGGCTAATTTTCTTAAAAAAGAAGCAAAAGTTCTCTTTTTTCCACTGAAGAGATTTACACACAGTTTTGAACATCAGAAGGCAGAAATCATGAATGGCCCCCATAGACTCTATTCTTCACAGTTAACATTCAACTATTAAATGAAGATCTGCCCAGAAAATATATATTCTTCTCAGAATTTAAACAGGAGCTCCTGATGGCCAAAGCCTGCAAGCAGCAGTGGCTGTTCCACAGGCTTCCACATGTCCTTATGTGTTTGCATGGTTTATTTCTCAGGTACCAGTACCTGCAGGTACAGTGGCAAGAGCAACCCAGCCGTTCACTCAGCAAACACTAGGTCCCTCCAAGAAGGACTTGAGTGGCTTCCTTGTTTCTCCCTTTGAAAAGCCCGTAAGCAGCACTCCTCTTGGTAAACAGCTAAACTCTGGTTCTTGCTTTTCGTTTATTTTCAGAGAGAGGGTCTCACTATGATTTCCAAGTTGACTTCAAACTCCTAGGCTCACAGGATCCTCCTACCTCAGCCTCCCAAGTAGCTGCGACTATAGAAATGCCTTTAACTCTGTCTTTTCTTTAAGCAGGAAGCAAAGCTATCACTCTGAACAACAATAAATCCATCTATTGGCTTGTGGTTAAGAGATTTATGACATCAATTTCACTTCATTTTTGCCTTATTTTTCTCCCAGGTTTGTTTTTTATCTTCATGGCAATTTTCCACATAAAAGCTTTATAACTGACTTGATATGGATCAGGCTCTGACCTTGTTTTATCCTTGAAAACATCCTCAAGTGCCAAGTAAACCAACAATCTGATAAAATGGAGAATGAGCCCTAGCTCAACAGTTAAGTCTGCTAATCCAAAGGACAGGACTGGCTGAAACTGCCTGAAATTTCACCATAATGTCATCATTAGGTAAGTATACTTCAGGGCTCTGAAATAAATGGCTCTTTAATCTCAGGTCGAAGCATTATAGTCTGAACAGGCAAAAAAAAAAAAAAGCTGAAGACACAAAATACTGAATGAAGAGGAGAGTACCATCTCATCGCCCATCAAACAAGCTTCATTTCGACACTGTAATAGGATTCTTCCTTCTGAGAGTTACTTAGCCTGATGCACTCAGATTTTCAGTGGCTTATTATAAGAAAAATCTCATGTTTCTATAAAATTCTAGTTTGTGAAGCTGTTTTCTATGTATATAATGAGCTTCCTCACTGCATCTGATGTGCACTTATTGTCTATAATAGAGACTGGGTGAAATTCCTGCAGAGTGAAATGAAGGTGCATTAGCTGTATATACTCCAGGACATACATGTTCAAGTATGAATAGGAGGCTAGATGTGGTGGTGCATGCCTATAATCTTAGCATTAGCATTCAGGAGGTGGAGGCAGGAGGATTGCTATGAGTTCAAGGCCAACTCATACAGTACCAGGCCAGCCAGGAGTACATAGCAGACCCTGTCTCAAAACAAAACAAAGTCTGAATGGGAGACATTTTGCACAACACAATGGGTCAGAAAGGAGATAATCAGATATTTTTATACACATATATCTTGTGTTTACTGGATGTGTTTGTAATCATCGGCACAATTGACAATCTCCTTTTTCTTTTTTTTTTCTTTTTTTTAACATTTTTTTATTGATGCTTTGTGCATTTCATACATCATTTTCCAATTCAGTTCAGGCATATTTCCCTTTCCCTTCCCCCCCACCCCCACCCCAACCGAGATCATGCATTCTGCCGTAACTGTCCTGCATATTTTTCTCAGTTTTTTTTTTCATTTTTTTAGCTATAAGTGATAATCCATGAGTACAAGCATCTTTCATGTAAAACCAATTTGCAGGCTGTTGTGCCCAAACCCCCACAGCCCCACCTTCCAGCGGGGGGTCAGGTTGATCAAATGAGGGTCCAAACTACATTGCTGTAGTTTCACCATTCACCCCAATCGCAGCCCTTACATTCTACCACGCCCCCTCTTCCGCAGATTATTCCCTGGGCTTAGAAAAGGGGCACAGGTGGATGAGAAGCAGATCAGTCCACTCTCTCTGGAGCTGTTGTCTTGGACTCTGGTCAATTCTGGCTGTTTCCTTTCATGGGCTGACAATTTGTCCAGGAATAACCTTTCAATCCTACTAATGAAGCACAAGCAACACAGTCCCAGAAAAACAAACGACAATCTCCTTTTTCTATAACAAAGAACAGACAAATATAAGTCTCTCTTCTACTGTGGAGCACAGTAAATACTTATCCTGTTTTTGTTTTGTTTTGTTTTGTTTTGTTTTGTTTTGTTTTGAGACAGGGTCTCCTTGTAGTCCTAGCTGCATGTTGGCCAGTTGTGGCTTACAATGTTAATTTGATGAGGAAGCTTCTCTGGTATTTTATCATAGGACTTTATCTCTTTAAAAATCCATGTTTAATCCTTTAGATTTCTGCAAACAGAACTTAAGGCCTTTACCAGCATTTAAATCCTAGTTGTGCTATATACAAAGCAGACCATATGCTTAACGACAGTGAGCTTCAGTTCTCCTGGTCTATAAAGTGGGGTTTCAATAGTATCCCCTTCACTATGTTGTGATGATTAACATCACAAATATGTCTAATCCTACTCTGTGCTCTGCCTATCATAGGTTCCTTGTGTTCCCTTCTCTTTACTTTTTGGTATTCTTAGAGACCTCATCTCCCCACAGCTTTTAGTAATCACTGCATTTGGATGATGCCCAAATTGAAGTAACCATGGCATCTCATTTGGGCATTGCTCTTACATCTTCAGAGCCATGGTCAGCATTTCTTTCAGACAGTTCAGTTTCCCCTCCACGTCAGTCTTTTTTAAATATTTTATTTATTAATTTTCTGTGTATGAGCATATTGCCTGCATCCATGTAAGTGCACCTTTGTCAGACAAAGGCATCGGATCCCCTCCCCTGGAACTGGAGTTACAGATTGTTGTTTGCCACAATGTGGGTGCTGGTAACTGAACCTGGGTTCTCTGCAAGAGCAGCCAGTCCTCTTAACCTCTAAGTCATCTCTCCAGCCCCAATGTCTGACTCAGTTTTATCAACTTATTCTCCTTTGGAGGCAGTGGTAGGAACGGGGATCAAGAAGACTGAAAAGCAGTCCATTGTACTTCAAAAAGCTCACCTATAGTTTCCATATGACCTACCAATTCTGATTTCAGGTACATGCCCAAGAGAAATGAAAACATGTGTCCACACAAAAGCCTGTACATAGATATTCATAGAGACTTCCTTTAAAAGTTCCACAAATGAGAACAATCTAATATATCCATTAGCAGATGAATAGGCAAAATGTGGTGTCCATATAATAGAACTATTATCCAGCCATTCGAAAGACTACAATATTGCATACAATACACTGTCATTTATAGGAAATGTCCAGAAGAGGCAAATCTGTAGGGACAGGAAGTAGATGAGTAGTTGCAAGGGGACAGAGGCTGGAGGGGTTAGGACACAATACCTACTAGATCCAAGATTTGGTTTATGTAATAGAGATATTCTGGAGTTAGATAATGTTAACAAGGTGAATACACTAAAAATACCTGAACTACAGAGTATAAATTCTGAAATGATGGTTTTATGCCATATATATTTTATATTTTATCTCAATTTTTTTCTTTTTCTTTTTCTTTCTTTTCTTTTTTTTGGGGGGGGGCGACTTTTCGGAGACAGGGTCTGCCTGTGACTCCAGCTGTCCTGGAACTCGCTATGTAGACCAGGCTAGCCTTAAACTTATAGAGATCCACCTGTCTCTTCCGCCCTATTTCTTTTTTGAATTTTTATTTTGTGTGTATGAGTGCATTGCCTGCATGTGTGTAAGTACACCCATGTCATGCATTAGAAGGGTGTTACATTCCCCTGGAACTGGAGTTACTGGTGGTTGTTAGCTGCCATGTGGCTGCTGAGAATCAGTCCCAAGTCCTTTGCAAGAGTAGCCAGTGATGAACCATCTCTCTAGCCCCCTCAGTTAAGAAAATTTTATCTTGAGATTAATTTTAGGTATGAAAGATGCATATATTAGCATGGTTACCTTCAAGAATTAATGACTCCATCTTTGATTATTTATCCCTCTTGGAATGTTGCTTACTTCAAATTATTTATTTTTATGTTATGTGTATGAATGTTTTGCCTGCATACATGTAAGTGCACCATATGCATGCAATACCAGTGAAGGGCAGAAGTGGGCATGTGATCCCTTGTAACTGGTATAACAGATGGTTGTTAGCCACCATGTGAATGTTGTGTCCTGAGCCTAGGTACTCTCCAAGAGCAACAACTGCTCTTAATTACTGAGACATCTCTCCAGACCTCAATTAAAGAAATAAGAAAATCTTCAATGCAGCTCTACACGTAAGATGAATGCATTTCTTGACTCTCACCAGAGAAGCTTCCTTAATTAACACAGAGACCCACAACTGGCCAGTGTGTAGAGAACAAGAGGCTGCAGACTGCTTATCCTTGAATAAGATAGCTATTTCAAACTTCTGCTTTCCAAGGCTTAGAGATTGTTGCAGGAGAGGAAGCAGAAAGATCTTAAGAGCCAATGGGGGTGGATAACCACAAGGAACAGAGTTCTCCAGATCGATAATCAGTTACACATACGAACTCACAGCAATAGTGACAGCATGCACAAGTTCCATGCAAGCTCAAACCAGACAAAATTCCAGCATAGACCTGGGAATATGGACAAGAAACTCAACCTAAGGAACTTTTGGCAACTGATGGCTGCTGGGAGGGTATGCTAGATAGCTCTAGTGTAACTGATGGCTGCTGGGCAGGTATGCTAGATAGCTTTGTCAACTTGACACACCTGGGTTGAGGGAGCCTCAGTTGCGGAATTGGCCACATCTGTGGAGTATTGTCTTGACTGTTGAGGAATGTGGGAGGGCCCAGCCCACTATTGGTGGTGCCACCCTGGGCAGGTTGTCGTGTATGGTATAAGAGGGGCAGGCTGGGCATGAGCCAGTGGAGCAAGCCAGTAAGCAGCATTCCTCCATGGCCTGTGCCTCAGCTCCTGCCTCCAGGTTCCTGCCCTGAGTTCCTAACTTGGGTTCCCTGAGTGATGAATTGAAACCCAGGAGATGTGAGCCGAATAAACCCTTTACTTCCCAAGATGATGTCTGGTGTCAGAATGTTTTGTCACAGCAATTGAGGAGAAACTAAGGGGAAGAGANTAATGGACAATGGTGTAACAAAGGGCATCAGTGCTAGATCCCTCCAGTCCCCATTCGATTCTGCAGGTTGAATGTCCCTTAGCTGAAAAGCAAGGCCCTAGAACTATGCAAACATTTTACTGATGTTTAGTTTTTGAATATTTGCATATTGAGATATCATATGTGCTATATATATATATATATATATATATATATGTTGCATTAAGTTTGGACAGGGGAGCACCTAAATGCCATCAAATTATGTTGCATGAAAATTGTAAAAATTCAAAACAAAGTTTAAAATTTTAAATAGTTAAATCAGGAAAAAAAATGTTGATGAAAGTTACGCTATTTTATGGAGGAAAAGAAAATGAGCCACTGGCATGGAACAATCTTTCTCTCCAGCAAATGCAGCCACTCATTAGCAGCAGAGAGCAAGGGCCTGGGGAGGTGTTGCTATGCTCACTCCCAAGTGCTATTCAAAATCAGACTCCCCAGGCTCAACCTAGTGGGACACTAGGTGGCTTTGCTGGAATATATTCAAATGTAAACCAAGAGACCAAAAAAGTGGGTGGAGATTAAAAGCTGCAAATAGGCAAAGGATGGAGTTTCTTAGGAGATACATTTATTATATTCATGATGGCCAAGTTGAACTGAAAAGGGTAATAAATGATCTGTTCTGACTGCATTTAATATTTCCCATGTATTTTCTCTTTATGTCATCCTCTTTCTCCTTCTTTAATCAAAAGTTTGACTGTCACAGAAAATTTTGTTCTGGAACTTCAATAAAGCAACATCTAGTCCTTACAAGGTCTTAGCCTAGAGCCAGTTTCTTTGAAGGTAGCTTGTCAGATGACCTGATTAGAGGTTATGACAATATTTCAGGGAGTTTTAAGATATTCTGTACCCACCTCTATTAAGAGTGTATTAATCTTCTGGTATTGCAAAGGTTCCCATGAATAGGATCTGGGAGAAAAAAACATTGCAAAATCACCTCCTCAGATGGGAACAGATTTTAATAGCCACAAACTGAAGGAGTCCTCATGTTCCACAGATGGCTGCTGAGAAGTGAAGCTGATCAATGTAGAAAACAGAAAGGAAAGAACAAGGTGTGTGGCAGGTCACAATTTTAAAAAATTTATAATTATTTACATATTTGTGTAGGTCTACATGTATGTTTACGGATGTGCACATGCCACAAGGTGTATGTGTGGCAGCCAGGGGAAAAGAGGGATCATCCCAGCTTGCTGGGATTGCTTCTTTCTTGCTACCATGTGGGCCCTGGGGACTGAGCTCAGGCTTTCTGTCTCACTACTCCAGAATGTAACAAATCAGTCAAGCCTTTTTCAGGGTCTCATGAACAGCCCAAACACATTAATCTATAGGGAGTTAATTCCTTCTAAGTCCTTTCTCTCACAAGTTCAATTTTTTATTTTTATTGTCTTTTTTCCCTTTTTTTCAACTTCAATTAAAAATTTTAACTGATTTTTATTTTATGTGTAGGAATGTTTTAACTACATGTAAGTGTACCATGTACCCATGTACCGAGAGAGGCCAGAAGAGGGCACTGAATCCCCTAGAAGTGGACTTATGGATAGTTGTTAGCTGCCATGTGGATGCTGGGAATTGAACCCAACTTTTCTACAAGAGCAGCCAATGCTCTTAACCACTATCTCTCCAGCCCCATAACCTCAATTTAAAAAAAATTTTTTAATTTATTTTTTAAGTGTATGAATGTACTGTCTGCATGTAGGTCTGTGCACCTGTGTCATGGAATGCCTCAGAGGTCAGAAGAGGGCGTCAGATTCCTCTGGGACTGGAGTCAAAGATGGTTCTCAGCCGCCATGTGGGTGCTGGGGATCGATCCCAGGGCCTTTTTTTTTTTTTTCCTAAGCAGTCAGTGCTCTTAACTGCTAGACCATCTCTTCAGCCCCGTAACCTCAATTTTTATAGCAACATATTCCCCAAAGAGAAGATCCTACCTCTGGTCCTTTGTCACACACTACACAATCTGAAAAGGATTGCAGAAAGCTAATGTGCTCTTCAGTTGTATTTATCTGATGGGGCTTTGATAACACAGTAACACAATATGTGGCTTAAATAACAGAAGTTTATTGCCCCAGTAACTTTATTTTTATTTTCTCATGGTTGTGTACTTAGGTGTGATGGGTGCGTGTGTGTATGTGTGGTTTTCATGTATGTGGGCACAGGTGCACAAGCATGTGTGTGCATGTGCTCATGAAGGCCTGAAGTAAATTGTCAGATGTCTACCTGGATCACTTTACACTTTATTTATTGGAGCAGGGTCTCTTGCTGAACCTTGGGTTTACCAATTTCAGATAATCTAGCTAGCCAGTTTGGTCTGAGGGTCCTGTCCACTAGGTGCTGGGATTGCAGGCAGCCACCAGGCTTTACGTGGGTACTAGGGATTGAACTCTGGTCCTGATATTTGTGAGGCAAGGGCTTTATCCACTCAGCCATCTCCCCATCACCCTCAAATATTTTTTAAAGAAAAACAAAAAGACAAAGAGAATATGAAAAGGGAGGCTAGGTGGAAGAATAAGGGAAAGAGCATAGACAAGATAGGAAGTGAGTGAGAGGGAGGAAAGGAAGTTGAGGAGGGAGAAAGGGGAGAGGGAAGAGGAAGGGAGGCATGAAGAAAGCATTGTCTGGTTCAAGAGGATGAGACTTAAATTCAGGGGCTAGTAGGGCCGGCTCCCTCTGAGAACCACTAGCTGGAGATCTTTTGAGGCTCTCTGTTCAGCTTGCAGATGGCCAGATATCTGAGCCCCATCTTTCTTTGCATCAGTTCCCTCCATAGTGACTTTGTGTGCAAACTTATCCAAATATCTAGATGTCATTGTATCCAAATTTCCTCTTTTCATAAGGATATAGTCATGCTGGATTGGAGGCCACCCTAATCTCTTGCTTATTTCTATAAAGACCCTATCCCCATATAAGGTTATTTTCTGAGATAGTAGAGATCAAGACTCTAAAGCATCTTTTTTCTCCAAGGAGCTATAATTCAGCCTATAGCACTGATCTGTGCAACTTAATGAAGAGCTAAGGAAAACAGAGAGAGGCCTTTTAACATCTACAAAAATTTCTGTTGAGGCTGGACCTAAAGGAGGGCCAGCCAGGAGAAACTGGAAGCAGGAACTATGAGATGGTTCAGAAAGAGAGCTGTGTGCAAAGAACTGTGGTTAAAAAGATATAGACTCACTGGAAGTCCTAGGAGAAAGCCAGAATAAGAGGACCTAGAATCCAGACCAGTTTGACACTGATAGGAAGGGGGCCAAGAGGACACAATGGAGGAAAGACAGCATCTTCAGCATATGGTGTTGGCAAAACTGGATCACTACCTGTAGAAGAATGAAATTAAACCCCTACATCTCACCCTGTACAAAAGTCAACTCCAGATGGATCAAAGACCTCAACATGAAACCCAAAACTCTAAAGGCAATAGAAGAAAAAGTTGGTAGTAGACTTCAAGACATAGGCATAGGAAAAGAATTCCTAAATCAGACAGCATCTGGGCAAGAAATAGGATCGACAGTTGACAAATGGGACCTCATTAAACTCAAAAGCTTCTGGGGTTGGAGAGATAGCCTAGCGGTTAAGAGCACTGACCACTTTTGCAGAGGACCCAGGTTCAATCCCCAGCACCCACATGGTGGCTAAGAACCATCTGTAGCTCCAATTCCAGGAGAACTCCAGTTCTAGGGGAATCCGAGACCCTCTTCTGACCTCCGTGGCATTGCATGACATGGGTGTACAAACCTACATGCAGACAGTACATTCATACACATACAAAAATAAATAAATTAAAAACTCAAAAGCTTCTGTACATCAAAAGAAACAACAAAGGAAGTGAAGAGAAAACCCACAGAGTGGGAGGAAACCTTCACCACAGATACATTTGACAAAGCATTGATTTCCAGAATATATAAACTACTCAAAAAACAAAGAAGAAAGAAAACAAATGACCCACTCAATAGATGGAGCAAAGAGCTGAACAGAGAATTCCCAAGTGAGGAATTAGAGATGGCTGAGAAACATCTTAAAAACTGTTCAATGTCACTAATTAAGGAAATGCAAATTAAAACCACTTTAAGATATCATCTCACTCCAATAAGACTGGCTAGGATCAAGGAAACAAATGATACCAAGTGCTGGAGAGGTTATGGGGAAAGGGGAACACTCATCCACTGCTGGTGGGAATGTAAACTCATACAGCCACTATGCAAAACAGTGTGGAGAACCCCTGGAAGACTTGGAATGAACTTGCCACCTGACCCAGCCATACCACTCCTGGGTATGTACCCACAAGACTCATCTTACCACAGAGATACATCCACAGCCATGTTTATTGCAGCTCTCTTCACAATAGCAAAGAGCTGGAACCAATCCAAGTGCCCCTCAACTGACGAGTGGTTAGAGAAAATGTGGTACATCTACATAATGGAGTTCTATGCAGCGGTAAAGAAAGATGACATCATGAACTTTGCAGGTAAATGGATGGAGCTAGAAGATATCATACTGAGTGAAGTAACACAGTCCCAGAAAAACAAAGAATGGTATCCCTCATCTGTGGATGCTAGCACCAATTATCTAATTGTGTGGCAAACTGAGCAATGTTAATGTGATCTGAAAACAACTGTGCTCTTATATTGTAGAATCCCTTAAAAAATAAACAAAAATTAAAAAAAATACATTGTATGAGTCAAGTTGTATTAAAAAACAACCTGTATTACTAACCTTATGATGCTACGACTTGGGATTGTCATAGTTATCCTTGAATGTTAGGAAAGCTTCTATTGTTTATTGATCTGACTGCTAGTTATAAACATCTATTCCCTTTGTGAAAATTCATTTTGTCTTAAAAATCATTACTTATATGTATGTTTTCCTGTGCATATATTATTCTTTAATAACACAAATGCTAAAGGATGTTGGATCATGAATGGAAAAGCTGGACAATAAGGAATGCTACACATTCAGTAAAGAGTCCAAAATATCACCACAGACAGACCTAATGAAAAGCTCACTG
Organism: Rhizomys pruinosus; assembly: GCA_009823505.1. NCBI lineage: Eukaryota > Metazoa > Chordata > Mammalia > Rodentia > Spalacidae > Rhizomys > Rhizomys pruinosus. Next base: position 236,319 of record VZQC01007807.1, on the reverse strand, counting down.
TTGTGGTGCTGAACATCTGGCAGCCATTTGTTCAGCCACCATTGCTACAGCCACTAGGATTACCATCTCGAAAGAATGGGCCAGTTGTGGGGGCACCTATCCCTAGGATATGTTGAAGAGGCAGAGGAAGGAGGAGAACCTGTCCAAGGCCAGCTGGGGCTATACCTTCAGGGCCAACAACATGGCTCAGTGGGTAAAAGCAATTACTGCCAAGTTTTATGACCTGAGCTCAGTTCCTGGAACTCACTGGGTAGAGAGGACTGACATCCACACTTGTTCCATGGCACAAACACATACACAATAAATAAATTAAAATGTGAAAACAGCGACGACGACAACAACAACAACAACAAACCAATGAATAGTCAGTACTGTTTCTGTTCCTGCATCCTGTTGGTAGACTCAACTCAATGTGGTCTCTACTTCTTATTCCCCAAGTCTAGAGCAAGTGCAGATAGTAGTAAAAGGCACAGAGAGGAACAGGTCAGAGACTCGTGCTGATAGCAAGGATGATATGAAAAATAAGTCTGGGGCTGGAGAGATGGCTCAGTGGTTAAGAGCACCAACTGCTTTTGCAGAGGACCTGGGTTCAATTCCCAGCACCCACATGGTAGCTAAGAACTGTCTTTAAGCTGGGTGTGGTGGCTCATGCCTTTAATCCCAGCACTCAGGAGGCAGAGGCAGGCAGATCTCTGTGAGTTCAAAGCCAGCCTGGTCTACAGAGTGAGTTCCACGACAGCTGGGGTTACAGGAAAACCCTGTCTCAAAAAAAAAAAAGAGCCTGACATCTGTAGTTTCTGTGATGAGACAGGCTTTGCAGCACTGGCAGAAATTATCAATGCCAGATAGCCAAAAATGATACATCATTAAAGACATTTTGCATGTGGAAATCAAAACCAGGTACACAAAATGTTTACTGAAGCCTAACTATGTATCAGGTGCTAAGTTAGAAGCCTCTACATACAAAACACTTTCCCCTTAAAATTACTCTGTAAGATAGTGTAGACTTTAGGGCTGGGCATGGTGGTAGATGCCTTTAATCCCAGCACTCAGGAGGTAGAGGCAGGTGGATCTCTGTGAGGTCAAGGCCAGCCTGGTCTACATATCGAGTTTCAGGCCAGCTGGGGCTGCAGTGTAGACTTTAGATAGACTCTAGAAGTCTACTCCCTTAACATTCATCTGAGTACTGATCTATGAACACATGAACATCAAATTAAATCTGGCGAGAAAAAAAAAATCCCCAAAGATAAGAAAACGACAGTAACTGACACTCACACAGATTTAGGAACATCCTGTTTCCAAGCTACTTGGGGTAAATGGATAATTCACAGAGCTTAGGACAGAAAACTCAGGAAGATCTTGTTTTAGTAGCAGGAAATAATTAAATCTAGTTGAACACAATTGTGTTCATAAAAAGGAAAACTTTAAAAGATCAAACTATATCCAAGTAACTTAAGATTCCAGAATGAAATTTAATATGTACAGGAAAGGCTAGGGGGGATAGGTCAGTGTAAAGCTTGTGTTTAGCATGTAGGGGAGCCTTCATTCAATCCTCAGAAATAAATAAATAAATAAATAAATAAATAAATAAATAAATAAATAAATGGAAGGAAGTTTGTAGGAATACAGAAATATCCAACACCTACGAAGAGAAAATTTAGATTATATGCCACCTAAACAAAAACTACTAGGCATACCAAGAAGTCAAAACATTGCCATAACATTATAACTCTATTCTATGAATTAAAGTGTTAGGTATAAAAATGAAAACTATAATAAAAGACCAAACCAAAACCTCAACAGATAGAAACTAAAATGACTGAGATGAAAAACACACCAGATGGAACTAACAGCAGATTCAACAGGGCAGAAGGAAAGATTATTACACTGAAGACATAGCAATGGACAGTACATAAAAGGGAATACTGGGCTGGGGCGGAGGAGGGGGAGTCGGTGGCAGGGGCAGGGCTGCGTCCTAGGCATGAGCCCATTGCGCACGCCAAAGTTAAACTGAGGGGGCTGCATTCGCCTGGCGTCTGAGAAGCTTCTGCCAAACCTAGGGAGCGAAACCTCTGGAACCCGAGCCCCTGGCGCCCCGCACCTGATAGCATCCTCGCCACCGCCCACCGCCGCCCACCGCCGCAGAGGTATGGCCCAAGAGATTCTGCCCCTCTCCCGCTACCAGTGCCCCCGCATCAAGAAAATCTCCATTGAGGACAACATCGCTGCAGGAAAATCAACATTTGTGAATATCCTTAAACAAGTTTTCGAGGATTGGGAAGTGGTTCCTGAACCTGTTGCCAGACAGTGCAATGTTCAGAATGCTCTAGATGAATTTGAGGAATTGACAACATCTCAGAAAAGTAATTTTGGGGGGGTCTTTTTGAGACAGGGTCTCTCTGTAGTCCCAGCTAGCCTGGAACTCACTAGGTTGGCCAGGCTGGCTTTAAACTCACACAGATCCATCTCCCTCTGCCTCCTGAGTGCTGGGATCAAAGGCATGTACTACCACACCAAGCTGTAAATAGTAATTTTTATTTAAAACGATGGTGGAACATAGTTTTTCTATTCTTTTCTGCTAGTTTTGCATTGATGGTGAATAGTCTCTCTTTACCTTTGTACATGGTGAGACTTCAAGAGAGAAACTGAAGCCATGCTGGAGCAGCTCAGTAGTTTAGCCTGTTAAGTCCCAACTCTTACCTCCTGTCTTTTTTTTTTTTTTTTTTTTTTCCTTTTTGTGGTGTTTTTAGGAAGCCTGTTAATTTAAAATTTAAACAAAAGCCACACATTCTACCATGAGAATGCTGTGACAACGCTTTGTTTCAGAGTTTGCTTTGCTCTGTAGGATTTTGCCTTATGTCTCCTAGCCCCAGGGAAAATGATGGTAAATATGATTTTGCTTGTATGTGATACATTATGAAAGCATTATGATATTTGTTGAACTAGGAAATAAAATTAATAATCACAGGGAGGTTAAAAACCTCTGTTAGTAATGCTCTTGTCTCTAAACTACTTAGTTGCTTGGCTGTAAAAAAATCTGTTTGAATCACCTTAGATCTGTATGTAATTGAAGAGTTTGGATTTTTCCCCCCATTATTTTTTTTAAGTTAAGATGTGCATTATTTTCCCCAGATAATGAATCTTTCTGCTTAACATCAGAGAAATTGTATATATTTTTCTTTGAAATAAGGAAGAACCACATTTCTTTTGAAACTATAATTTGGTTTTTTTGTTTCTTCTTAAAATTGCTAATTTAGTTGTTAAATGGTACAGATACACTGATCTTTGAAAAGGACTCAATTTCAAATCTGTAATAACCCTAAATAAGTTGTATTATATCTGACTATTTTTCATTTTTGTTTAGTATATATGAAATTGCCTACTTCATTAAATATTTATAAGTAAATAAATTAATAAATTTAAATTTTGTGAAGTATAAAAAAATAAAAGGGAATACTGGGGTCAGGGGAAGACTACAAAAATCAGTGATCTGTGGGAACATGCCAAGTAACATAATACACATGTTATTGGGGGGTCTCCAAAAGAAAAAGACAAAATAACTGAGTTAATAATGGCCCCAGACTTCCATATTTGATGAAAACTCTAAATATGCAAATTCAACATAGATGAATAATAGACACAAAAATCACAAAATAAAATGTACTAAGACATATAATCAAAATTTACAAAAGCAGTGATGGAAGCTGAGAATGTATCTTAGTTGGCAGAACGATTACCTAGTATGTGCAGAGTCCTTGGTTTGACTCCCAGCATCATCTAAACTGGGCATCTAATCCTTGTACTCAGGACAGAGGCAGGAGGACCAGAAGTTTAAGGTCATCTGAAGCTACTGAGTGAGTTTGAGGCAGCCTGGGCTACATGAGACCCTGTCTCAAAACAAACAAACAAAAACAAATGGAGAAAAATCTTTTTTAAAGATTCTTTTACATGTATATATGTGTGTGTATGCATGTATATATGTGTATGTATGCATGTATATATGTGTATGTAAGCATGTATATGTGTGTATGTAAGCATGTATATGTGTGTGTAAGCATGTATATGTGTGTGCATGTATATATGTGTATGTATGCATGAGCTTATATATACCATATGCCTGCAAGTGCCCCAAATTCCAGAGTGTGTCAGATCCCCTAGAACTGTAATTACAGACAGTTATGAGCTCCCTGATGTGGGTACTGGGACCAAACCCAGATCCTCTACCAGATCGGTAAGTGCTCTTAACTACTGAGCCATCTCTCCAGCCCCAAGAGGAAAATCTTAAATAATTTGGGGGGGGGGTCTTTTGGAAGAGTCTTTTGGAGTCATCAGACAGATCTGAGACCACTTCATGGCTTAAGTTTTTGTTACATTTTTGGATCTTTTTAGAACCATATACAATCTAGAAAGACTAGAGTAGAAGGGAAAGAGTTGGAAACCAAAAGACAAAGAGGGAGGTTTTATCATGTACAGTGAGTGTGAATTTGGTAGACCAACTTAGGGTTGTGAAGTAGCAATGCAAAGTAGTGGAGATTTGAGAATTAAAATGAAGTAACTTGGAGATTGTACATGAAGGTACACACTGCTCACTGGGTACTGGTTGATGATATCAAAAGTCATTGATTTAAGAAGGCAGATAATGATTAAATTTAGAACATGCTGAAACTGAGGTAAATACAGTTTCTCCATTCAAACCTGGGAAAAAACAACTGCAGATTTAGGAGTTATTAACATATAAAACAAATGTCTTGGAAGAGTCTTTTGGAGTCATCAGACAGATCTGAGACCACTTCATGGCCTAAGTTTTTGTTACATTTTTGGATCTTTTTAGAACCATATACAATCTAGGAAGATTAGAGTAGAAGGCCAGGCATGGTGGTGCATGCCTTTAATCCCAGCACTTGGGAGTCAGAGGCAGGCAGACACTCTGTGAGTTCAAGGCCAGCCTGGTCTACAGAGTGAGTTCCAGGCCAGCTGGGGCTACAGGGAGAGACTCTGTGTCAAAAATACCAAAAAATAAACAAAAACCAAATATCTTAAAGTCATTTAGCTGTATTATAACACCATCTTTAAATTTTTTTTCAATTTACTTTTATTTTATGTGTATTACTGTTTTGTCAGCATGTATATAAGCATACTACATGTATATGATACCTTGGGTCCTTTGTAAGAGTAACTAGTATTAGCTGGGTGTGGTGGTGCACGCCTTTAATCCTAGCACTTGGGAGGCAGAGGCAGGCAGATCTTTGTGAGTTCAAGGCCAGCCTGGTCTACAGAGTGAGTTCCAGGACAGCTGGGGCAACAGGGAGACCCTGTCTTGAAAAGACAAAAAACAGAGTAACTAGTACTGTTAATCACCAAGCCATTTCTCCAGCCCCACCATCATCTTTTTATTATTATTATTTTTGAGACAGGGTCTCAGGTAGCCCAGACTGGCCTCGGACTCACTATGTAGCTGATATTGGCCTTGAACTCTTGATTCTTTCACTTCAGCGTCTCAATTCTGGGATTAAAGGTGTGTACCATCACACCTGGTAGAGATCATTATCTTTAAAATACCCAAATAAAATAACCTGAATTCCAATTCCATGCATATACATGCAAGCAGTCTGGGCCCATGAAATATTCAACTGCAGAGTGGGGAAGAGCCTGGGATCCAAATTTCTGAGAAGGGCAGTACTGGTTAACTGGAACTCTTATAGCAACTGGGCTGTGAGGAAGAGCCTGGAAGGTTGGGCCCGGTCTTCTGAGGAAAAGCCATGTTACCTGAGAACATGTCATTCTGATTTGGGGAGTGGTGAAAACCACAAACTGGATTCACCCTCTACTACAGAAGTAAACAGAAGCTACTAGAGCCTAGGCGCTGGGTGATTCCTAAGAACAGGACACAAATGGAAACTACAAATGGGTGAGTCCCTTCTTACACCTTCGGACTCACAGCTGCTTTCCTTTGGCAACTCTGATGGGAAAAGCTGGCAAAACAAAAGTGTATTTTAGATCCTAGCATCACTAAGTATAGAACTACAAATTTGGAGCTGAGAACCAATAACTTAATGCTAGCAAGCATACCTCCCTTTGGGAGAGGATGGGTAGATACCCGATCATTCTCCTTGCTTTGTATAGCTTGTGATTGTGATTTGGTTTGGTTCTGGAGGTTTTTTGTTGTTGTTGTCTTCAAATATTTTATTTATATTATTATTATTTATTATTTATTATTATTATTAGTCTTTTTGAGACAGGGCTTCTCTGTAGCCTGTAGCCCCAGCTGGCATGGAACACACTATATAGACCAGGCTGGCCTTAAACTCACACAAAGCTCCACCTGCCTCTGCCTCCCAAGTGCTGAGATTAAAGGCATGCACCACCATGCCCAGCCCCTATTATTTTTTAATTTTATGTGTATGAATGTATTGTCTGCATCCATGTAAGTACACCTGTGCAGTGCCCTCGGACTCAGAAGAAGGTGTCAGTCCCCAGAAGAAGGTGTCAGTCCCCTGGAACTGGAGTTATAAACAATTGTTAGCCACCATGTGGGTACTGGGAATCTAACACGGGACCTCTGAAAGGGCAGCTGGTGCTCTTAACCACTGAGCTATCTCTCCAGTCCCTTGCTTTGCATTTTTCTTATGATACAGTCTCACTCTATAGCCCAGGTTGGCCTCAAACTCACAGTGATCCTCCTACTTCAGCTTCCCAAGTGTTGACATTACAGTTGTAAGCCACTGGCATGGTCTTTTTTTTTTTTGTCTTTTTGAGACAGGGTCTCCCTGTAGCCCCAGCTGTCCTTGAACTCACTCTGTAGACCAGGCTGGCCTTGAACTCACAAAGATCTGCCTGCCTCTGCCTCCCAAGTGCTAGGATTAAAGGTCATTTTTAGTCTAGCTTAGTGGTCACGTGAAAGTTATTGTGCTTTCCAAAGCAATGGCAAAGCATATCTTCTATTGCATGATCTGCCGTTTTCTAGAGACAAAATAAGTGCTATATTTGACAACAACAAATGATTGGTGAACTATACTGTTCTGTCAAGTGTTGCTGTGGTTGGAATATGCTTTGCACCCTCTAAAATTGGAAGTGAAATTGATTGCTAATGCAGAAGTGTTGAGAGATGATTACTAAGTTGCTTAGGATACATACCTTTCTAACAGTTCTCAACCCTCAGGATTGGAGTGGTTACTATATGCTTTGGTTTGAATGTGAACCGTCCCCCATAGGCTCATGATCTTCTTTTAAAATTAATTAATTTATTTATTTTTATGTGTATGAATGTACTGTCAGCATGCAGGTTTGTGCACCTGTGTGGTGCAATGTTGCAGAGGTCAGAAGAGGGCATTGAATTCCCCTGGAACTGGAGCTAAAGATGGTTCTCAGCCACCATATGGGTGCTGGGGATTGAACCCCAGTCCTCTGCAAAAGCAGTCGGTGCTCTTAACCCCTAGGCCATCTCTCCAGCCCAGGCTCATGATCTTGACTACTTGTGGCACTGTTCTGCAATGCTGCGGAACCACTGTGCTAAGCCTTGAGGTCTTACATAGTCTGGCTCTCATCATTTGCCTTTTCCACTTACCATGAGTTGAAACAACACAAGGCCCTCACCAGATGCCCAACAGATGCTGGCACCAGAACCATAAGCCAAAAAAATCATGAGCCAAAATAACCATGACCCAAAAAGCAAACTCAAGAGAGTCGCTGGATCTTTGTCCTCCTTCCCAATGTGTTCTCATTGAATAAACATCCATTTTCTCCTTTTGGCTAGTAATAAGGCTTGGTTAATTGGCTTATCAAAGATAGGTGACTGAACCTGGCGTGTTGGAGCCCAGACTATGTCCTTCAAGCCCAGAAACCCTCTTGCTTTTATCAACTGCCCCATCCATTGCAGGCTGTTCAAGTAACTGAAAACAGACTAAGACAAACTATGGTGCTTAGCTCTCCCATGTTCAAAATTAGCAAGATGAAATTCTTTAAATGTTCTAGCTCATTTGATGCATACTAAATTCCAAATGCTAGTCTGTGCATTGCATCTGCCTCCATCAGTAGCAAGGAACCTGGCCCCAGAATGAGTAAATTCAGTAGCACTTGGCAGTGTTAGCTGCCAAGTGGAGGGGCCTGCTACAGAGCTGCCTCTTTGTAAAACAAAAGAAGCAAGCTCCTAATAGGCACAGAAGTGTAAGCAGCAATGCATATGGAACCTGCAAGCTGGGCACCTGCTGTAGGGGGAGAGGGGCTATTTTTACATAAGAACATACTTGGAAGGAAGTCATAAAATTCTAACTGTCCTGGCAGGAACTGTGGTCTAAAGAGAGTTGCTCTGCCTCTCTTTTTGACTATAAACCCCTTGAAACAGTGAACTGAAACTTCCCCAGACATCTCAAGCTGGGAAAGGAAAAAGGACTGCTTAGCTATGCATACCTCTTGCCCTCTATTTAAGCCTCCTGGTAGAGCCCTGACGGTGGAGTGGGGAGCAACTGGGCCTCTTTATTTGTTCTTCCCAGTGTGAGCACACAATAAATCTTTATGTTTCACTATTATTTGTCTCATTAATTGGCATACTGAAGATAGGGGGCTGAGACTAGCTTGTTAGGGCCACCAGGACCCCCCAAAATGACAGTAGCAAAAGGACATATGGGAAAATCCTCAGGAAACAGAAAATCTTGACATGTTCTTGAAAAACTGACAGTCTTATAACTTTACAGCTCCATAAACAAAGAGGATCCAACCCATGCTGTCATTTTGAGCTACTTTTCCAATTCTGAAGAACACAGCAATAACAGCCCTTTGTTTCTCTGCCTGCCTTTTCAACCTTATCTTCTTTTTTAACTTGACAAGTCTAGAGTTTAAAACATGGTTCTCATCATGGAGAGTCTCAGAATCAGAGGATGTCAGATCTAGACAGGACCTTGGAGCAAGAGAAATCATAAAGAGCTAAAAGGAACTCTGTAGCAATAAAAATTTTATAACTATAAACCTCTAGGGAGGTAGAGTTATATGTAAGGGTCTGAAAATATTAAGAGAGGAAAGATGTTGTTTGGAATAGTTCAAGGAAATATAACAATTTTTTAAGCAAAGCAATTGTGAATAAGAATGAGAATTACACTGTAATGATTAAGATGGAAGAAAGTATGGAAACTTCATTCATTTTCATGAAATGTGTTATAACATTAAATAATACAGGGATCTTACCTCCAGGAAACTTAAGCATATTATATACAAATTCTTAGCAGATATTATTATTCAGAATAAAGATAGATTCCTCATTATAGGAAACAGAGCAATTTAGTTATAAGCAGGTACCATTCTAGTCATCCTTACAAACCCAACAATGGCTTACTACCGTGAGCAGCCTGACCCAGTGAATCCTAACTATTGTTCTAGGTAAAGAAGCACATACTTGTTAATAATCATGGAGAATTAAAACCAGCTGACTGCCTATATAGTAAATCTCTTTCATGGCAATTTTATTTATATCTTCAAGCAAAAGCTTTTATTGTATTGATTTGACAAGCTAGGAAATAGTAGTTATCAAGCAAATAGTGGTCAGGGAGTTCCATTTGAGGTTCCATTACAAGGCCAGAAATGTATAAGAAGGAAAAAGTGACTTGTTATTTGGATGCACAGGTGTTAGGTATCATGGGGATGAAGAACTTGGTCACACATCTGTTACTCCAGTCACAGTAATCCAGACCTAAAATAGTTCATTAGTGACAAGGACTTTTAAATAGAAAGGATGACATCATAAAAACTGGCTGGCATGCTTTGGAGCTGAGTTCATTTTATAAGTCCCTATACCCACACTGTGTAGCTATGTGCAACAGCATTCTGTTTATAGGTAGGAAATACAAAACAGCTGTGGGAACAGTATTACCTGACAGTTACAAATTTGGGATTTGGGGTCAATTAAACTGGATTGGAATCGTAAGTGAATCACTTATTTCCTACCTGCTCTCAGCAAATATTAATACTTCTTTGGTCCTTAGTCCTACTTTACAGGGTAATTATAATAAGTAAAACTCACAAGCAGAGTTTTGTAGTCAGCCATCAACAAATGGTTGCTATTAATATAAAGTAGAAATATTTGAGACTAATTTAAAACCGTTCTATTACATTTATTTATTTTTGTGGATTGTGTGGGCACACATATGCGTCATGCATGTGGGAAGGTCAGATGACAACTTTTGAGTGTTGGCTCCCCCCTTATACCACATGGGTCCTGGGAATTGAACCCAGGGCCACTGGTCCATCTGTTCAGCCCAAGAATAAGTTAAATGATCACTTGAGCCCTGGAAGCTAATTTGAAGGCAGAAGAAGGCATAGTTCTATGAAAACAGCAGTGTTATAATCAAAGTTCAAATAAAATACATTGAGAAGTATTTACTTCTAGTTGGTGAGGGGGAGAAATTGCAGAGTCTTACTAAGGATATAACACCTGAACTAGTAAGAAATGTCACCTGTAGATTGGCTTTTAAGTTCAAACATTATGACAACAAGGAGTGGACAAATAGAACATCTGAACAGGTCCAAGTTGCTATGGGCTGAGTTGTGTCTTCACAAAATTCACCTGATGGGGTCAGAGCTGCCTGTACCTCAAAGCGTGACTTGGTTTGGAGATCAAGTCTTTATTTGGTGATAAGAAGACCAAGTGAAGGCAAAGGAAGACACCTTGATCTCAGACTGCCAGCCCCAGGTAGTAAGAGAAGCTCTACTGTTTAGGCCCCCAAGGTGTGGTACTTTGTTATATGGCATCTCTAGTATCCACTGTATCCAAATTTATCTTTTCTACAATTGTTTTGTTTATGTATTTATTTTTTTAGTTAATTAATTATTGGTTTTTGAGACAGTGTTTCATTCTGTAGCCCAGGCTAGCTTGAAATTCATTATGTATCCCAAATTGGTCTCAAACCCATAGCCATCCTCCTGCCTCAGCATCCTGAGTGTTGGGATTACAGGCATGAGTCACAACATCTTGCTTATTTGTGTCTTTAGAAAAATAAATCTTCATTTTGTTTTTTGAGAGATAGAGTCTTACTAGGTGGCTCAGGCTGGTGTAGATGAAACACATGATTCTACTGACTTAGCCTCCTGGGTGCTGGAAGAGAGACAGAAGGAGAAGGGAGAAAGAAGAGGGAAGAGGGGAGAGAAGAAAGGGGAGAGTGGAAAGAGGAGAGAGGAGAGAGGAGAGAGGAGAGAAGAAAAAGGAGAGGGGAGAGATAAGAGAGGGGAGAGGAGAGAGAGAGAAAATAGAGAGGAAATTATTTTTACTCCCACTGTTAAATGTGCCATGAGTGCAAGTGCCTGAGCATGTGCATGCATGTGTGTACAAGGTGTAATGTGCATGCATGTGTGTACAAGGTGTAATGCACATGCATGTGTGTACAAGGTGTAATGTGCATGCATGTGTGTACAAGGTGTAATGCACATGCATGTGTGTACAAGGTGTAATGTGAATGCATGTGTGTACAAGGTGTAATGCACCCGGCTGGCTTCAAACTCACACCTGGTTTATTTAGTACTGGGCTCAAACCTGGGGCTCCATACATGCTAGGCAAACACTACCTACTGAGCTACATCCTTGTGGTTTTGTTTGTTATTTAAGATAGGGTCCCTGGGCTGGAGAGATGGCTCAGAGGTTAAGAGCACCAACTGCTCAATGCGGGAACAGAGTTCAAATACAGCAGTATGGGAACTCTCTCTAAGGAGGTATTGTTCAGACTGAGGCCAATTGAATGAAGAAGAAAGCAACCACACATCAGCAGGAGGGCAGATGTGAAAAAGTATACACACACCTCAAGAACCAAGAGAGTTTGAGAGAAGATTAAACTCCAGTCTTCTGCAAGGAAACTTCCATTCCTCCTTAACAGAGTAAGGAGCTGTGTATTCCAGAGGCTTCTTAGAGGTTCTCAGCCAACCTTCCTGCTTTTATACCTTCTTCTAGACTCATTGGATCTGCCAGGCCTTGAGTCTGGGGGATTCTGTGTGCAAATCAGTGGTTTTATTTGCAGTTGCCTTTGGTTTTATCTTATTTGTCCTGCTAGATCAGATGCCATTTGTTCTGTCTGCTGGCTTCCACTCTCTGGTGGTCATTATAGGGATAAAGTGCTGACTGAGGTGAATGCTGTTCTTGCAGCTTATGTACCAGTGGAGAAAACAAAAATAAATAAGTAAATACTTGAATAAATAAATTAATTAAATAGAAAAATGACAAACTGTAATGTATGTTATTAGGGAAACACATATAAATAGGACCTTAAAGTTGAAATTTCAAGTAAGAGATGTTATTGATTTTTGCATTCAAGAAGAGGTACTAGGCTCTTACTAATCAAAGTGGGATGCATGGGGCATCCACATTACTGTAGAATTTATCAGAAATAATGAATCTTGGGGCTGGAAAGATGGCTCAGTAATTAAAAGCACTGGCTGCTCTTGCAGAAGACCCAGATTCGATTCTCAGCATCCACATGGCAGCTAACAACCATCTGTAACTCCAGTTCAGGGGATCCAATGCCCTCTTCTAACCCCCTCAGGCATTGCACAACACAAATGCACTTAACACACATGCAGGCAGTATACACATACACTTAAATAAACTAATTTTTTTTTTTGGTCTTTTCAAGACAGGGTCTCCCTGTAGCTCCAGCTGTGCTGGAACTCACTCTGTAGACCAGGCTGGCCTTGAACTCACAAAGATCCACCTGCTTTGGCCTCCCTAGTGCTAGGATTAAAGGCATGCGCTACCATGCCTGGCCAATAAACTTAATTTTTAAAATGCATGAAAAAAAGAAATAAAAAAATCTTAGTTTCTGCCAGAGACTTACCAAGTGAAGGGGTGCATATGAAGGGTTTAGACTCATTACACTAGCACCCTGTGGCAGTTTCAGAGGCTTTAACTGAAGACATGTTTTACAACTCTTGAACCTCTTATCTTATAAATTAAAGAAGTTATTCATAAGGCTGGGAATGCAGCCCAGTGGTAGAGCACTTGCCTAGCAAGTTTCATCCTGCTTCCATCTCAAATATTGCAAAAGAAAATTCCTGACATTATTTAAAGACAGTCAGGAACATTTAATTAAAGAGGGATTACTGTAATCTGGACTTTATAACTGGGGAGAGAGGTTGGCTCAAGTCCTAATATAATAAGGACAAGTAGAAACTTATAGCAGGGTGTCAGTCGATGGAAAATCACTAAGAGGAAATGTCAAATCTAGAAGGTTCCTTGTTAGACTCAACTGGTTTTGCAAGGAGAAGTCCAAGGACTTTTGAGGATGGAGGATAGAGGATGAGGAATTTAATAAGATACCAATGGACAGAGGCATGGTTTGGGGGGACTTTTTTGTTTGTTGTTTGTTTTTTGCTAAAATGACCCAGCAGAATTCTTGGTAAAGTAAATGAAGCAGGCCAAAAATAGAGCACATCTAGTTAAGGTCTACTCAAAAACAAAAATAAAGAACTCAGAAGAACCTCACAAGTTTGGCTAGAATCTTTGTCCATTGAGGGGGAAAATATCAGGTGAATGGAGAAACAAGAAAATGGTCCGATGAACCATATCTCTGTCACCCAAGCTAGGCTTCCACTCAGGCTATTCCTGTTTCAGGCTCCCAAGTACTGATTACAGGTGTCTGCCAACATACCCAGCCCCACAGGCATTCTCTGGAGAGTCTCTCATAGGGCTAATCATCCAAAGGCAAGGTGTGTGTCCCTTACTTCAAACTTTCAGGTATTGGTGGATATGGCTCACACCTGAAGAAATGGAGAAGGACTTCACCGCAATGAAGTTGAGGCCTATTCATCTAGTACTAATAACTTTTCTCAACTTTGCTTGGGATCAAAGACATTCAATGTTAGGACCTAGGTGTGGAGCCCAGCATAGTAATATTGTTCTGAGATCATTTTCCTGTGTGAAGGTAAGTGTGCCAGGTGAGAAATGAATAGTAAACACTGTGAATTGTACTGAGAGTTGAAAGATTTAGAAGAGAATCCTGGGAGAGTCTCCTTAGAGTGCACAAATAGATGTACAACTGGGAGAATAGCTTATGACGGTAGTACAGACTAGTACAGGAAGAGAGCAGAGAGTTAAATGGCACAAACTGGAAGATGTTCTAGACCTCAAGAATCTCAAGGCCAACTGTGAAAAGGATTATTCTCTATTCAGAGCCAAATATAATACTAAAGTCTTTTTAAGCTGTGCAATTAAGCAAAATATATTAAAACAGGAGAGCTCTGATATCAGCAATGGATTATTCTGCCAAGGAGATGTTTGCCAGGGCATCCAAGCCCCCAAAAGGTAAAGGCTTCTTGCCTGTAAACTGGGATACCTGCAAGAAGAGAGGCAGTAAGGCCCTGCTGTTGAAGACCTGATGTAAGCATGGGAAAGATATATTGAGACCACACTTACAAGTGTACAGTTGGTCTCTGGAATGCCAGAGAGTGTTACCAAAGGCCACTAAACCAATAAAGCAAATATTGGTCTCCCTGAGTCAAGCAAGACTCCTCTGTCAGCATCAGCTGTACTTCACCTGCCTGGAAATAACTGTGCAGCAGTGGCAGCCATATGTCTGTATATCCCAAATCTAATTGGCTATTAGGTCTCTCCTTGAAGGAATAATTCACGGCTGATGCCACAAGCTTACATCCTCTAGTGGTTAGGAGATGTTATAAGCCACAGTAAGACCTTGTCATCTTTTATTTTAAATTTTTTTATTTTTGTATGTGTATGAATGTACTGTCTGCATGTAGGTTTGTGCACCCGTGTCATGCAATGCCACGGAGGTCAGAAGAGGGTCTCAGATTCCCCTGGAACTGGCATTCTCCTGGAATTGGAGTTACAGACGGTTCTTAGCTGCCACGTGGGTGCTGGGGATCGAACCTGGGTCCTCTGCAAGAGCAGTCAGTGCTCTTCACTGCTAGGCTATCTCTCCAGCCCAAGACATTGTCATCTTTTACAGAAAAACTATAGTTCATGGATTAGCATACCATCCAAATACCTGTGTCTATACCACAGTAACCTATCACAATAATTAGTACTGTTTAAATGCTTGTATATCTAATTACTTGTGCTTCATTAGTAGGATTGAAAGATTATTCCTGGACAAATTGTCAACCCATGAAAGGAAACAGCCTGAACTGATCAGAGTCCAAAAAACGACATCTCCAGAGAAAGTAGACTGTTTTGCTTCTCGCCCACCTGTGTCCCTTTTCTAAGCCTAGGGAACAATCTGCAGAAGACGGGGTGTGGTAGAATGTAAGGGCCATGATTGGGGTGAATGGTGAAACTACAGCAATATAGACTGGACACTTATTTGATCAACATGATTGTACATACAAGCCCCTCCAGCTAGATGGTGGGAGCCTTGGGCTGTGTGGGTTTGGGCATAGTTGCTTGCAGATTGGTTTTACATGAAGGATGTTTGTACTCACAACTTATTACATATTGCTTAAAAAATGAAAAAAAATAAGTAAAAAAAAAAAGAATCTTAAGGCCTCACTATGGGAAAAGTAGGAACATCAGGGCATAATAGTGATAAGAGGTATACAGGGTTGGGGTACCAGAGCAGGAACAGGGAAGGCAATCATGACCACTACCTCCAGCTGGCCAGTGTTTGCTTGAAACTATAGAGAGAAACATACTAGGGCTTCCAGAAAAAACAGCTAGCAACTTTTGACAAAAGGTCCTAAATGCACATATATTGACATGAATTAGCAAAATTTGGATTATTACCATTAACATAACCGGTCTGGATTCAGAGATCAATAAGACATCAGAAAACTCAGGGCAACTCATACCCAAATTCTACAGTTCAGATATAATCATTATGTGCGACTAATCATTTGTTCCTTTAACAAGTCTATTGATCATGGGGAAGCACTGATAATAATGACAAGACAGTCCTGAAGGCACATGGGGGAAGGGAAGGAGTCTTCAGCCAAGGGGCTACAGACCAGCATGACAGGTACTCCTAGAGAGTTGATAGATAGTAGGATAAACTATATAGTATCCTCACTCCCAGGCACTGAGTCTCAAATTCTCATGTATGTATGAATCATCTGAGTGTCTCAAGAAAATGTAGATTCTGATTAAGTAGATCTGAGGTAGGGCCAGATATCCCTAATTTTTATTTATTTATTTATTTATTTATTTATTTATTTATTTATTTATTTTTGGTCTTTTTGAGACAGGGTCTCCCTGTAGCCCCAGCTGTCCTGGAACTCGCTCTGTAGACCAGGCTGGCCTTGAACTCACAAAGATCTGCCTGCCTCTGCCTCCCAAGTGCTAGGATTAAAGGCGTGGGCCACCCCGGCAGATATCCCTAATTTCTAACAACCTGTAGGAACAGGGGACTCTAATGCTGCAGAGTTGTGTGGACATTAGGTACAGCAAGGCCATTGACAATGCTTAACACCTCTTTAGGGGAAAAGCAACTATCCATTTATTTACTTATATATTTATTTATCATTTATGTATTTATGTATTTGCTTGTTTACCTGTTTATTTTGTTTATTTGAGAAAGGGTCTCACTATGTAGCTCAGGATGATCTAGAATTCCCTATGTAGGCCGGGTGTGGTGGCGCATGCCTTTAATACCAGCACTCTAGAGGCAGAGGCAGGTGGATCTCTGTGAGTTCAGGGCCACTCTGATCTACATAGCGAGCTCCGGGCCAGCTGGAACTAAAAGGGAGATCCTGTCTCAAAAAGACACCCCCCCCAAAAAAAAAAAAAAAAAAAAAAGAATTCACTATGCTATGTAAATCCTCCTGCCCTTCATCTTCCAAATTCTGGGATTATAGGCATGTACCTTCATACCCAGATTAACTCTCATGTTAAAAGGAAATTAACTAACTAACTAACTAACTAACTAAATAAATAAATAATCTCACATGTTCCTACCTTTGATATTTAAGATTTTAGCAGTAAAAACCAATTTATACTATGGTAACTATTGCTTACATCTGAATGTAGTCTCCTAAAATGGCAGCACAACTCTCATTATTCTAAAACGGTAGTCCAGACTTAGCCCAGGCAAATTCCTCTCCTTGCTGGGAGACCAACCAATCACAGGCTAAGCTGCCCAGCTTATGTCATGAAAAGTTACCCAAGTTCCTAACTGCCTATAAAGACTGACTTCTGCTACTAGCTGATGCTCTCTCTTTGATCTCAGGAAGATCAGCCCAGAAGTCTATTTCCCAATAAACTGCTGTCCCCCATGGCATTGTCTCCATCTATGGTCTTTGCTGTACCTTATATTTTGCTTTCTATACATTTAGTGATCTAGCTGAGCAAAGACATATTACATATATGTATATATACACTATTATACATAGTAATTTCCTTTTGTATTAAAAAAATTCATAGCCAGGTGTAGTGGCTCATGCCTTGAATCCTGGTAATTGGGAGGAAGAGGCAGGAGGATCTTTGTGGGTTCAAGGCCAACCTGGTCTACAAAGCAAGTTCCAGGACAGCTGGGACTACAGGGGGACCCTGTCTCAAAAAAGATAAAAAAAAATTCACATGTGAAGCTGGGCTTGGTGAAGCATGCCTTTAATCCCAGAACTTGGGAGACAGAGGCAGGCTGATCTCTGTGAGTTCAAGGCCAGCCTGTTCTATATAGTAAGTTCTAGAACAGCTGGGACTATAGGGATTCCCTGTCTCAAAAAGACCAAAAAATATTTCATGTGTGAAGAAATATAACTACAAGATTTGTGATAATAATCTCCCCACTTCACCTTAGAAGGATGTAATTTCACTTGTAGATAAACTCATCTGTCACTTTGTGCAGGCACCTCCACCCTTAGCTCCAACCAAGCTTCTCAGAGAAGGTAAGAGTGCAGTAGAGCTGAAGATAAGCACTGTAGGGCTGGATCTTTCCATCACAAACCAAGACTTGAGGATCATCTTGAAGTACTGTGTTCTCTGATCACTTAACTCCCACCTGAGCAATGGAATCAGAGAAATGGGGAAGGGGGATGGGATGGAGGTGGTACTTCTTTGATCCTGAGGGTCCTCATCTGCTGAGACAGCCCTAGCCAGGTCACACATCTGCTTTCCATTTATGCCCTTAGTTTTCAAACCAAGGCTCATGCTCCTGCCCTACTCAAACCCTCATGCTATCATCCTAGAGAAACAAATCTATTGTATTTAAGCATAACCATATTATTGGTTTTATATAGTATGATAAATAGCAGCATGGCTGCCAATTTGAAAATTGCCCTAAGGCTGACCCATTTTTGGTAACTGGAAATGCCTCTGTCCTCTTCTGGGTTGGTGTTGAGCCTCTTGAAAGACCAAAAGTATGAGGAGAAGGGGGTGAGAAGAAGACTACACAGCTCCAAAGATACACCCCAAAGTCCTTTGCAAACAGTAAGCTTTTCATGTTTCTTCTAAAGAATGTGTTTGCAGAACCAGGCATGGTGGCACATGCCATTAATCCCAGCAGAGGCAGGCGGATCTCTGAGTTCAAGACCAGCCTGGTCCACATAGTGAGTTCCAGGCCATCTAGGGCTACAGGGAGAACCTGTCTCAAAAAGACCAAAAAAAAAATTGTTTGCAGTTAAAGAATTGATGCCCAGGTTGTAGAGGATCTACCCCAAACATGGACTACGCAGATTATCCCTGGGAATAGCCTTGCAGGGGGATGTGGATTTGAGAAGTCTTCGTGCCCAAGAAGCTCCCTGTTCTAAGCATCCTTTCCCAACTTGAAAGGAACAAGGACCTAGTGACAGAAGAAGGAGAAAAAGGTGTTAAAGAGCTGGCAGTGGTTTTTGGCCCCACACTTAAAGATTGATCTTTCAAGCCTGTTAGTGTCTGAGCTGATAGTATTAGTGCAACATGACAAGAGGAACTGAATGAGGACTTGAGAGCAATCTGATATCAAGATGTGTGAGGGAGGAAAGAACTTGGTTGGAGGCCCAGGTGAAACAGGTTAGCTATAGGAACCTCCTCATGGACAAGTGCCTATGAAAAAAGAGATGGACTTTGGTGTGTGGAACCCACCACCAGTATTGAAGAAATACATTTACAAAGGTTGGGGATGGGGGGTGATGGAGGGGATGGGGAGGGTGGTGAGGGTAGTGGGGGTTTGTGGGGGTTGGAAGCTCTCAAAATTCTCTGGTCAACAGGACATCAATGTCCAAGCCATGCACCTATTTGCTAGCTCAAAGTAGAGGTCACAGTAGAGCAGTACCAGCACCACCAGAAAAATACCAAAGGCGTAACTGCTCTTCGTCCCGAGACTTACTGAATTAGAAAGTCTGAGGGTTGAGCCCCCATAGATGCATCAACAAATTAGGCAATTTTCATATGTGTTTGAGTCCTAAGTTGTGCAGAAAAATATCTTTTTTTTTATCTTAAATTAGCACATTTCATGGTACTTGAAGTCAACGTTAAAACTTGACGAAAGTAACACTATAACACTTCGGGAATCACAAATAGAAACAACTAAGTTGTACAGTCTTAGAAAACATTAGACAAGCCAGCTGTGGTGGGGTGCACACCCTTTAAATCCAAGCACTTGCGGGCAGAGGCAGCGGATCTTTGTGAGTTCAAGCGCCAGCCTGTCCTACAAAGTGAGTTTCAACGGACGCTGGGCTCAACAGGGAGACACTCGCCTCGAAAAGACAACAAAACACAACCAAACAAACAAAAAAAACAACAAAAAAAACGATTAGACATATTGAACTTGCTGAGCTGTGGTTGAAATGTGAAATCTGAAGATTTTCCATTGGCTTTCAGGAAAGTAAAAAATCACACCATTTGCAGATGTAGGATAATTATTCCCCGTGTGGTATGAGCTTCAAGAAAATGTTGTATGAAGCTGCAGAAGTGCTTTAATCTTGCAGTGAGGAGGAATCTGGTGCTGAGTTAACCGTCTGGATACACACTGTTCCATGCCCCCATTCCTTTCACCTGATCTCATTTAGCACTGTCCTTGGAGAGAGCAGGAGACAAGGCCAGTTATCTGCAGATCTGGAGAGATGAGGGAGATTGCTTGGTAGAACTGATAATAAAAAATGGCTTCTGTGCTCTGGGCTAGCAGCTTCTCCATCATTCTGCCTGCCTGTCTTCACTCTATTTCTAGGCTGGATTAATTCCCAGAGAGTGGAGTCATTTTCCTGATGCAAACTCTCAGCACTGATTGGAAGGAGAGGGAGATTAGTGAGGTTTTAGTTTTGTCCTGATACAGTTTGGAAAATCAAAGGCATCCTGGAGACACGGTTTATGTTTCCTGATTCTCAACCTGAATTTAATACTTGGGTCCCATTCTTCTCTCTGTAGCTCCTTTAACAAACATGTGTGGGCATGTGTTTACAAAGCACCTGTGTGCAGCACACAATGCTACATGCTTTATCCACTCACATTTCCATCCCATCTTCTCTAACATTTGAATAGGGGAACACTAAAATATTTCTTCCTCAACTCCTTGCTACTGTTTAAAGGTTGCTTTTCAAAGGAAGAAACTGGGATTTTAAGCCATTTATTAAAAAGCTAGTAGTTGGGGCTGGAGAGATGGCACACTCTTGCAGAGGACCTGGGTTCGATCCCCAGCACCCACATGGCGGCTGAGAACTGTCTTATAACTCCAGTTCCAAGGGAATCTGACACCTCTTCTGACCCCAGGCATTGCATGGCAGGGTGCACAAACCTACATGCAGACAGTACATTCATACACATAAAAAAAAAAATTAAATAAAAAAAAGGGCTGGAAGAATGCCTAGCGGTTGAAAGCGCCGACCTCTCTACAGAGGACTCGGGTTCATCCCCAGCACCCAACATGGCGGCCGAGAGCCGTCTGAAACTCCAATTCCAGGAGATACTCCATTCCAGGGGAATCCGAGCCTCTTCTGACCTTTGTGGCATTGCACACACGGATGCACAGACATACATGCAGACAGTACATTCATACACATAAGAGAAAAAATAATTAAAAATAAATAAATAAATAAAAATAAAAAGCAGTAGTTTGCCAGGCATCGTGTGGTGGCATGCCTTTATCTCACTCAGAGGCAGAGGCAGGTGATCTTGTGGAGTTCAAGGCCAGTCTGGTATACCAGAGTGAGTTCCATGAACAACTGGGCTACAAGAAGACCCTGTCTCAAAAGATGAAAACCAAAACCAACCCAAACCAAACAACAACCCCTAGTAATTCTTAGAAACTAAAGAAAACACATTACTATCATTTCCCAGTGGGACTGCGAGACTTGATACATTATTTTTCTAGGTATGTGGTCTCCTGGGTTTTGTTCCTTTTTCCTTTTTCTTTTTTTTTTTTTTTGTTTTTTTTTTTTTTGGTCTTTTTGAGACAGGGTCCACCTGTAGCCCCGCTGTCCTGGAACTCACCTTTAGACCAGGCCTGGCTTGAACTCACAAAGATGCGCCTGCCTCTGCCCTCTGAGTGCTAGGATTAAAGGCGTGTGCCACCACGCCTGGCTTGTTGGTTATTTTTCTATAGAGTAGAGGGCAAGAGGTGGGATGGTGCTGTATACAGTAGCAGATAATTGCCCTTACTCCTTATTGTGCTACTGTGCAACGCCGGGCCCATGATCCTTACAGATGTGTACATTGCAGTCACAGGGCCTCTGGTCAGCTGTCTTTCATCGATACTACTGGGTTGTAGCAGCAGTTCCTACAGGTCATGATGACAGAGTTGTCCATACAATAAATGAAAGCTGATTATGACCACCACCTGAGAAACAGGGTATGCAAAAATCCCTCATTCATATTTGTAGTAGAGAGAGATAGAAATGGGCCATTAAAACCAGTGTCACACAGAAGTTGAGACTGCTGTAGCTTTCACATTCTAGGCAGCATATACAGACACAGCTTCACTAGAATTATTGTATAAATGCATTTTTTAAGTGCTAGGTAAACTAAGCATAGTGCCACATACCTGTAATCTCAGCTACTCTGGAGGCTAAGGAGGGAAGATCAAGAGTTCAAAGCTATCCTGGGCAATTTATTAAGACACTATCTCAACATAAACCTTTTTTAGCTGGATGTGGTGGTGCATGCCTTTAATCCCAGCACTTGGGAGGCAGAGGCAGGCGGATCTCTGTGAGTTCAAGGCCAGCCTGGTCTACAGAGCAAGCTCCAGGCCAGATGAGACTAAAGGGAGACCGTGTCTCAAAAAGACCAAAAATAAATAAATAAAAACTTTTTTAAAGGGGCGGGGAAAGTAGCTCAGTGGTAGAATAATTGCCTAGCATATGTGCATCTCTGGGTTCTATTTCTAATACAGCAAAGGAAAAAAGCCTAAGTGATGAGTATTAACTTTATTTATAGAAAATTCAGGATAAGATATTGCATTTTTTTAAATTCACAAAGATGTATCTGATTTCAAATGGAATCATCTTAATGTGTAAATTCCTAGTAGTCTACATGTGCTGTTCTTTTAACAAAGCAGCTTCATGTAAACCTCAAGTTAAGAGGTGTTCATTAGAACTTTTACAAGTGTGGGTTAAGAAGCTGTGTGATATACTGATTGAAAAGGGAGACTGGTTAGAAGCTCTTCCCCTTTGCTGTGTAGCTGTGTGTGATGGTTAATCCTGGGTGTCAACTTGACTGGACTAAGGAACAAATAAGAGAAAAGGGTGGTGGTGGCGCACACCGGTAGCATATGCTGAAGAGGCAGAGGCAGGCGGATCTGGAGTTCGAGGCCAGCTTGGGCTACATGGAGACCCTTTTCTCTTATTTGTTCCTTAGTCCAGTCAAGTTGACACCCAGGATTAACCATCACAAGTCAAATTCTGTTCTAGTCTGTCTTCCACTGCTGTGACAAAACATTCTGACCAACACCAACTTGGGGAGGAAAGGGTTTATTCAGCTTACATCTCCTGGGTCACAGTTCATCACTTAGGGAGCCCAAGGCAGGAACTCAGGGCAGGAACCCGGAGGCAGGAGCTGAAGCACAGGCCATGGAGGAATGCTGTTCACTGGCTTGCTCCCCGGCTTATGCCCAGCCCGCCTTCTTAAGTACACAACAACCTGCCCAGGGTGGCACCACTCTTGTGGGCTGGGCCCTCCCACACTGCTCGACCATCAAGACAATACTCCACAGATGTGGCCACAGGCCAATCCAATGGGGCCAATCCCATCCTCGTCGCCAT
Source organism: Rhizomys pruinosus (assembly GCA_009823505.1). Lineage (NCBI taxonomy): Eukaryota > Metazoa > Chordata > Mammalia > Rodentia > Spalacidae > Rhizomys > Rhizomys pruinosus. The sequence continues at coordinate 213,234 of VZQC01007807.1, read as the reverse complement.
TTTCTCTTATTTGTTCCTTAGTCCAGTCAAATTGACACCCAGGATTAACCATCACACTGTGTGATCGTACTATGTTGCTTGCCTTCTCTAAACCTTCCTTTCCCTATAGGGTGCTAAAGGATTACATGACAGAATGTAAAGCCAACAGGCTAAATAAATGTTCCATGTAATATATTGGTTATCAGCTAAATAATTACATTTGTTTTACCCCTTTCTTTATCTTTTCCTTTTTGAAGCACTGGAGATTGTACACAAGGGCCTCACACGGGTTGGGCAAGCTCATGTCCAGCCAACCAATTTCTTTTTTATCTTCTATATAATAGAACAGAATTTTTTGTGTGTGGAGTTTTTATTCCCTCTCCCACTCCTATCTTTTCATCACTCTCTCTAGCCATGGAAAAGGTGATCATGAACCAACTGTCTGATCTGAAATGAGTCTGCTTTGTGTTCCTCGTTAGGAGAAGGCTTTGATCAGCAGCCTTGCTGGGCAGGCTATGGGCTTCTCCCCACAATAAAGGCATGTTGAGTTCAGATATTCTAAAAAGAACAGTAAAAGGGCATATATCTCAAGGACCAAAGTGTACCCCCACTGTTCTCAAGGCGCTTTCTCTTTCTAGGGACTTAAGTTAGCCCAGGGTGTATGGGCTTGCAAGCTGATTGTGTTTCTGGGTCATGAAGTGGCAGAGAGCACATGCACCTTGTTCACGTTGTTACACACACACTGCTTCTGCTGGCCTCATTAGAGTGAGCTGTCTCCAGCACATAGTAGGGGATCCAGAGCTTCTGTAAGCATGTAGCAGTGAACCTAGACAGGTGATGAAAGGGGAGGGCCTCCTCTCAGGAATCATTCCCAGCACCCATATGGAAATGACTTCTTAGAATTGCTGCCAAGTCCTGGTGAGTCTGGAAAATCACCTTGCTGGTGGGCCCCATGCCAGCCTGACAGAGGGCCTGCCTGCTGGTGGCATACTCACTTCCGTGAAGGCAAGTGAGCCATCCAGGAGGGCCAGAGAGGCTGTCCTAGGTAGGTATTCCTACCCCCTCTTCCACCCTAGCCCCTGTTCTTGCTGGAGGGAAAAAGAGACCAGCTTTTTTCACCCTGAAGCAAATCTCAGCTATATGCTTGTTGGCTGATGTCCAATTCCATTCCTATATGACAGCCTCTTGCAGAAGTGGTCTGTCTAATGTTTCTATCAAACGAGCCAGCTACTGAAAAGTTTAAAAGGATAGAAAAGAACCAAGTTGGAGTTGAGAGATGGCTCAGTAGACAAGAGCCCTTTCAATACCAGCATAAGGTTCTGAATTTGAAAGCTTAGTACCCACATAAAAAACATGGTATGGCTGGTTGTATGTGCCTTAACTCTAGTAGGGGTGTGTGGGGGAGATATAGGAGGGTCACTTGGGCTTTCTGGCCTCCAGCATAGCTCTGGATTAATTGAGAGACTCTGTCTCAAGAAAACAAGGCACAGTATAAGAGAACAGGACACTGGCATCCTCCTCAGGATGAACATGGGTGTATGCCCCTGCATGTATGAACACAGACACCACACACACACACACACACACACACACACACGTCTATTTTTTTCAAGACATAGTTTACCAGCCCTCTATAGACTGGTAAAAAAATGAACTTTCAAATTTATGATTTCATATCCCTTAAGACCACAGACCTCTTGTCTCATTCTCCCTCCCTCCTTTTTCTCCTCTTAAAGCATGAATTCTTTTTATAATTGGAAGTAAGCATAAAACAATTTCTTTCCCAAACACTCAGAATAAAGCCTGGGGAAGTTTAATGGTTCCTATTTCAGCCTGTGGATTTACAATAAGAATTCAAGGCAAGAAACCTTTTAACTCAGAAAAGAATCTGTTTGCAGCCACTGTTCAATTAATGTAAAATATCTGATTATGGGCATGTTGTATAATGCATGACGGAGTACACTGACCATCCTTAGAGCTGTCCCAGAACTCCCTGACACCCATGAGGAGGGGGCTAGTTTGCTCATTTTTAAAAAGCAGACCCCTGCCGGGTGTGGTGGCGCACACCTTTAATCCTAGCACTTGGGAGGCAGAAGCAGGCGGATCTTTGTGAGTTCAAGGCCAGCCTGTTCTACAGAGTGAGCTCCAGGACAGCTGGAGCCACAGGGAGACCCTGTCTTGAAAAAGACCAAAAAAAAAAGCAGACCCCTAAAACAATGTTTCTGAAGGCTGAATGAGTTGACACTTTAGAGCTGAGGCATAGCTGAATGAATTGACACTTTAGAACTGAGGAGCAGCTGACAGTTGTCAGTATGTGCCCATGATGATAAGAAATCTAGAAGGAAACTAGAAAAAACACATGTCATGGCCTCTTTAAAAAAACACAACTAGAAAAACTGTCAGAAGAATTAAAATTAAACCTCATGAGAGTCTGTGGGTATGGAAAGTCACCAGCTAGCTAATATTAACATAGCTTGCAACAGAACCCTGCTGCTAGAAATAGGACAGTCAGTCACATTGCTATCTCCAGGCTATTTGCATTCTGTGGACCGGCCTCTAAATTCTTCCTGGTTCCTACTGCCCCCGAGCATCACATTTCTGGATGCTTCTAGACTAGTGTCTGTATTCAGTTGACTGCTTTCTTAGGAACTCTCCCTTAAAGAGGGAGAAATAAGAACAGCACCTGCTTTGTTCACAAGGGAGGTGTTAGAGCTTTAAACAAATCTCTAGGCACCTGAGGCAAAGTTTCTAGATTTCCTTTGGTTGCTGGCAGGGAGGGGGCAGACAAGGACCCTCTTGCTTCCCTCACTATGGATAATTTGTTGCCTCCATCTAAATTCGCTTACTTCAAAAAATACCCTTTCCATGTGATTAGGAAATATCTATCAACGCTGAAAAACCACAGAACTGAAGATCAGGTATTATTTTGTTTATATTAACTTTAAAAGTAACTGGTGCTTATTTCTGGGTGTGGCTTTTCCATAGCACAGAAGATTCCTTTCTGCTGGTTTACATGTTTTTGTAGGTACAGGTCAGCTATAGCTTGGGATTATTCATGCTTGGTCATCAGAAGAACAAGCAGGCTTGTGAGGATTTATTTGAAATAGGAACATTTGGATCCTGAGATGAAGCTAACGTTCTGTAAGATCACATGCTCTGTTTTCTTCTGAATTGCTAAACTAACCTACTATATCAGAGCTCAGTCTTTGATCCTTTGATTTTTTTTCAGTGTCTCAAAGATAGATTTTGAAACTATTGGCAGATAAAACATCAAGCCATAGGAATAAAGTTGTTTTCCTGCATGTTTTTGTGGTTAATGTCACCAAGGTTTGCAAAACAAGTATTTCATAGCCATAAACTTCATTAATGTGTTAAAAAGATCACTTAGAACTGGTCATTTCTCCTATGTGAAAGATAGGGGATAGACCACAACAATTTTTAGTCTTTTTAGCCAATCAAAAGCTGCAATTTCTAAAAGACACTAGCATATGGGTATATATGCATTTAAAAATGTTAAAAATATCTAATTATTTTAATTTAAAATCATACATTCATTATATTGCTTGAAATTTATGTCGTTTAATCCCATACAGTTTTTAAAAAGTGTTTTTTTTTTTTTTTTTGTCTTTTTGAGACAGGGTCTCCCTTTAGTCCCAGCTGGCCTGGAGCTCACTATGTAGACCAGGCTGGCCTTGAACTTACAGAGATCCGCCTGCCTCTCGAGTGCTGGGATTAAAGGCCTGTGCCACCATGCCCAGCTGAAAATGATACAGTACAATTTATAAAAGCAGTTTTAAACTGCTTTTATAAATTGTACTGTAACATTTGAAGAAACAATAACGTCAGGCCTATTTAAACCTAGTTATTGTTTTAGGAAGAAGTGTGGCAGTAGAATACAAATGTAAAGGACAGACCTGTTATCACAAGAAGATGGAAAGGGTCATAAAGTGCTTGCACATTGTTTTAACCAGAATGGGAGGACTGGGCAGGAGACAGTACCAGTGTCCAATGTCTGCTCTCTTGTGTAGTATGAGATGACCCACTTAATAATACCTTCCAGGAAACGAAAGCGAAGGACAGCAGAAAGAAAACCCTTTTCCCCGAAAGCTTATGCCTGGTTTGTAGAATGAAAAGTCATTCTTAAAATGATTTGAGAGAAAACTGTTTCATCGTTGGAGATTCAAAGATACTCTCTTCATTAAGGGAGTTATGTTGGTCCCATTTACCTCTTCCTTAGTTGTGCTTTCACAGTTACTGAAAAGCTCTCTGGGTTTCAGAGCCTCAGCATGCATTTAGTTTTGAAGTAGAAAGCTGGAGAGGCATGTGGTGATGCCCAGAGTTTTTGTTTGTGACACCAGCAATGTCACAGGCTTCTTCTATGGGGGAAGGGAGGAAGAGTGGTTGAAGAATGGGCTGGCACTGTGGGAAGTACATTTATTTCTTACTCCTTTGCTGAGTATTATGTTTGGAGAAATATGACTATGTTGCTTAAATAGTTTTTTGGGTTTTTGAAGTTTGTTTTATTATTTATTATTATTTCTCTGTGTATGTGTCTATAGTGGTTTGAGTGAGAGTGTCCCCCATAGGCTTTAAGTATTCAGATATTTTGTCCCCAGTTGGTGGCACTGTTTGGGAGATCTTAGAAGATGTGGCTATGCTGGGGGTGGGCTTAGTGAGTTTAACAAGCCTCATGGTCTCCAGTCTTGCTCTCTCTGCTTCCTGTACTCATTGTGAGATGCGAACCTCGGCTTGCTGCTCCAGCCCTGGCCACCATGCCTCCCACCACAATGGACTCTAATTCCCTGGAACCATCAATCATAAGCTTAAATGAACTCTTCCTTTTATAAGTTCCCTCGCTTATGGTCACAGCAACAGAAAAGTAACTAATACAGTGTCTTTCTGTCTCCATCTTGCTTTGTGTCTGTCTCTCTGTCTCTTTCTGTGTATGTTCATGTGGGTTCATGTGACAGCCAGAGGTTGACAGTGTTATATTTTTTTCTAAGTTACATTTATTTATTTATTTATTTATTTATTTATTTATTTATTTATATCTTTGAGATAGTCTTACTGAACCTGAAGATCTCTGTTTTGACTAGAAGGCTGGCCAGCACACGCCTAGGAATCCTCCTATTTCTGCCTCTCAAGTGTTGGGTTTCCTAGTGTGTGCTGCTAATCCTGGCTTTTTTTTTCTTTTATGTGTGTGAGTGTACTGTCTGCATGTAGGTTGGTGCACCTGTGTCATGCAATGCCTTTGGAGGTCAGAAGAGGGCGTCGGATTCCCCTGGAACTGGAGTTAAAGACAGTTCTTAAGGCCAGGTGTGGTGGCGCATGCCTTTGATCCTAGCACTTGGGAGGCAGAGGCAGGCAGATCTTTGTGAGTTCAAGGCCAGCCTGGTCTACACAGTGAGTTCCAGGACAGTTGGGGCTACAGGGAGACCCTGTCTCAAAAAGACAAAATAAATAAATAAATAAATAAATAAATAAATAAATACGATTCTTAGCCGCCATGTGGGTGCTGGGAATTGAACCTGGGTCCTCTGCAAGAGGAGTCAGTGCTCTTAATGGCTGAGTCGTTTCTCCAGCCCCTAATCCTGGCTTCTTATATGGGTTTGGGGATCCTAGTTCAGCACTGCATGTTTGCACAATAAGTGCTTTATCCTTAGAGCCATCTCCCAACCATTTGGTGTGGCCCGGGGACAGCTGGGAGTGAGTATTATGCTTTGTTCTTAACTTCCTGCACAAGTTAATGGACAAATAAAGAAAAAGAACATATTTGATTCTTTTCTAAAGCCCATTATAGCTGTGCAGACCTATAGTCTCCCAGAATTAGAGAAATTAGGTTGATCTGGTTAGACTTGGAAAGCGTGTTGAAAAGTTATAAAGAAGGTTAGTAATATCTATAATCAAATGGCCTGCATATTTATTGCATCTTTACATTCCTGGAAAACATCACCTTAATACAAAGGAGAGGGGACAGAGACTTAAAGATCATGAGCATCTTGTCAAAAGCCACCCAGCTAAAACTCTTAAAGGGAACCTTTTTCAACTTTACCCATTTACTGTACTTAGTTCCACAGCCACCAAGAGATAACACAAGTATTTCTCCTAAACAATATGCCAAAGCTTCACAGACCACTGGCATGGTTCTGACTTATGTTAATGATTAGCTCTTAGTTTTCTGTATTTATACTTAAACCACACATTATTAACCTTATCCAAAGATGCTTTCTTAGACTTTTCTCTGTTTTCTTTCTCTCACACCTGTGTTATAGTGACACAAATGTTTGACACAGGGCTTGGTTTGTGTGGTAGTTTCTGTTGTTGCTGGTGGCGATGTTCCTATTGGGGTATTGTAGTATTTATGAGACTGAGAACATGTCTGTCATCCTTTGCATTTCCGGATTCTCTTGTGCCAATCATTTCACAAACCCAAGTCCCTAAACAGATAGAAGACTAAGGCTATTGATTAGATAAGTATGTTCAAGATTGGAAGAATTCATTGACATTTTCTATTAGAATTAGTGAAATGATATATATGGTAGTGACTGGTAGCCTAAGCCTGAATGGGGGCTCAGATAAGTTTGGTATGTCCATTCAGACATGCCTAAGACTGTATGGCTGCATTTAGTTACTTTATTTTGGTCTTGGGCAATAGCCAGGTTCTGCTTCAAATGTTACTGTTTAGCTTGTGGGGAATGAATGTGACTTTTAGGGCATGTTCTCCTGAATACCAGAGACCCAGAAGCTCTGTGACTCAGGTGCCAAGTGAACACAGAGTAGGGAAGGGAGAATTTTTTTTTTAAGATGAATTTTCTTTCTTTTTTAAAAATTTATTTATTATTTTTTATGTGTATGAATGTACTGTCTGCATGTAGGTTGGTGCACCCTTGACGTGCAATGCCGTGGAGATCAGAAGAGGGTGTTGGATTCCCCTGGAACTGGAGTTAAAGACAGTTATCAGCCGCCACGTGGGTGCTGGGGATCAAACCCAGGTCCTCTGCAAGAGCAGTCGGCACTCTTAACCACTAGGCCATCTCTCCAGCCTGGGAAGGAAGAATTTGCTCCACCTCTGGGTATATTGTTCCTTGGCTTAAGCATAGAGTGGCCTATGAGGATAATCTAGTTCTCTGCATTGCTCTTAGGGCAGCACTCTTGTTGTAGACATTATTTGTGGGTGCCATATTTGAAAGATGTCAGAAGACAGTTTGTGAACTCCTGTAGGAAAGCATGGCTACAATCACTATAAGCTAACAATGTTGAAGTGTTTACCTCTAGTGCATGGCAGCCTTGCATATTTAGTTGCCTATGTGTGATAACTCAATTCTAAACATCTTGCAAATATGGCAAAGTGGATGTATCCAAAGTGGAGTCACAACACCCTCAGACCAGAAACCTGGGAGTCATCTTAGTATCTCCTTTTCTGTTCCTCATTTCCTGTTCCTAATCATTATCTAGACACACACACACACACACACACACACACACACACACGTCTTACAAGATAGGTACAGTCCAATAATGGCTGTCTGGACACTGGAGAAGCAGAGAAACCAAGTTCCTGGTAGCTGCTTTGTCCACAAAGCAAAACTGGCAGTCCTAGTCTGGTGCTTAAGGCCTAAATGATTCCTCTGGAGTCATTGGTTTTTAGTCTATGTTGGAAGGTTGAAGAATCTGGTGTCTGACATCAGTGGGAATGGGGCAGCAACAGCAGAGATTGATATCCTTATGTATTAGTCACTTTTCTGTTGCTGTGATAAAACACCATGACCAAAGGAACTTATAAAAGGAAGAGTTTATTTGAGCTTATCATTGACGGTTCCAGGGAATTAGAGTTCATTGTGGTGGGAGGCATGGCGGCTGGAGCTGGAGCAGCAAGCCGAGGGTCACATCTCGCAATGAGCACAGGAAGCAGAGACAGAGACTGGAGACCACATGGCTTGTTAAACTCACTAAGCCTGCCCCCAGTGACATACTTCCTCTAGCATGGCCACACCTTCTAAGACCTCCAAGAACAGTGCCACCAACTGGAGACAAATGTCTGAATACTTACAGCCTATGGGGGACACTCATGCAAACCACCACACCTTATATCAAGAAGCCAAGGCAGACAGGTTAGAACTCTGCTTTTCCTTTGATCTCCTTATGTCTGGGCCAACCAACAGAAGGTGCCCAAGGAGCAAAATAACCAATACACTAGTCATGTCTAAAATAATTATTGAATTTTCTATACTCTCCCTATGTATTAGTCAGGGTTCTCTAAAGAAACAGAAGCAACAGGACGAATATATAGCTATACACAATTTATTGATTTGCTCACGTGACAGAGTTCAAGGAGTCCAACAGTAGCTGCACCACACTGGAAAGGCCGAGAATCCAGGGAACTGCTCAGTCCACAAGGCTGGATGTCTCAGTAGTCCCAATCTAGTGCTGAAGGCCCGAATGGATTCCAGGAGATCTGCCGGTCTCAGTACACGCTGGGATCCGAAAGGTTGATCACAGCAGCAAGACACACACATGGTCACCCATGATTACGAGGCCAAAGCCGGCCAGAGAGAAGGGACAAGCTCCCGCTGCCATGGCCTTTAATACTTGCCTGCCAGCATGAAGGTACGCACCACATTTGGGTGTGCCATCCGGGTTGAGGTGGTCCAATCAGAAGACCTTTTTTTCTTTTTTCTTTATTGTTCATCTTAGTCAAGTTTGACCCAGGATTAACCATCACACCCTACACCCTGTCTTTGACTTGAATTCAGTATAGCATTCTAGTCTGTGTCCCATATCCACCTTTTTCACCCAACCATATTGTTTGTAGCATTTGAGTTTTCTTCTCATATATGAAAATATTACTTCACCCCAATGTAGGGAACATGACTCTTTACATTTGCTATTTTAGCACCAACACAAACACATATCTGGCACAAGTACAACTGAATGAAGGAAGGATAGAAGGATAATTTTATATTACTTGAGCAGCTGTTGGATCAGAGATAGCACAACAACAACAACAACAACAAAAAAAAAAGGTGGTTGTCCATCCTTAGCATGAAGAGACTGGTAGGATAGAGAGAAATTCATTTCATTTTAGAAACGGGGGACTTGTGCTAGAGATTAAGAGATGCTCCTAAACATGCATAGTTTATTTGGTCAATGTTGTGATTAGAATCTGACTCCTAGTTCAGTGCTCTTCCCAAGATGTACTGGTGTGGTCCCTGAGCAGAGGTAAAGAAAATGGTCATCTAAATAGAAAGCAAAAAGAAAAGGATTAATAGGCTGAGTGCAGAGGAAAGTGATGCCCGAGGCCAATAGTCAACTGCAAACTCTTCTGATGCAAGACAGAGAGAGGAGCCTGATCCTTCAATTTGTATTACTTTTCACCAGCCTCACCAATTGGAACCTTTCCTTCTACAGAGCCTTGCAAGGGGAAGATGGGAGGGGTCAGAAAACACAGGCTAATTTTTGAATAAGATTTGTTTTTATTCATGTGTATGGTGTGTGTGTGAATATACTATATCACATGTATATAAACATATACGCATGTATATGAGTGCCCATGGGTAGATTTACAAATGATTATGAGCCACCTGAATGTGGGTCTTGGGAACCAAATTGCAGGTCCTCTGGAAAAGCAAGTGCTTTTTATTATTTTTTTTTTTTTTTTCGCCTTTTTTTTTTTTTTTTTTCTTTTCTTTTTTTTTTTTTTTTTAAAACACAGGGTCTTCCTGTAGCCCTAGCTTGTAGATCAGGCTGGTCTCCATCTCACAGAGATCTGCCTGCCTCTGCCTCTGCCTCCTTATGGCTGGTATTAAAGGTGTATGCCACCATACCAGGCTAGGCTGGCTAATTTAACAGGCAAGAATTTGAGATTATCTGGGCTAACAGGGCCTTGTTTTCTTGCATAGAAAAAAATGTCTTTCTGGACAAGAAGTACTATCTAAGAGCTAGCTGGTTACATTTTTGCCTGTTTAACAGTGAATCTGAATCTGCTTGAGAGGAGAAAAGTCATCTTTGGAGCCAGAGATGTGAACTGTAACTAGATTTTAATTATGGATTATAATCAAAATTTGGTTTTGATGCTGTTTAAAGTTTCTCTTCAGTGGTTTAAGAAAATGTTCCTAATTCAAACAAGATCCATGAATGTTTTCAAAAAGCAATTTCCATTTATTTATTTCCCCATTTGTCCCTTTAAAAAATGGTGGTGGGGGGGGAGATGGCTCATCAGTTAAAGAGCACTAGTTGCTCTTGCAGAAGATCCAGGTTCAGTTTCCAGTTTCCCACATGGTTGGTAAAACTTGTCTATAACTCCAGTTCCAAGGGAATCTGACACCTTCCTCTGTCCTCTGCATGCATTTCATGACATGGGTGCATTTACATACATGTAGGCAATACACTTGAACATGTAAAATTTAAAAATTAAAATGAATCCAGGGCCTTGCACATGCAGGCCATGCTCTACCACTGAGCTACATCTCTAGCCTGATCCATTATATTTTTAAAAAAAATTTCCTGCTTTGGTTCTTAGAGAACATCTATCTCAAAGTTGAGATGTTAAATATTTGAACTTAATATGAACTTCAGAAAGTTAGGTCTTTATTTTTTATTTTATCCCTTGCCTGAGTAATACTCTAAAGTTCAAGGATACTCTAATCCCCTTTCCAAACAAACCTCTGTTGAAACTTAGAATGCTACATAAAGGTTAGGGGTTTACCGATATAGGGCTCTTTCTCACAAGGTAAAATGATATACATTTCATTGTAGTATATTTTAAGAAATGAAGGGGCTGGAGAGATGGTCAAGAAAACTGGATGCTCTTGCAGAGGACCCAGGTTCAGTTTCCAGCACCCACATAGTGGCTAAAAGCCATCAATAAATGTAAATTCAATTTCAGGGGATCTGACACTTTCTTCTGACCTCTGCTGACATTGCATGACATGGGTACACTTATATCACATGGGCAAACACTCATACACATAAAATAAAAATAAATTTAAAAAATAAATGTGAGCCGGGCATGGTGGCACATGCCTTTAATCCTAGGACTTGGGAGGCAGAGCAGGTGGATCTCTGTGAGTTCAAGGCCAGCCTGGTCTACAGAGTGGGTTCCAGGACAGCCAGAGCTACAGGGAGACCCTGTCTCAAAAAGACCAAAATAATAATAAATAAATAAATAAATAAATAAATAAATAAATGTGAAGAATTTTTTTTTTTGCTGCCTGCGGAGGTCAGAAGATGGTGTTAGATCCCCTAGAACTGGAGTTATGGATGGTTGTTAGTTGTCATGTGGGTGCTGGGAATTGAACTTGGGTCCCCTGTAAGAACAGCCAATGCTTTTAACCATTGAGCCATTTCTCCAGCTCCATTTTTAGCTTCTTAAGGCAAACTGGTTATAAGAAGATTGTATGAAAGTTATTCATTTAAAAAAGTTAAAAAGAATAATTGGAGGGGCTGGTGAGATAGCACAAAGGTTAAGGCATTTGCTCATAAGCCTGGCAATCCAAGTTCAATCTCTGGGGCCCACATGGAAAGAGAGAAATAACTCCTGTGAGTTGTTCTGTGACCTCCACACATACATTCATGGCATGGCATGTGCACTCCCCTCCCCAAATAAAAATGTAAAATGAAAGTCATGAAAGCTGGGGGTGCAGTGACAGAGGGTTTGCTTAGCATTCTAAGGCTCTGGATTCGTTTTGGCACGTGTGTGTGTGTGTGTGTGTGTGTG
>VZQC01007807.1:175222-193698 GCA_009823505.1 Rhizomys pruinosus | reverse complement strand
CCACTAAACCAATAAAGCAAATATAGGTCTCCTTGAGTCAAGCAAGACTCCTCCGTCAGCACCAGCTACACCTCACCTGCCTGGAAATACTGTGCAGCAGTGGCAGCCATATGTCTGTATATCCCAAATCTAATTGGCTATTAGCTCTCTCCTTGGAGGAATAACCCACGGCTGATGCCACAAGCTTACATCCTCTAATGGTTAGGAGATGTTATAAACCACACGAAGACCCTGCCATACTTGACAGAAGAAAATGTAGATCATGAATTGACATACCATCCAAACATCTGTGTCTATACCAAAGTAACCTACCATAACAATTAGTACTGTTTAAATACCCATATATCTAATTGTGTGTGCTTCATTAGTAGGATTGAAAGGCTATATATTATACTGTTTAAATACCTAAATATCTAATTGCATGTGCTTCATTAGTAGGATCGAAAGGTTAAGCCTGGACAAGCTGGCAGCCCATGAAAGAAAACAGCCAGAACTGACTAGAGACCAAGACATCAGCTCCAGAGAAAGTAGAGTGTTTTGCTTCTCTTCCTCCTATTTTAAGTGGTTTTAGGCCAATAGGGATACAGTCAAGGTTTTATATGATTTAATGATGCTGGAGGAAATTTAAAATATTGTCACATATTCTCACTGTGTTCTTTAGAATTAAAGACTATTAACATGATCAAAATAATTTTAGATGAATTCTTGTAAATCAGTGTTCAAACTCAAGCATGCATTAGAATCATCTGTTTGATTAGTTAAGACACAGGGTACTGAACATCACCTCTGGAGTTACTAATTCAGTAGGGCTGGTGAGACCCAGGAATTTGCCTTTCTAACAAGTTCCCAGGTGGCAGGGACCCCTCTTTGAGAACTACTGATGCTGATCATGTGATAATACATGTTTTCAGAATCCGCATGGATAGGGGTTGCCATACCATCTCCAGAACAGCATGTATGCCATTTAGAAGATGGAGTGACACTGGTAACACTAGGGAAATAGTAATGAGGACTTCCAGGTTGAAAGCTCTTAACTGACCATGTTCAACTACAACAGGCCTATGTCTAGCATTATATAATGTGAATGCAAGAAATGGTTAGGCAGGGTCTTTGCTGTAAGAATATAGAATATATATTGCATCTATTACTTTCTTTTATAGATGTTATAAACTGACATAGCAACTAAGAATTTTAGTTGTGGCTTGAAATTATGGGACATAAAAAGGATGTAATAGTTGTCATGCCCTCTATATGATCCAAATTAAAGCCATTATGAGTTCTTAACATTAAAAAAAATTTCCCTTGTCCCCACTCTGCTTAATATGTAAATATGATAGTAAAGACTCAGAACAACAATTTAACTGGACAGATGAAATCGGTATTTCTAATACTGCTTAGTGGCTTTTAGAGCCTAGGACACATGTTTAATATGTATTTTGTTGATTTTCCAATAGAGCATGTTAATGAACATGTCTCAATTACCTATTGAATAATCTCTCCAAAGTGCTTGTCTCTGATTATTTATTCCTAAGATTATACTTTCATTTTAGCAGTACTTTCCAACTCCAAGAAGATAAATCTAAGGGATTTTTCAACAGCTTCTGCTTGGAGCATGAATTCCCCAGTAATAGTGTTTGAAGGTGAAATAAAAACATACTGTAAACAATAACCAAGAATAACCAAGAAAGACAATGACTATATTATTAAACAACACTGTCATCAGAGGACAAATGTCATATACTCAGGAATTAGTCCTTTTCAAGGCTGTATGGGACCATACTGAATGGAAAAAGGCAAAACATTATCAAAAGAAGAGGTGTAAAAAGTAATTCAGTAAGCAGGGCAGCTTTCCATGTATTCTCCACTGGGGTACTAGGAAAAATGTGAAGGGCATCAGAAGGTGGACATTTGTACTCTTTTACACAGAAGAGAAAGAAACCCGTGTGTGTGTGTGTGTGTGTGTGTGTGTGTGTGTGTGCGCGGGGAGGGGGGGATTACCTGTGTCAGCCTAGTCAGCTATAAGTAGCAATTGAGATTTGTACCTCAAGACTGTGAATGTTCAGTCTAATGATACCATCTCTATTGAAAAATGACAGGTCTTGGCTGTTCAGTGACAATAGATTTTCATTTTCCTAAAAGTAATTTAAATGCTTTAATCAAATGTGCAATGTTGGCATTTTTACCTTTCCAGTATGTTTGCACTTTTCCAGGATTAAAATAAGTAAATTTGGGGGGGGGTAGCTCAGTGGTAAATACTTAACAAGTGTGAGGCCCTGGGTTCAACCCTTAGTGCCGCCCCCTCCAATAAAAAAAGGTCAGTTTGGTATTTAATCTAGGGAGTAATACTTGTAGTCTTTCTAAACAAAACAACCAACCCAAATGCTATGGAGTTTTGTTCGTTTTTTAAGACAAGGTCTCCCTGTAGACACAGCTGGCCTGGAACCTGCTATGTAGAGCAAGATGGACTTGATCTCAAAGAAATCTGCTTGCCTCTGTCTCTCAAATGCTGGGATCAAAGGTGTGGGCACCATGCCCAGATCAATACTGTAGGTTTTTAACGTCTCTAAAATTAGATACATAGATAGATAAAAAACAAGTTTATGTAGAAATCTGAAAATGGGGGGCTGGAGAGATGGCTCAGTGGTTAAGAGCACCGACTGCTCTTGCAGAGGACCCAGGTTCGATTCCCAGCACTCACATGGCAGCTAAGAACTGTCTTTAATTCCAGTTCCAGGGGAATCCGACACCCTCTTCTGACCTCCGTGGCATTGCACAACATGGGTGCACCCACATGGCAGCTAAGAACTGTCTTTAATTCCAGTTCCAGGGGAATCCGACACCCTCTTCTGACCTCTGTGGCATTGCACAACATGGGTGTACTTTGGAGAGATTATTCAGTAGGTAATTGAGACATGTTCATTGACATGCTCTATTGGAAAATCAACAAAATACAGTACACTCATACACAAAAATAATAAATAAATTAAAAAAAAAGAAATCCAAAAATGCTAGCTAGCTTTAAATTTGTTGAAAAGAGATCATGGAATATATTAGGAAGGTATATACTTAATTAAAAAAATCTATTGTAAACTTACCAAATAATCACAAATTGAAGAAAAACAAACAAAAAAACAAAAAATTCCAACAACCTGAGCTAGCAGTCATGGTAGAACGTTTGCCTAGCATGTTTGAAGTCCTAGGCTTGAGTCCCAGCACTTACAAGACACAGAGCTAAATAAGGAACATTTCCAAACTTCACTTTTTTTTTTTTTTCAAGAATGAGGTACAGTTGTATGATTTTAAAAGATTCCTAATTAGTAGTTAAGAAAAAAAACTTGGGGGCTGGAGAGATGGCCTAGCGGTTAAGAGCGCCGACATCTCTTTCAGAGGACCCGGGTTCAATCCCCAGCACCCACATGGCGGCTGAGAACCATCTGTAACTCCAATTCCAGGAGAACTCCAGTTCCAGGGAATCCGACACCCTCTTCTGACCTCCGCGGCATTGCATGACACGGGTGCACAAACCTACATGCAGACAGTACATTCATACACATAAATAATAAATAAATGAATAAAAAAAATTAAAAAAAAAAACCTTATCAATAGAAGCTCTGAATCCAAGAACAAACTTCACCTAATATGGTCCTCACATATACACACTCTGTAGTTCCCTCTTTGTGACTTGGGTCTTATTCTGTAGCCTCCCATCCACAGTGCCTTAAGCAATTTATTTTTTATTTTATTTTATTATTTTATTTTATATTTTAATTTTTATTATTTTATTATTTTATTTTTTGAGGCAGGGTCTCTGTGTAGCCCCAGCTGGCCTGGAACTCAGGATGTAGACCAGGATGGCCTTGAACTCACAGAGATCAGCCTACCTCTGTCTCCTGAGTGCTGGGATTAAAGATGTGCACCACCACACTGGCTGCCTTAAGCATTTTAAATAACTGACATGACACTTTGTCGTTTGATTATGTCATATTGCACTAAACTCTAAATTTTTATAGGAGTAGCCAACTAAATTTTAATCTATTTATCTTAACTGTTTCTTCTCATTTAACCTAGTTTAGATGCTCCTAGTTCCAAGTAACAGAATGTGTAATGTATCACCTCATATTACAGCAGACTCTGGGGTTGGTTAGCTTAAGGGAGCTGGCTTCTTCCTTTCACTGTGCATCTTTGCCATTCCGTTGCCACTGGAGATGTGTGGAAAGGGGAACAATAAGATGTATGTATCCTTCCAAACATTCAGCATCACTGGGAAGTTTTGTTTCATCATAGATTGTTGACTCTAAACCCAAGACTTTCTACAGGTCCTGACCTGATCTGAGATCTGAGAACATGCATTTTGCCAAGTTGTCAGGAGGTGCTGATGGTGCTGGGGCCACACATTGAGACAGGGGTGTGGATATTTGGGGATCACACATAATGTTTATAACAATACATTATAATTTGGAACACAAGGATCTCTTTACTCTCCTCAAAGGGCTTGATGCCATTTCTAGTTTGTAAAACCATTAACTATTCTAAACAAGAACATTTTTCACTTAGAATGCCAATATTCCTATGCAGCAGTTTCTCAGGAAAGTTTTTTGTATTTCTAATAGGAACTAAGTGGACCAGATCAAGCCCCAGATCCGCACTTCAGCTTATCTGCTTCCAGACTGGAGAAAATCTCCCCTCCCTTGCCACCCCCAGGATAGGATATTTGTCCAGATTTAACTATTTTTAATATCTTCTAATATAGGGAATGTTTGGGCATTGCCTCTTATTTTATTATTTATTTATTTATTTATTTATTTATTTATTTATTTATTTATTTTGGTCTTTTTCGAGACAGGGTCTCCCTGTAGTCCCAGCCGTCCTGGAACTCACTCTGTAGACCAGGCTGGCCTTGAACTCACAAAGATCCGCCTGCCTCTGCCTCCCAAGTGCTAGGATTAAAGGCGTGTGCCACCACGCCCGGCGGGCATTGCCTCTTATAACCAGAAAGCAAAAATAAAGTTATCCAAAGGCATAGTGTAAAGGCTTCTAATTTTCCACTGGGTCTTCATTTGTAGCAAAGAATTCTCTAAACTAAAGGTTTTAACAATTGTTACACAACTCTTTCCTGTTGATTTTGGATTTGTAATTCTTCCCTATATTTCAAGACATATTGCCAAATTGTAATTCCTTCCTCTAAATGAACTATCTTGCAAACCATCTCTTTGATCTGGGTTCTATATTTTGTGCAATAGGTTCAATGAATGTAAGGGTCAATTTTCATGACTGGTTACCACTAAACTTTGGGATTCTCACATGGCTTGAGCTAGTTTTTGAGCTGTGCATCTCCTTTCTAATTTATTATAATGGCCTTTTTGGTGGCTTTTTCTCATTTATTTTCACAATAGGAAACACAGTAGAGAGAGATGATTTTTGCAGGGGGCAGAGAAGGACACAGGACAAGTTTTGCAAAGATGCAAGCTTTGCAAAAAAAAAAAAAGTCTTTTAGTTGAGGTAGAAAACTTTACATGTAGTGTCCCATTCTGAAGGTGAGAGGAAATGCAACCTTTTCCAAAGCTCTCTCAGAGCAGAGTGCAGCAGGATAGAGACTGAAATGTTTCTGGTGTGAAATTATGAACCCAGCCAGGACTTACAAACCTGATTTGGAAACTTCCTGTCCATAAGCTTTCCAATTTGGTAGAAGACACTGACCAGTAGCAACACACCTTACTTGGCTATTCTAAGGCCTCTTGCTTATGAATAGCCTCCTAGCTATCTTGTCCAGGAATGAAGAGTAAATTCCTTCATCCCTCAGGTAAATGACTGAAGAGTGTGCTTTTGTTAGGCACTGATATGCATGCCTTCAAAATCCGAAGCACAGGCTCAGCTGAAATTTGTTATGTGCAAGGAAACAAGCCCTTCAATGCTGTTAGCTTTTGATTTCAAATGCCCACCTGGGCTCAAAATCTGGGGGCAGTTCCCTTTGTTTTGGGCAGTGCTCTATATTGTGTGGGGCTTATTCTTGCTTGAATCAAGTTTTCTTAGTTAACCACTTTGTGGTTTTGGAAATGAATGCTAAGATTTACACATTTTTCAATCCCTTAACTCCTCATTGCTTTATAGGAAAGCTTAGTAGCAAAAATCCAAGGCTGGACTATGTTTATTCATTCAATAATATTTATGATGACAAATTTTCCAATTATTCATTTATTTGATAAGTCTTGATTTATATTTACTACAGTCAAATGCTTTGGGGACAGAGATGAGTCACACATAAATCTCATTTGAAAATGAGATTTGATATTTCCTTTATTATTTCTTTCATTTTGGTTCTAGGGATTGAGCAAGGGCCTTGTGGCTGCTAGGCACAGGTCTACCACTTGAGCTACATCTCCAGGCATCAGAATGGTATTTTCTGTTCACTTGTTTTTTGGCCTCAGCTGGCTTAGAACTCTGCTATGAAGACCAGGCTGGTCTCAATCTCACAGGATCCGCCTGCCTTTGCCTCCCAAATGCTGGGATTATAAAGGCCCAGCCAGAATATTATCTTTTTAAATGGGAACATTTAGATTTCAAAACAAATTTAAGGTATATAGAATTTAAAATACTGTGTGTCTGTTTTACATACAAATAATGTAGTCTAGAGTTGATTCTTGGATGGTTACATTCTCTTTGTTCTGTTTCTTTTCCTTTCTTACCCTTGACTGCACCCCTTGCCATGCTCTTCTCCAACCCTAAAGATTGGTAATTCATAGTAACAATTACAAATTACACTAGGCTCTGAATCTGTTGTCTGGGGAAAAAGCAGTCATACTCAGTCCACATTTTGGAAAATAAAGGTTAAGAGTATACTTTAAATTCCCTAGTCTCTTCTGACATCAAATATTTCACATTTAGAATTCAAGTATGGAAGCTATGGAATTCTGTGGGAGATAAAATATGTGCATAGTACTTGGGAACTGTGTGCGCTTAAACTAACCAAACACAGCTAACCTGTATTTGATCCCTTTAACTTTTGAATTCTTGCTTGCAACTTTTACTGTAGCATGACTAGAACACAGACTCAAGCTTATCCAAAGAAATTCTGGCAGGTAGCTCTTAGTTACTGATTTCACATGACATTCTCTGCAGTAAGATTTCTCATGCTTGATACTTCACATGTCTTGTAAGAAAAATTCTGTTGTACTGTTGGAATACAGTAACTTATAAAAATGTACCTTTGTGTCTTTCTAAAAATGTTCAGGTTTTAGGAGCTAGGGAGATAGCTCACAAGTTTGGGGGTGAGTAGGCAAACTGCTTTTGCTTTGAGATTCCTGGCAACTCCATCCATGACCTTCATGTGGACTTTTGAAGACAATATAAACAGGGGAATACTGTTTCTTCTCTTTATCAGAGATAACATAACAAAAATGCTCAGTTAAGGGGCTGGAGAGATGGCTCAGCAGCTGAGAGCATGGACTGCTCTTGCAGAGGACCCAGATTCGATTCCCAGGACCCACATGGCAGCTAAGAACCATCTTTAAGCTGGGCGTGGTGGTGCACGCCTTTAATCCTAGCACTCAGGAGGCAGATGCAGGCAGATCTCTGTGAGTTCAAGGCCAGCCTGGTCTGCAGAGTGAGTTCCAGGACAGCTGGGGCTATAGGGAGACCCTGTCTAAAAAAAAAAAAGAAAAAAATTCTCAGTTAAAACATTTAATAAAATGATAATTTCTGGGGCTAAGGATATATAAGTGATAGACTACATGTTAAGCATACACAAGGTCTTGGTTCAATTTCCTACACCAACAAAACAAAAAATTTAAAACTTGTAGTAAGTAGGTGAATTATTAAATTTGGATGCTTTAGTTCAGATGATGTTAAAACAGTTTATAAGAAGACAACTGAGAGGGGCTGGAGAGATGGCCTAGCGGTTAAGAGCGCCGACCGCTCTTACAGAGGACCCGGGTTCGATCCCCAGCACCCACATGGCGGCTGAGAACCGTCTGAAGCTCCAATTCCAGGAGAACTCCAGTTCCAGGGGAATCCGAGACCCTCTTCAGAACTCCGCGGCGTTGCACGAACACGGTGCACAGAAACCTGCATGCAGACAAGTAACATGTCATACACATTACAGAATAAATAAAATTTATAATAAAAACAAAAAACAAAAAAAAGAAAGACACAACTGAGGAAAGGAAAGAGTTTTTTTTTTTTTTTTTTGTATTTTCGAGACAGGGTCTCCTTGTAGCCCCAGCTGTCCTGGAACTCACTATGTAGACCAGGCTGGCCTTGAACTCACAAAGATCCACCTGCCTCTGCCTCCCAAGGATTAAAGGCATGCACCACCACGCCCGGCTGGAAAGAAGATTTTAAAAAAGATACCTTTCCTAAGTTTTAGTTTTAAAAAAATTCATAGTCCTTTATTGGCCAGGTTTATAAACATGGCAGCTACTGTGTTTGATATTAAAAAACAAAGTGGCTCACATCATTTATGGAATAAATGCACAGGCAAATAAAATTAGAGCCCCATGACCATGCTTCCTCAATTTTCCCCATTTATAGTATTTCCCTTATGCTGAGAAGCCTTACAAATTTCCCAATTGCTTCCTTTTCTTTTGTATATATGCATGTTTATATGTGCATACATTTAATAAATGTATATATGTAATGAGCATTTACAGTTGACATATACTTTAGCCTTTTTTCCACACGCTGAAGTGGGAGGGGTTATATAACACTTCATGGAGGGGTTAGCTTGCTCTGAGGAGGAAAACACTGGGGAGATGGAGACAGTCTACCTTTCACATACGAAGGAAGTCAAAGTTGAGGTTAGTAATGTTGGCTAGCTTGGTTCTGGTAATAGAAGAGACTACTCTGTACAGATAGTGGATGAAGCTCAAGGACAAGCTAAAAAGTCAAACCAGCTATTTCAGGCCCATGGCTGTCTCTGTGCTGAGGAATGTGTGAGATAACTGGCAATCACTTAAAGAATGAAATATGTAACAATCTTTTTTTGACAGTAAGTTGGCCTTAACCAGTTTCTTTTTTGGCATAGTAACAGGGATCATAGCTTTCAAAATTTAGCAAACACAAAGTAAAATATTAATGTAAGCCATTGTAGGTAAGTATTTTGGAGTAATTACAGATTTAGTATTGATATTTGGTTCAGGGCACAGCAAAAAATTCCGAGAAAGATGCTTTAGATAAAATGTTTTAGGACTACAGCCGGGCATGCTGGCTTTAATCCCAGCATATATATATATATATATATATATATATATATATATATATATACATATGCTAAGTTTTAAGGTCCTTGTCTCATCCTGCATGAAACCCTGGGTTCTATCCCAAGCATGGGTGGTGTGCGCAAACACACACACAGTTTCATCTAATCCTGCAATTACAGAAATTTTCTGTAAATAACATATTCATATCAAAGTGTTTATATCCTGTAATCCACCTTATATATTTCATGCTTTTAAATTATGATGTTGTAGCACTAAGGTTCAGTATATACCATTATAAATTGATTTAAAGATTTATTTTTATGTGTATGATTGTTTGCTTGTGTTTATGTATGTGCACCACCTGCATGCCTGTTGCTTGAGGCCAGAGGACATTGGATCCCCTGAACCTGGATTTTTAAATTTTTTTAAATTTATTTTCGTATGTTTATGAATGTACTGTCTGCATGTAGGTTGGTGCACCCGTGTCTTGCAATGCTGCGGAGGTCAGAAGAGGGTGTCAGATTCCCCTGGAACTGGAGTTAAAGACGGTTCTTAGCCGTCATGTGGGTGCAGGGGATCGAACCCTGGTCCTCTGCAAGAGCAGTTGGTGCTCTTAACCGCTAGGCCATCTCTCCAGCCCCTACAAATTGATTTTCAAATTGAGCAAGAAATAGTAAATTTATTGTAAAAATCATAGCCTTGTAATGCCACGGGGTAAAAATCTCTAAGCATGCAAACCAAAGTGGAGATAATAGTCCTTGGATAGAAGTCTAGACCAGCCTGGCTTTGAACTTGTGGGCATCCTCCTGCCTCTCTGTCTTAAAAGAGCCAGGAGCTACACTTGTCAAACTCTTTTTTTTTTTTTTTTTTTAAAGCGGGCGGTATAAAGCCAAATTAGAAGCTGCTCATTAGTTTTGCTCCAATGCGAGCTTACTGGAGACCTAACAAAGGAAGAATGAAAAATTGACCCATTGTGTTGAACGTCTGGTTGGAGGGAACACTGGATTATGTTCCAGGACCCGAGATAAAAAGCAAATCTGTAATGGTTATTTAGTGTTGAAGGAGGAAAAAAAAATACCTGTAGCCTGTAGAATTTTCTTTGGTGCTCAATAGGGGGTCTTGGAAGTACGCACAACTGACCACGTGTAGTTCCGCCCTCTAGTGGATATAGATGAGTGGCTGATTAAAATGGCTATCCGTGCACACCAAGTTTAGCAACTATGTATCAAAAACCACTTATTATGGGCTCCTGAGAAGTGCTAAGTGAAAAGTTCTCAAGAGAAAGACTCAGCGGCCAACCGTAATACCGGTTCTTCATCTCCAATGGCAGGAAGACTGGTTTCTGGCTGTTCCAGCTTCTCTGGTTCCAAACATTTCGAATGAAAAAGGTCAGGAGTCCTTCCTCCAGCTGTCACTCTGAACCTTGACCTTTCATGACACATAGGCTTTGGAACACACTCATGACCAGGGCAGAATTTTGGGAACTAGTCTCATGATGACCCAACCTTGCAAAGAGAAGCATCGAGAGTAGTTGTTTACAAGGGAGGGATGCGCCGCGTGGGAGGCCAATGGTTCCCGCGCCTCTCCGCGTAGTGCGCGGAGATTGTGACGGCCGCGGGGTAGAGGCTTTCAGGCCTGACAGCGTGGAGAGGGTTCAGACGCCTCCCGGGCACTGCCATGACAGTCCCTGTGGCTCAACCCCGCGGCCGCCTCGAGGGAACGTGTGGCCGGCGCGAGGAACGGCCTGGCCTCCGCCGCTCACGGCCGGCGGGTGTGTAGAAAATCGGCAGGCGCCGTTCCGAAAGCCAGCGAGGAGCCGCCAGCGGCACGCACCCGGCCCCCTTGGCTTCTCCGGCCTGAACTACGTCCTTCCCGGGGCCCGCAGGCTCCGCCGCGCTTCACTTCCGCTTGGCAGCCCCCAGAGCGGGAGTGCGCCTGCGCGCGCGCCTTTCCCGCCGGAAGTAGTAGCGACAAAGCTCGGTGGGCGGTCGGCCGGGTAGTGCTGGGTGCGCCCGGGTGGCGGGCGGCGGGGAGGGGCTGAGCGCAGGAGGTGGAGGAACGAGCAGAGCTGCGCGGCCGCGCGGAGACGCGCAGAGCCGGCGGGCCGAGCGTGACTGGCCCCTCGCCGCCGCCCTCCCTGCCGCCCTTCTCTGGACGCCACCGGGCTCCGTGTGGCGCCGCCGGCAGCTCCTGTCCGCCCGAGGCGCGTGGGGCACCCCCGCAGCCCCGCGAGTGAGTCCTAGCAGCCGGGAGGAAGGGGGAGGACTGGGGGTATCCACTCCTGCCCTTATTTCTAGAAACTTCCAAGTCTGGGGGGAAGGGGACGTCCAGGGATGCCCCGGTCGTAGAGCTCCTCTGGGGCTCCGCCCGGCCAATGGGAACTGCGGGCATCGCGGGCGGCGGAGGGACGGGCTCCGGCTCCGGTGGTGGCGGCTGGGCGGGGGTCGCCCTCCCCTTGTTCCGGGTGGTCAGTGTTGCTTCTCCTGGTTTCTCTTGCAGATGCTGCTGCTAGGGGTGGTGGGAGCAGCCGTGGGACGCGTAGCCGGGAGCGGGGGCGACAGCCTGGGATTCCGGGGTCTTCTCTTCCTTGTCCTCTCCTCTCTATTCCCAGTGTGGCCGTGGCTGACACTAAAGACTTTGTAGCCATCAACCCGAGTGCAGTTTCGATGGAAAATGAAGGTAAAGGCCCCTTGGCAGATGGGATTACAACGTAGAGGTTGAGGGTGTGGTGGTTTGCATTTTAAGTTGTCTTTTTCCACCTTTTAATTTTTGTGGTTTTTTTTTTTTATATATATATTTTCGTTGCATGGGAAGTGTCCGAGGATGTGCTTTCCCAAGGATCCAGCTTGTATTTGGATAGTATGGGCATTGCGGGGATTAAGGTTCTGCGGGTGACAGCTTGATTTTGCTTTCCTGGGAAATTCTTATTTTCTTTAGCGAAGGGAATGGAAGAGAAGTTCTCATTTTAGATAGCATCTGTGCATGCCCATGTAGTTCTTTGAAAGGAATTACCCGAAGGGAAGTGGAATGGAAAGAGAAGGCAATGGATTGTATCTCTGTATATTTGCATATTAAGCTTTGTTGTGATGTGAGACTGGATTCACTTATAAAAAAATTGTTATAGCGTTGGGAACACTTTTTTTTTTAAACTCACGAAGAAACAACTTCCTGTAATGACATCTGAGGCGATTTCCCTTCTTAAAGTTCCTCCTTATTTCAACATCATTCAGGAGGTTGACAGGGGAACCTGTTTGTCCACATTACTTATTCGTTAGATTGTCACATGTTACTTGATTGCTTTGGCCTTATTAAAATAATGCTTCATAAATATTAATGACAATTAAAATGTTGAATATTCTGAATAAGTAATTTTACCCCCTCCTTGAACCAACCATATTTATTGTTTGGATTGACTTCTGGTGTGTGTGTGTGTGTGTGTGTGTGTGTGTGTGTGTGTGTCAGAGAGAAGGGGGGAGAAGGGAGGAAAATCTTTTTCTTTTCTATTTTTTAGGCTTCAAGATGCTAGAAAAGATACTTAACAAATGACTGTATTCTCTTGTGTGTTTTGGGTTTTAAAATCAGTATCCAGGTACAAAGCTACAGTTGAGCTGCTGGCTGCTTCTGATAGGTTTTTCATTGTTGAGAATGTAAGCTTGATGTCTAAATAGGACTGCTAATTTTAAAATAGCTGTTTCTTATACATGCAGCAATGTGGGGTTCTATGGGAGACCTTTGGGCATTGTAGGAAATAGGATGAGAAGCATGACTGTGTTGCCCACCTAATTGGTGGAAGACATTTTCTGAAATATCAGTGTATAACTGTAGAGGAGTTAGACTGTCTAATTGGGTCTTGAGGAAAGCAGTAGTGTTTTTGTCTGATGGTATGGAGAATTGTTTTTCTGAGCCTTTTTCCTGTTTTACAGATTTAAGAAAAGCATACCTATTTTGCATGGAACTATTAAATGCATTCATATTCTTGTTTTCATCTAGATGAATTGTCTTGAAATCTGAAAGTTAATGTACATTTGTAGCTATTTTCAGAGTGTTTAGCAGATGTAGGAGAGTGGCCTGAAGGCGCTGGATTCTTGGCTGCTGGTTCTCTTGATGCTTCAGGAAGAGAAGCATGCGTGATGAAGCTGACTCTGCCTGCTGAGGTGGAAGGGGGTAGTCGTTAGGTTGGAGTGTGGTTTTATAGCCACATATGAATGATGTTTCATTATAATAAAAGATTATATATGTCTTAAAAACTTGTGGATTTTTCTGTCTCATTCTGTCCACCAAGTGACTATTTTTGTTAATTTGCTACCGTAACATTTTTTCCTATTTAACTATTTTTAAGAGAACTTGCACATAGCCTAGAAATCTTGAAACGTAATCAACTATCTTAAAATAGATTGACATTTCTTTTTGTTTTACAGTTCTTACCCTCTTTTGACATGTTGTATTAACAGCTGAGAAATGTGAAGCCAAAATCTATTCAAATCTTGCCCTAACTTAGTGTGCATGGCTTTAGGAGAAATAATTCATCTATTTCTTCAGCCGTAAATTGGGAATGATAATGTTCACCTCACCAAGTTGGGAAGATTAAGTGAGAAACCCTACATAAATAAATTCTCCTGGGAGCTGGAATGAAGGTGTAAGATAGTGAGCTAGGCAGCCTGATTGGAGTGCTGCATCACCACATTATTGGCCTTTGTGCAAATTGTTAAAGCTTACTGTTTCTTCATCTTTAAAAGAAGATTACTTCTAGAACCTCCCTTATGAGGCAGTTTTAAGCTCTTAAAACAGCATCTGCCATGTAAGAAGCACTCAATGCTCATTTCATAACTGGCATTAATTAGTCAGTTTAATGCTGGAAGAGGCAAGATTAGTGACCAAAATACTTTGGATTAAATTATCATTATTCGTACAGTGAATTATGGTTCTAACAAGAAGCCAGGAGAACAAGTCAAGTTTCCCTCTCTAAAAATCTTACAGCCCAGTGCTTCTGAGCTTTCTCAGCTTTTGAGTTTAATCATCTGCTAATGGAATAATGCCTTGAAGGCTGGTATAGCAAGTGAAGCCAGAGCAGTACTTGACATAGCTTTCTCCAGTGATTAAATGTTTTCCAGGAGGTGTGCAGATAGTTACCCTGGTAGGTGTGAGCAGTGTAGGGTTATCTGATAGTGGCTTTCTACAGTGTCTGCACAGAAAAAAAGTTCTTAGAGTGCCATGTTTACAGTGGCTATGTCCTGGGAGGAAATTACATTATCCATTACTCCCCTGGTGGTATTTTCTTTGGCATTTAGGTTTTGATTCTTCCAGTGCTTTCTTCTAGGCCCACTTAAAGTTTGTCAGGAAAGCTTCATCTGTTTTTAGCCATAATTTCCTGGATGCTTCATAAATATTTCTTACCAGTCCCTAGGAGCATTTGAAGTGTGAATTTATTTCCTGGAATTTCCAGGGTTATGCCTACATATCTGGTTGTTGGGATTTTGTTCAGATCCTTTGAAAGTCCTTCTTACATGTCTGTCACAGGTCTTCTAAATATCCCTTAGTAGAATCTGAGATGCGCTATATACAACTCTTTGGCTTTTAAAAATTGTTATGTTTAAAATGATGGCTTATTAAAAACATTTCTAGCTTGAAGATTTTGCAAATAGTTTTGTTTTATTCTTGCCCATAAATGGTCTTTGTAACAAATCTGGCCTTTCCCAAAGAGCCACTAATGTAATTTTCATGTATATGAAAAGATTTAATATTGTTTGAAGACATCTTTTACTAGTCAGTAGAAATGTAATAATTGTCAGGATTTCAAGAATTGCTACATGTAGAAAACAATCCATCTCTTTCTTTAGATGCCATTTGAAAATGACTTTGTATTTTACTTTATTTTTAAACATTTTTAAAATTCAATTTCAAATTGCTAATTGCCTAGGAAATGTCTCAAAAGATTATTTTTGGATAGTTGAAGGAACTATAAGGATGGAAAAAAGCAAAAGGAAAAGAAATCACTTTAATTTTATTCCAGCTTATAAAAAGTATTTTACATCTTTAAATGGAAAATGGAGCTTAGTTTATTTGCAGTTTTGTTTGTAAAATATTCATAATCAGTACCCTGGGAAAGACATGAAGTAAAAGATGTATGCTGTGTTTAAGAGCTTTTTAAAAAAATTTTTTTCGTTTTAATTTTATGTGCATGAGTGTATTGCCTGCATGTATGTAAGTGTACCCTGTTGTATTGTGCCTGTGGAGGTCAGAAGAGGGTGGTGTCAGATCCCTTGGAACTGAAGTTACAAATCAGCTGCCATGTGGGTGCTGAGATGGGAACCTGGGTCTTCTGCAAGAATAGCCACTGCTCTTAACCACTGAGCCATCTCTCCAACCCCCTTTTAGCACTTACTTTTTTACATTTATTTGTTATTTATATATGAATGTGTGTATGTACATGCATGTATGTGAAGGTCAGAGGACAACTTGTAGTTGATTCTTCCCTCTGTCCCCTCCCCCCACTTCCTTCCTCTCCTCCCTTTCCCCCCTCCCCCCTCCTTCCGACTCTCCCTCTCTTCTTCCTCCTCATCTGTCTGTCTGTTGGTCTGTCTGTCCTTCCATCTATCCTTCCTTGTCTCAAGGATTAAACTCAGGTCAACAAGTTTGTTGACATGTGGTTTTCCCTGCTGGGCCATCTCTTCAGTCCAGCAAAAGCCTTTGATGCTGAATGCTAAATAGTCGATTTATCTTAATATTCTTGTGTGTATGTGTGTGCGAGCATGTGCACACGTGCATGCACTGTATATATTTGTTTATGGGTGATTTTTTGCTATCTTCCCAGATAGCTTAGAATAAAGAATATTGAGACATGATCTCTCATTGAAGGAGAAGCTCATAGATTCATCTAGGCTGGCAGGCCAATGAGTTCCAGGGATCTACTTGTCTCCCTCCCATCTAGGGTTGTAGACTTGACAGCCACTTTATATGGTTGCTGGGGATCTGAACTCTGGTCTTCATCCTTGTAAGGCAGGCACTTCACCAACTGAGTTATCTCCTCAGCCGTCTTAATATTTTTAGTAATTCATTCAGTGTCAGCAGAATTGAACTTTATTAACTGAAACATTATGAAACAAAATAGTTTCCTAGGGAACACACCCCTGATGCTTAAATCTGGTTTTCTTTTGAGCTCTTGCTTAACCCTGTTGTGTTTTACAAGGTTGAATTCTTTTTTAAAATTTTACTTATTTTTGTATGTGTATGACTGTACTGTCTGATGTAGATTTGTGTACCCATGTTGTGCGGTGCTGCGGAGTTCAGAAGAGGGAGTCGGATTCCTCTGGAACTGGAGTTAAAGACAGTTTTCAGCCGCCATGTGGGTGCTGGTGATTGAACCTGGGTCCTCTGCAAGAGCAGTTGGCACCCTTAACCGCTAGGCCATCTCTCCAGCCCTGAATTTTGTTTTAAAGGAGGAAAGAACACCATAGCTTGCTGGTAAAGTTAGCTAGAGCAAAGTTTAAATTGCATCTTTGTTAGAGGTAATGTCTTAATATCTTAAGGAGTAGCCCAAGAGACTCCTTTACATTTACTTTGTTAAAAAACATTCTTTTTATAAAGATTCCAGCATCAGTTATGACAAGGCTCTTTCTACTTTTCATACAGACAAAGGTTGGTTAAAGAAAGGGAGATAAAAACTGATTGAGCTTTCATATTAATTTCACATAAGAAAGGATTTAACAGTTCAGTCTAAGTTGATAACATTTCTTTATGAATTTCAATGGCCAGAGTTTATATTCATTTATTAATTTATATGCACTTATTAATGTCTTGCCTTTAGGTCTTAAGTTACTGTTCACGAGTATAAATCTTAGTATTACAAGTAAGGTACTTAAATTGTGTTGGATTAGGTTACCTTGGGGTGCTGTTCTTCTGAGGTGTTAGAAAGAGTCTGAAATGTGTAAGTTAGAGATCATAAGCAAGACAGCAATAAAAGGATCACAAGCATTGCATGGGGGTTGGAACTGCCATCTCATTTGGCACTGCTTTTTTTTTTTTTTTTAACCCTCCTCCCCAATATTATTTTGGTTTCGATTTTTGCAGCCTTTTTTTCTTTTTTTTTTTTTTTTTCCCCCTGCCACAGGTATTAGAGACTTGGGGAGTTGGAATTATATAATACACCTGTTAATTGTAATTGCTTATGCAAAGTCTTTTGGCTAGACAGTTGGTCATTTCATAAATGTTCTGACTTTAAACTTGTATACCACCCCTGAGGAGGAAATGGAGTAATTTAGCATAATATTCCTAGAATGACTTGGAGGCACCCTTGTAAAAATTATTTTTATTTCCTTACATGAAATTAGAATGCAGCAAATACTGAATGCATTTGCCTTTGCCGTATTGTTTGCTGTTCAGCCCTAGGCAGGAAAATTCAGAAGTGACAATTGAAGTAGAACAGTGGAACTTTTTGGTTTGGTAACAGGTATGATGGGGAGTAGCTCTTTGATTTTGCCCAACATGGGTAAGACCTTGAGTTGGATCCCCAGCTTGTGTGACAAGGAGAGTAAAGTGTTTCCCAAGGACATTAGTCCAGTCATATTTTAGGGCAAGACTTTGAGACAGGCTCTGGATTTATTCTTATCTTCTCACCTTTACTTGCAGCACCCAGAAAGTACCCTTTTGATCTTGTCATTTTATTTTTATGTGTTATGACTCCCTCCCTCCCCTCCCTTCTCTCATTTTCTCCCTCCCCTCCCTTCTTCCACTAGATTTTATTTGGCTATTTTAGTGTTTCCTTAGCAGATTATGTGATTTACTTACCTTTATCTGAACTTTTTTTATTATTATATATTTTTTTGTACAAGATTATGTTACTAATCAGATCTAAACCATGCCCTCCACCCTACTCCCCGACCCCACCAGATCTAATGCATTCTGCCAAACATGCTTTTCATCTCTTTCTCAGTCTTTCTCAAAATTCCCCATGTGGAAGTTGACTGTTTTGAGCAGAAGTTCACCGTTTCAGTCAGTTATTTGATGCAGTCCTTTCTGCTGTTGTTTCCAATATGCATCACTCCCAACTACTTGGATAAAAGCTCAAGGGTTCATACACAAGAAATACTTACAACTAGGTAATTGGCACTAGCATCCACAGATGAGGGATACCATTCGTCGTTTGTTTTTCTGGGACTGTGTTACTTCACTCAGCATGATGTCTTCTAGCTCCAGCCATTTTCCTGCAAAGCTCATGTTGTCATCTTTCTTTACTGCTGCATAGAACTCCATTGTGTAGATGTACCACATTTTCTCTATCCACTC
>VZQC01007807.1:117437-170611 GCA_009823505.1 Rhizomys pruinosus | reverse complement strand
TTTTTTTTTTTTTTTGATTCATTTATTTTCTTTTTTTTTTTTAATTTTATTTATTTTTTATTTGTATGAATGTATTGTCTACATGTAGATTTATGCACCCATGTCGTGCAATGCCTCAGAGGTCAGAAGAGGGTGTCAGATTCCCCTGGAACTGGAGTTAAAGACAGTTCTCAGCTGCCATGTGGGTGCTGGGGATCGAACCTGGGTCCTCTGCAAGAGCAGTCGGTGCTCTTAGCCACTAGGCCATCTCTCTAGCCCCCGATTCATTTATTTTCTTATTTTATGTCTATGAGTGTATTGCCTGTATGTATCCAAGTGCACCCATGTTGTGCAGTGCCCATGGAAGAAAGAAGAGCATGTCAGATTATGGACGGTTGTTAGCTACTATATGGGTGCTGGGATTTGAACCAGGGTCTTCTACAATAGCAGCCAGTGCTCCCAACCGCTGACCATCTCTCATTGTTTGATTGATTAGTTTTTTTCCTTTTCTCCTTGCTTATGGAGTGTTGACTTCTCTAAGCTCTGAGCTTTCTATTGGAAGTCCAGATCTCTCTTCCCTTTCTGTTCTGAAGGTTCTCCAAAGAATCCACTTGGACACTTCTTCCTTCAGTAATCCCAGCTGGTGGGAGGGGGTGGGGAGCTCTTTAGCCCGTGCTAAAGAGCCTGTGCTTCAGGTGGTCTTGGGAGATCCCCGGTCCCAATCTCAAGATTCACACAAACCCACCTTTTATACCAGCTGGGAGGATAGTTCTGCCCCCACAGCCACACTAGCCAATTGGGCCAAAGATCAACAGAGACAACAAAATACAATCAAACAATCTGCCTGGCTGAAGCACCCAGCTCTTACCTGTGCTTCAGGTGGTCTTGGGAGATCCCCGATCTCTCCTTTATCTGAATTTCTATATTGGATGGTGGTTCAGGCTTTCTTTGGGAAGCTATTTTATTTTGTGGAGTGTCATTGCTGCATTTCCTCAGAGCAGGCCAAATGGCCTTTCATGCCATGAGCGCCAGAAATAACATGTGGCTCACTTTGTAATGACATGCAAATTAATCTCATCTATATCTTTTTCTTAATGCTTGCCGAAGGCTGCTGTTTACTTGGAATTGATACCTGGCTTGTGAAACTAGTACCTGTGATCCAGTGGGAAACTCTAGCTTCTCACCTCAGAAAAAAATGAGAACTCTGCTTGCTGACTGCTTTTTTTTTTTTTTTTCTTTTTATTTTTATTTTATTTATTTTTTAATTGATTTTTATTGATGCTTTGTGTATTCATACTCATTTTTACCAAATTCAGTTCATGGCCATACATTCCCCTTCCCTTCCCCCATCACCCCACCCCTACCATCGCAGATCGTGCATTCTTGCGTAAGTTTTCTGCTCTTTCTTGCTTTTTTGTTTTGATTTGGTTTCATTTTTTTTTTAACAATAAGTGATTATCTGTGAGTAACAAACAAGCATCCTATATGTAAAACCAATTTTGCAAGCAGTTGTGCCCAAACCCACACAGCTCATGGGTCCCACCATCCAGCAGGGGGGCTTTTTTTTTTTTTAAAAACATCTTTAAATGAGTGTCCAGTCTATATTGTTGTATTCTTCACCAATAACCCCAATCGAAGCCCTTTACATCTACCACGCCCCCTCTTCTGCAGATTTGTTCCCTAGGCTTAGAAAAGGGGCACAGGTGCCGCATGCAGAAAGCAAAACACTCTACTTTCTCTGGAGCTGATTACTTGGTCTCTAGTCAGTCTGGCTGTTTTCTTTAAAGGGCTGCCAGCTTGTCCAGGCTTAACCTTTCGAATCTACTAATGAAGCACCATGCAATTAGATATTTAGGTATTTAAACAGTATATATATAGCCTTTCGATCCTTTACTAATTGAGCACACACAACAATTGATATATGGCGTATTTTTAAACAGTACTAATTGTTATTGGTATGTTGCTTTGGTTATAGACACAGATGTTGATGGTATGTCAATTCATGATTACATTTTCAGTGGCAGCCATATGTTCTATATCCCAAATCTAATTGGCTATTTGGCTCTTTCCTTGTAGGAATAACCCACGGCTGAGTCAAAGCTTACAATCCTCTAATGGTTAGGAGAGTTATAAAACCACACGTAAGACCCTGCCATACTATTCCTTTTTTTTTAAATGAGTTTAGAGGTGACGTTTGAAATCAAACACCAATTGAGTTAGAAGAACAGGGCTGAAAGTGAACTCTTGTGGCCAGTGACCCTCAGGTTGTTCAATTTGAACAAGGTCTGGCACTAAATTGTTGATTGAAAGAAAAATTTGCTTTTACTCTGCCAGTGGTTCCAGCATCTGGGACCCATATTGTACTGTAGAGAACATCTGGCTGTCTAGAGACACTGTTGGTTGCTTGTCATGCTGCAGCAGTGGTGCCGGCATCTAGTTGCTAGACACAATTAGTTGATGAATAGATTTAGGGGAGATCTTGGTTACTTGTGTTCTCGCTTAGTATTTGAAAGGCTTTACATATTTTTCTGAGCTTTGAGTTAGAAGCTTGTAGTAGCTTTTTATGTTTTAGTGCTTTTCCCATGATTTTATCAAGTGTTGTTTTACTTTGGTTTGAGATTTTAGTATTTCATGATTTAGTAGTATCTGTTTAGTAGTAGACAAAAGTATGGAAAGCTAGATTAAAATTTTTAGCTTCTGGTCAGTGGAGTTCTGTTGCTATTTTACTTATATCATTTTAGACTAGTAAGTACATAAACATAAATCAGTATATTACTCCGTTTCGCAAAGACTCAAAACCTTGCTGCAAAAAAAAAAAAATGATATTAGGTTATATTTTTTGGTCTTTTTGAGACAGCGTCCTACCCTGTACCCAGCTGTCCTAGAACTCACTATATAGACCAGGTGGCATTGACACTTGAGAGATTGCACTGCAATAATCTGTCTCCTGAGTGCTGGGATTAGAAGGGGTTGTGCACCTGTCTTGGCTACTTATTACTTTTTAAATGCAAGAGACTGAAGTATTAGGGGGGATGGGGATTGGGGGGTTGGGGGTTGCTGGTTGAGGGGGTGGGGGCGTGGGCTAACCCTTGCCTCAGTACTCTGTGCTTCAGGTGGTCAGGTAAAATCCCCTGATGTAAGCTCTGAGCACAGTGGCAACAGGCAGTCCCACCTTTTATACTGGTTAGTAGGGTGCCTCCACTCCCACAGCCACATAAGACAGTGATTCAATTATCTAACAATCTGCCTGGCCCATACCTGGGCTTCAGGTGGTCTGGTAAAATCCCTCGATGTAAGCTCTGAGCCTCATACATTTCTTAATCAAATTTAGACCTAATTCCCCTTCCTTGTCGTCCCCTTCCCCCACCCCACCCCAATCAGAGCTCATGCACCCCAATCAGAGCTCATGCATCTGGCCATACATGTCTTTCTGCTTTTTTTTTTTTTTTTTTTGAATTCACATTCTTCCCCTTTAATTTTATATTACTCTAAAGTATGCATACATACCTCCCCCCCATATACCACAATTACAAAGTCTGAAAATAAGTGGTAGTTTAATTCTGGATCTTGTTAAGGTATTGACATTATAATGGTACAGTTGCTTTCAGGTAAAAGAAAAAATATATACATACATACACACACACATTGCTGCTAGGTTTTGGTATGGCTACTAGGTATCCACAGATGAGGGATACCATTTGTCATTTGTTTTTCTGGGACTGTGTTACTTCACTTAGCATAATGTCTTCTAGTTCCATCCATTTACCTGCAAAGTTTATGATGTTATGTTTCTTTACTGCTGCATAGAACTCCATTATGTAGATGTACCACATTTTTTCTATCCACTTATTGGTTGAGGGGCATTTGGGTTGGTTCCAGCTCTTTGCTATTGTGAATAGAGCTGCAATAAACATAGATGTGAATGTATCTTTGTGGTAGGATTAATCTTGTGGTATGACTGGGTCATGTGGTAGACTCATTTTGAGTCTTTTAAGGATTCTTCACACTGCTTTCCATAGTGGCTGTACGAGTTTACATTCCCACCAGCAGTGGAGTGTTCCCTTTTCCCTACATCCTCTCCAGCATTTGGAATCTTTTGTTTTCATGATCTTAATCAGTCTTACCTGAGTGAGATGATACTTCAAAGTGGTTTTAATTTGCATTTCCTTAATTATTAACGATGGTGAACACTTGGCCTGGAACTCACAGAGATCCGCTTGCCTCTGCTTCCCAACTGCTGGATTAAAGGCATGCTCCACCATGCCTGGCTTAAAGATGGTTCTTAGTCTCCATGTGGGTGCTGGAAATCAAACCCTGGTTCTCTGCAAGAGCAGTTGGTGCTCCTAACTGCTGAGCCATCTCTCCAGCCCCCAATGTTGAACCCTTTTTAAGATGTTTCTCAGCCATCTTTACTTACTCACTTGTGAAGTCGCTGTTCAGCTGTTTACTCCCACCTCTTGAGTGGGTAATTTGTTTTCTTACATCTTTGTTTTTTGAGTAGTTTATATATTCTGGATGTTAATGCTGTCAGATGTATCACTGGTGAAGGTTTCTTCACACTCTGTGGGTTTTCACTTCATTGTTTGTTGCTGTACAGAAGCTTTTGAGTTTAATGAGATCCCACTTGTCAATTGTTGACCTTATTTCCTGCTCAGCTGTTTAGAAAGTCTTTTCCTTTTTTTTCAAAGATTTTTTTAAAAGTTTTTTTTTTTAATTTTATTTTATTATGTGTATGAATGTACTGTCTGCATGCGGGTCTGTGCACCCATGTCATGCAGTGCCACAGAGGTCAGAAGAGGGCGTCGGATTCCCCTGGAACTGGAATTAAAGATGGTTCTTAGCTGCCATGTGGGTGCCGGGGATTGAACCCGGGTCCTACTCCTATGTCTTGTAGTTTGCTCCCAATGTTTTCTTGTATCACATTCAGAGTTTCAGGTTTCATGTTGAGGTCTTTGATCCATTTGGAGTTGATTTTTGTACAGGGTGAGAGGTAGCAGTTTAATTTTATTCTTTTAAAAATGGTGATCCAGTTTTGCCAGCACCATTTGCTGAAGATGCTTTCTTCCATTGAGTCTTTTTGGCTCCTTTGTCAAATGTGAGGTGGCTGAAATTGTGCTCAAGTTTGGATCTTCAGTTTTGTTCCATTGGTCTACAGATCTGTTTTTGTGCCAGTACTAGGCTCTTTTTATGACTACGGCCCTGTAATATAATTTGAAGTCTATAACACAGATCCCCTCTGTATTGCTCTTTTTGCTCAGGGTTGCTTTGGCTATTCAGGGTGTTTGTTTTTCCTATGAATTTAAGAATTTTTTTTCCAAGTCTGTGAAGAAACTCATGGGGATTTTAATTGGGATGCATTGAATCTGTATATCAACTTGGGTAAATGGACATTTTTAGCATATTAATTTTTCCAATCCATGAGCATGGGAGGTCTTCCCATCTTCTGATGCCTTCAATCTCTATTTTTGTATTTGAAACATTTTTGATTTTTATTTTATGTGTATGAGTGTTTTGCCTGGATGTATATGATTTGCACCTGTGTTGTTCAAATGCCTGAGGAAGCTAGAAGAGGGCATTGGATTCCCTGAAATGGTTAGCCGCTGTGTGGGTTCAGGGAATCAAACCCAGGTCCTCTGCAAGAGCAGCCGGTGCTCTTAACTGCTGAGCCATCTCTCTAGCCCTAGATTGGTCAGTTTTTAAGGGTGTCCTTGTACTTGAGTTTGTCAGATTCTCTCACTCATGACCCTGCCATAGGACTGCTGAGATTAAGGTGGTATCTGCCAGGCTTCTCCATTTAAACAGTGTTTCCCCTTAATAATATATATCAATTTTATCTTTGTGGGAGAATGATTAATAATGTCTTTGTAATTAATGTCTTTATGGGGAGTACTTTGAATCTGTAAATATCCTTCATTTTCATCTGATTTTCATTGGGCTAGTTCTTATATCTCTTGTGTTTCATGCAGGGTAGCAGTTAGTATTCTGGTTTGCTTGATGTCTTTGTCTTTCATTTCTTCTGTTCTTAGGAAGTCCTTCTTTTTTTTTTTTTTTTGGTCTTTTCGAGGCAGGGTCTTCCTTTAGTCCCAACTAGCCTGGAGCTCACTATGTAGACCAGGCTGGCCTTGAACTCAGAAGAAGTTCTGCTCTGCCTCCCGAGTGCTGGCATTAAAGGTGTGCCCCACCATGCCCGGCTAGGAAGTTCTGTCCTATATCCTCTCTTTATTATTTATGTGGATTTGTGGATATTCATTTATTTATTTTGTAATTTTATTTTTATTTTACATGTATGAGTGTATTGCTTGCATGTGCATAAGTGCACCCATGTTGTGCAGTGCCTGTGGCGGTCAGAAGAGGATGTCAGATTCCCTGGTACTGGATGATTGTTAGCTCACATGTGGGTGCTGGGAAACGAACCCAGGTCCTCTAAAAGAGCAGTCAATGCTCTTAACCTCTGAGCCATCTCTCCAGCCTCGTGAATATTTATTTTATAGGTTAAAAGCAAATATTGTTGATCAAATCATTCTAGCTTTGGTCTTCTGTTTGCTCTATGTCCTTTCTCTAATAAACTCATATTTTGTGAGCACTAATATATTTTCTGGTACCACAGATGTTGCAGATGGCTCTTGGTGGTTTTTGTTGTTTTTTTAAACCAGCCATGGAATCAGACTCTTTTTTTTTTTTAATTTTATTTATTTCGGTATGTATATGAATGTACTGTCTGCATGCAGGTGTGTGCACCCGTGTTGTGCAATGCCGCGGAGGTCAGAAGAGGGTGTCAGATTCCCCTGGAACTGGAGTTCTCCTGGAATTGGAGTTTCAGATGGTTCTCGGCCGCCATGTGGGTGCTGGGGATCGAACCCGGGTCCTCTCTAAAAGCGGTTGGCTCTCTTAACCGCTAGGCCATCTCTCCAGGAATCAGACTCTTTTTAAAAGAGCTGGGGTCATTTGTTGGAGAATTGTATCTAGAAACCAAGATGTAGGTGCCAGGTGTGCTCAGTGCTGGTGAACGCTGATTGTATGTTGAGTCTTACACTTGAGTCAGTCAAGGCATGTATAGTGACATGCATGTGGACTACTGTGAGTCGATGCTGATGCTGCTGGACCCAGTTTACTACCTCAGGATTTATTCTAGGTTCCTCCCTGTTCAAGCATTCTCGTTCCTTGTTCTTTAAAGGTCTCAGCCACAGTAATAACTAACTGTTCAGTCCTAATTCACAACCATTCTTGCATGAGAAATACATTAAAATATTTAACTGTTTTTGGAAATATTTTATCTTATGTTTATGAGTGCATTATGAGTGTATTACTGCATGACATGAGTGTAAGTGTACTCATGTCATGCAGTGCCTCTGGGTGCTGAGGATTGAACCTGGGTTTCCTGCAAGAGCAGCCGGAGCTTTTAACTGCTGAGCCATCTTTCCAACCCCTGAAAATACTGTGTGTGATGTGTTTGGGCATGTGTGCCATTTTACATATGTGGAGCACAAAAGGACAACTTTGTGGGATTGATCTTCCAGTTTTATATGGGTCTCTGGGGGTGGAACTCTGGTTACCAGGCTTTGCAGCAGATGTCTTTACCTGCTGAACCATCTTGCTGGCCCACGAAATACAGTTTTAAAAGGAGGGCACACTATTTTGTCATAGCTTTATAGTACATAGGCAGATTTCTTCCTTAGCTGCTTCAGTAATGTGTGCAATAAAAATGAGGTTCAACTTGTTACGGTTGTATTCAATTTTAGGTTCCTCCCACATCTTGTTTGGGTTTTTTTAAATCCTTAAACCTTTTTGAAGTAAATGGTGACCTTACCTCTCCTGTTTATTTGTAATAAAGAGCTGTTCTTAAAAGGACTACATTTACTTAAAGTTGGGCGGAGCTGTAGTTGCCGTTTAGGAATAGCAGTTAGATTGTTAGGAGCTGTGCATTGTCAGTCATTCCCTTGGGTTTGCTTGCTTGTTGGTTCCTCAGTTACAGGTCTCCACTTTCTGCCTTCTGCACTAGGGAGTTTCTATCAGCTATAGTTGCATAACTGTCAGTACCTGATGTCAGTTTCCCCAACTGAGTCTTTGCTCCTGAGTATTTTAGATCAGAGTCACCTTGGGTGAATCCTTATTACTTCTGTTGCTGGAATTAATCATAATTTGTTTTGCAAACCCTATCCTTTGCTTTTTACGGAGAAGATAATTCACATACCATAGAATGCCCTATTCTAAATTTTATTTATTTTTTTGCCAGGCATGGTGGCGCATGCCTTTAATTCTAGCTCTTGGGAGGCAGAGGCAGACGGATCTTTGTGAGTTCAAGGCCAGCCTGGTCTACAGAGTGAGTTTTAGGACAGCTGGGGCTACAGGGAAACCCTGTCTCGAAAAGACCCCAAAAAATTATTTTTTAATAACTAAATTTTTTTGTGCATTTGTACATTTCATACAGTGGCTCCCATTCAGATTTAGCCTCCCACCCTCCATGTCCCCAACCTTCCATCAGAACTCATGCATTACACCATCCATATTAAGTCCCATCCATTCAAGCTTTTGAACTCTGCAAATTCATTCACTGGAGTCTAGTCAGCAGATCTAGAAAGCTGAAGTACGACATACTTTCCCTAGGACCCTATAGTAATCAGCCTCCAGTAATTCTCACTCCAGGGCCATCCCACCACCCATTTCTCTTGTTAACTCTGGGACCCTGTCAGAGTTGACATTGCTCCCGTGCCAGGTACCATCATCCCCACAAGTTCACAAATGCAAGCTTCTAGTAGTCTGAAAGCCTCTGTTTCTCTATGTTCATGAACCAGCCCTAGCTCTTACAGTCTTTCCACCCATGGGTGGGTGAGGTTTAATACAATAGTTCCATCAGGGACACACACTCTGGTGGCTCCCATTCTTTGAAACTCGGTCAATTGTGGCTTTCTGTGTGCATTGCACTCTATTGTATAAGGAAGCTTCACTGGTGAGAATTGAGGGATGTACTCGTTTTCTCTCCACCTGTCATTTTGCTCTGTTCAGTGAGTCCTAGGTGTAGAGGTTTAACTGTAGATGTGTCTCCCTGGATTGGGCATCTCTCAGATGCTTATTTTCTGGGCCT
Source organism: Rhizomys pruinosus (assembly GCA_009823505.1). Taxonomy (NCBI): domain Eukaryota; kingdom Metazoa; phylum Chordata; class Mammalia; order Rodentia; family Spalacidae; genus Rhizomys; species Rhizomys pruinosus. The sequence continues at coordinate 161,550 of VZQC01007807.1, read as the reverse complement.
GACCAGTTGTGGGACTCTGAAGTACCCTCTGTCTGTTGCAATGAGGACCTTTATTGCTGAGCAAGGACACACAATGGAGGAAAGCCAGCATCTTCAACAAACGGTGCTGGCAGAACTGGATCTCCACCTGTAGATGAATGAAATTGGACTCTTATCTCTCACTCTGTACAAAACTCAACTCCAAATGGATCAGAGTCCTCAATATAAAACCTGAAACTCTGAAACTGCTAGATGAAGATATGGACAGAATATCCTTCAAGATGTAGGCATAGGAAAGGACTTTTTTTTTTTTTTTTGGTCTTTTCGAGACAGGGTCTCCCTGTAGCCCCAGCTGTCCTGGAACTCACTCTGTAGACCAAGCTGGCCTTGAACTCACAAAGATCCGCCTGCCTCTGCCTCCCAAGTGGTAGGATTAAAGGCGTGAGCCACCAGGAAAGGAATTTCTTAATCAGACAGCAGCTTGGCATTAAGGCCAACAATAAATAAATGGGACCTCATTAAGTACAGGGGCTGGAGAGATGGCTCAGCTGTTTAAATTTGTTGTTGGTAAGGGGTATTATTAGGAGGTGAGGTAAGAAATTAACCCAGGATAGTGGAGAGATCACAAAGGGAACACGGCCTGAAAGCTTAGTGGATAATGGGTGTGCAGGCTGTGTATATTTTTTGCCTGAGAAATGTGCTGCTGACATTGAAGGCAGAAGAACTGGGAAGTAAACCTTTCACACAAGCCACATCATTTCCTGAGTGTGATTTGGGGCTTGATGCCAGCCAGCTGTAGGGCATTATGAGTCAGTTCACAAATGAGTTATTTATTGTACTAATGTATGTGAAGGCTAGCATTATTGGGGCACGTAAAATAGCATTTGACTTTTTTTTTTTTTTGGTGTTGGAGATAGAACCATACACAGCCTCATGCATGCATTCTACACTGAAGAACCAACATTGTGACATATAGCAAAGTATGTAAGTATAGCTAATGGATTCTTCTGGTCTCCTATTTGGTAGCATTTTTTTCAGTGACATTCATGGAAAGGAAAATGATTTATTTGGAAGGGAGGCTTAGAATATTTTTGTTAATAGTAGGATTATAAATGCATATTTAATTTTTTATTTTATTTTTTATTTTTTATTTTTTTTTGCTTTTTCAAAATCATCATGTGCTGGAAAATATAATACCATATTCTTTTGTTTGGCAGAGAAACAGCTGGTTACCAGTATAGACCCGGTTCAGATTGACTGGTTAATGAGGGGAGGAGAACTGTTTTAGATTGTTTTGCTGTGTAACCCGACTTCACAATCCTGGCCTCCTTCTCTTTTTATTGCCTGCAAAGCATGCATGTGGTGTTTTCTTGTCTGATTATCATTATTATTTTACTACTTGCCTGACTTTCTTCTAGACATGGCCTTTGTTGGTGAGTATGGACTGAATTCATTTCCTGGATTGTGTCCTTGAAGTGGCCATGGTGATCATACATTGGTTAGCAGAAACAAGGTATAGTGGTAGCTTTTACAGAGAATAAACTTAAGGATATTTTTCCACCCAAACAAATAAAAAATACGAGCTTCTTCAAATTTTTTGTTGTGTTATGTGAGTCAGACATGATGTTAAGTTGGATTACACATGGTTTACAATTCTATTCAACAGACCACAATTGAGAATGACTGCCAGAGTCTGTTTCAGGATCTTGATTAAAGTACATTCTGTGCTGGAAATTGAAATGTAGCACTTTAAAATTAAAAAAAAATTGTGTATATGTGTGTATCTGTGTGTAGATCCAAGTGGCTACAGAGGCCTGAGGCGACAGAGCCTTTGGAGCTGGACTTTCATTTCAGGCGGTTCTGAGCTGCTGATGTGGGTGCTGGGAATTGAACTGGGTCCTCTGCAAGAGCAGTATGTGCTCTTTAACGCTGAGCTATCTCTACAGCCCCTGAAATGTAGCACTTTTTGAATACTTTTAGAAGGTGCTAAAACTTGGAATCAGATAGGAAAATTTCTTTTACTTGCAAAAAGTTCTCAAAAAAATTTTACTGCGGTAAGAACCCAACATAAGGTCTACCTTATTAATGGAATTTTAAGTGGACATTCATTGATATGGACATAGTGTTGTGCATCAGATTTTTAGGTTTTATTCATTTTCCTTCACTGAAACGCCTGATTTTCCTGCTTATACCTCAAGAGTTTTATGCATGCTAGGCAATCATTCTACCAACTTCTTTTTCTGTTTTCTTGAAGTGTGAAGTCAGGTTGTGTGAGGTCTTTTTCAATGTAGATATTTATTGTTATGAACTTCCCTCTTAGTACTGCTTTTGCTACATCCCCTAAGTTTTGGTATCAGATTTATGAAATTTGACATTAGAATGTATATAATTGATTTGTAACTGCATTGTTGAGGGGGAAAAAACGTACAGGCATAACTGTAAAGTATACCAGGAAGGACTTTTAGTGAAGGTATAAATAAGAATTTTTGTTCAGTTTAAAGATAATTTAGCAAGTAGAGGTAAACTTGATAAGGCTCAGTGATCCTGTTTTTTGTTCCTTGTACTTCATAATAGAGTAAGAAACAAACTGTCAAAGAGAAAACAAAGAATTCTGTTTATCAGCATAGAGTAATTAATACTAGTATTAAAGAGAGTAAATGGGGGGCTAGAGAGATAGCTCAGCAGTTAAGAGCACCGGTTGCTTTTGCAGAGGACGTGGCGACCTGGGTTTGATTCCCAGAAGGGACATAGTGGCTAACAACCATCTGTAACTTCAGTTTAGGGGAATCTGACGCTTTCTTCTGTATCTGTGAGCATTGCACGACATGGGTGCACACATGCAGGCAATATACTCATACACATAAAAATAAATAATAATGAAAAAGATACTAAATGATTCAGAAAAAAATTTACTTTCAACCATGTAACACTTTATTGATTGCATATTGGACTAGATCAGTAGAAAGGAAGGTTGATGAGGTTTTAGCTTTCAGATTCTTTACTATTTTTACCTTTTTTTATTTGAAGAAAGTGTTTCACATTTTGGTAAACATGAATTACCAGATAAGTTTGGGAAATGGAAATGTGTACTTCAGGAGAAGGAGAAAGTTGTAATATTTGGATTGCGATAGAGTATTAAATGTAGACGGTTAGGGTAGCAAATACCAGGACATTGGAACTGTTTCATGTTGTTTTAGCAAGTAGAGGTAAACTTGATAAGTTTTATTTTGGAAGTCAACCTTCACCAGTGTATAAAATGAAGAACAACCCTTAACTTTTAGGGATTTTTTGTTTGTTTGTTTGTTTTGTACTTCAGTGTGTCATGATTCTGGCATGTGAATTCTATAAGTTTAATCTGTAAGGAGTAGATAAAATCTAACATTCTGTATATGTATGATGGTTATAGTAATTTAAAAATACTGGCAAATGAGGGTACTTTGACTTCTTCTGTTTCCCTTATCTCCTTTAAGTACTATATTGAATAAGAGTAGAGTGGACATCCTTGTCTTGTTTCTGATTTTAGTGGAAATGCTTTGAGATTTTCTTTGCTTAGTGTGGTGTTAGCTGTGGACTTGTTGTATATTTCCTTTATTAGGCTCAGATTTGGCCCTGTATCCCTAGATATTCTATGACTTTTACTATCTTTTCAAAGGCCTTTTCTGCATTTCGTGAGATGATCATGTGGTTTCTATATTGAATCTGTTCATGTAGTGGATTACATTGATTCATGCATGTTGTACCATCCTTGCATCTCTGGGATGAAGTTGACTTGATCATGGTGGATGATCTTTAGTATGTGCTCTTGCAATTGGTTTGCAGGTATTTTATTGAGAATAAATCTCAGTAATCTCTGTGTTCATCAGAGGTGATGTGATTATATACATAAAAGACCTTATAGACTCTATCATAAAACTCTAGAGCTGTTAAGCACATTCAGCAAAGTAGCAGGATACAAAATTTAACACACATAAGCCAGTAGTCTTCCTACCAACACAAACATACTGAATAAGAAATGAAGGAGATTAGCTAGACATGGTGGTGCATGCCTTTAATACTAGCACTCTGGAAGCAGAGGCAGGTGGATCTTTGTGAGTTCAAGGCCAGCCTGGTCTACAGAACGAGTTCCAGGACAGCTGGGGCTACAGGGAGACCCTGTCTTGAAANAAGAAAATTGGGGCAGGAGAGATGGCTTGGTGATTAAGAGCACACTAGCTGTTCTTGCAGAGGACCTGGGTTCAGTTTCCTTAATGGGGACTTCCACATGGTGGCTAATGACCATCTGTAACTCTAGTTACAGGGGATGTGAAAAGCTCTTCTGGCCTCTGTTGGTATTTTATGCACAGCTGAACTTACATACATGCAGGCAAAACATTCATACACATAAAATGCAAATAAATATTTAAAAATATCTTGACACAAATCTAAACAAGGATTTCAAAGACTTTTATAATAAAAACCTTAAGACATGGGTAAGAAATTGAAGAACATAACAAAAGATGGGATGGCCTCCCATGCTTCTGGATAGGATTAATATGAAAATGGCCATCCCACGGAGCAATCTACAGATTCAATGAAATTCACATTAAAATTCCAAGAAGTGGGAAAAGTGTGTCAAATTTTATATGAGAACACACACAAATCCAGATTAGCTGAAACAGTTCTAAACAGTAGAAGAACTGTAGAAGAGTGGGAGATGTCACTATCACTTGATTTCAAATTACAATGCAGAGCTATAGTTACGAAAACAGCATGGTACTGACATAACAATAGACATTAATCAATGGAATAGAATTAAGACCCAGATTTAGGTCCACACATTTATAGTCACCAGATTTTGGACAAAGGGACCCAAAAGAAAAACAAAACAAACCAAACCACACACACACTTGGAAAAGGTATAACGTTTAGCAAGTGGTGCTCATCAGACTGGATAGCTATATGTAGAAAAATGAAACTAGATACCTATCTCTCACCGTGCATATCCAGCTCCAAAATGGATGAAGGACCTCAACGTAAGACCTGAATCTGACACTGGAACTTACAGGCAAAGGAAAGGACTTTCCGAACAGGACCTGTATAGTGCAGGCATTAAGTCCAACAATTGACAAATGGGACCTCATGAAATCTAAAAAGCAAAGGAAACTTATCATATGAGTGAAGTGGTATCCTTACAGAACACGAAAAAGTCTTTACCAACTTTACATCTGACAGAAGGTTAGTATCTAGAATATATAAAGAACTCAAAAAGCTAAAAATATCAAAAAACAAATAATCTTATTATAAATCAAGGCAAGGAACTAAACAAAGAGTTCTGAAAAATTGAAACACGAATGAGGAATATTTTTGAAATGTTCAATATCTTTATCCATCAGAGAAGCGCAAATTAAAACTACTTTGCAATTTCATCTTATCCTAGTCAGAATGGCTAAGATCCAAAAACAGATGACAAATGCTGATAAGGATTTGGAGGAAGGAGAATACTTATTCATTGCTGGTAGGTGTGTGCAAACTGTTATAGCCACTATGGAAATCAGTGTGGAATTTCCTCAGAAAGCTAGAAATAGGTCTGCCACATGATCCAGCCACACCACTCTTGGGCATATACCCAGAGGTCTCTTATGTTTTATACAGAGATACCCCCTTTTCCATGTTCATTGCTACCCTATTCACAATAAGAAGGCAATGGAAAACATCCTAGATGTCCATCAACTGATGAATGGATAAAGAAAGTATGGTAAATTTCCGCATAGATTATTACTTCACTCTTAAGAAAAATGAAATTATGAAACTCGCATGTAACTAAAAGTAGAAGCAATCATCCTGTGTATGGTAACCCAGACCCAGAAAGGCAAATGTTACTTGTTCTATTTCATAAATGGTTATTCACTTTAAATCTTTAGATCTGTGTGTTTCAGTTGCATAGACCAATACCCAAGAGTATTTGGGGAGGGCTGGAGGGATAGTGTGGCCGTTAAAGGCTAAGGCTAACAACCAAAACATAAAAAAAAGGTTTGATTCCCAAGAATATTTGGGGGATACAAATTAGACTCAGTAGGCCTATAAAAAATAATAGAAATAATGAATTTGGGGAAGAGTCTGAATATCATCAAAATACAAGTATCACTTCTCCATGTATCACTACAAATATTTTTTAAAAATGGGTAACATGGGGCTGGAAGGATGGCCTAGCGGTTAAGAGCACCGACCGCTCTTGTAGAGGACCTGGGTTCGATCCCCAGCACCCACATGGCGGCTGAGAACCATCTGTAACTCCAATTCCAGGAGAACTCCAGTTCCAGGGGAATCTGACACCCTCTTCTGACCTCCACGGCATTGCACGACACGGGTGCACAGACCTACATGCAGACAGTACATTCATACACATACAAAAATAAATAAATAAAATAAAAAAAAATGGGTAACATGTCAGAGGAATCAGCCAAATGGGATTGGCTAATGAGTCAATGACAAACCCAAATTCTTTTAATTGGGAAGGACAGTACTACCACTGAATCTCTTTTTTGAGTGTTAAATATTAAACATTTTACCTTTTTAAGAGTAAAATTCAGTGACATCAAATTCATAATTCTTTGTAAATATTACTACTGTTTCTAAAACATTTTGTCCCTCTAAAGAGAAGCTCTGTACTCTTCAACAGTAGGCCTCAATTCTCCTGTCCCTGCTTAGTACTGTTGTACTTTCTGTCTCTCAGTTTGACTGCTGTAGATAGTTACCATAAGTAGAATCATGCATGTACACATATCCTTTCTTGTCTGACTTTTAAGTTCACCTAGCATGTTTCAAAGTTCATCCATGTCATAACATGTATGAAAAAAACATTTATTTTTTTTGGTCTTTTTGAGACAGGATCTCCCCTTAGTCCCATCTGGCCTGGAGCTCGCTATGTAGACCAGGCTGGCCTTGAACTCAGAGAGATCTGCCTGCCTCCGGAGTGCTAGGATTAAAAGCGATGTGGTGTCGCCTCTGAGATTTGTAGCGGGGCCCACTTAATCCTGGGACGACCCATGTGGAAAAAACATGCAGGAAAATACACTACATGTATGCAGGTTGAGGTTCAAATGCAGAGAGAGATTTTATTCCAACATGTCTGCTTAAATATCCATCATGACTCAATTCTCTCAGAATGCTAAATCTTTTCATCACTACACCCCACCCCATGGGTGTGGCCAGGGAGGTACCATTGGCTTGGAATCCAACCCATCTTAACTAAGTTTTCCCACATCTCACCCTTTTAATTTTATTTTTTTTAATTTTTCAGAGAGGCAGGGGAGCCCACAGGTGAGGCTAACAACCCAAAGGAACCTGAGATTTGAATAGCCAGCTGCTCAAGCCTGTTTTGAGTGCTAGGCAGTGGGGAATAGGTCAGACCTGAAACTTTGTTTTCACACTAAGGCCAATTAATATTCAAAAATCCCAACCATGAAGTAAGCTGATTGTCAAGCATAAGCAATGAATGTAAGTAACATTCATGTAAAACCAATTAGCAAGTATCTATGTCCATATTTTGAACAACCCAAGGTTCCCATAGTCCAATTAGTGAAGCTTGTATGCACAAGCATGTTGATCAAATAAGAGTCCAGTCTATATTGCTATAGTCTCATGATCTACCCCAATCTCTCCACAGCCCTTACATTCTACCACACCTCCTCTTCCACAAGTTCCCTAGGCTTTGGGAAAGGGGCACAAGTGGGTGAGAAGCAAAGCAATCTATTTTCTCTGGAGATGTCATTTTGGACTCTAGTCAGATTGTTTCCCTTCATGGATTGATAGCTTATCCAGGGTACCTTTTTTTTTTTTTTGTCTTTTTGAGACAGGGTCTCCCTGTAGCCCCCAGCTGTCCTGGAACTCACTCTGTAGACCAGGCTGGCCTTGACTCCAAAGATCGACCTGCCCCTCTGCCTCCCTGCCTCCGCAATGCTAGTAGTAAGCGCGCCGACCATGCCCGGCATCCAGGGGAACTTTTTTAATCCTACCAACAAAGCATAAGCAATTAGATGTACAGGCATGTACATGCATTGAACATACCTAACTAATTATTATCATTAACTGTGGAGCAAGACCAAGATTTGGATGGTAAGGCTAATCCACAACGGGGGGTTTCCTCTATAAGGTGCAGTTTCGTATTGTGCTTTATGCATCTAACCACTAGAGACATAAGTTTGTGGCAATTATCGCATAATTATTCCTCCAAGGGAGAGAGCCCGCAGCCAAGCAGACTTGGGATATATAGATGTGATATATATAATATTATAATATATATATATAGAGAGGAGAGAGAGAGAGAGAAGAGAGAGAATATATAATATAGAGAGGAGCCAATCAGAACTTAGGGATATATATATATATATATATATATAATATATATTAATATATAGAGAGAGAGAGAGATAAGAGAAGAGAGAGAGAGAGATAGATGAGATGTTTTTCCCTTTTGCACACGATATCTCCAGCAGTTGGGGTGTAGCTGGTGCTGACCATAGAGTCTTGCTTGACTCAAGGAGCCCATATTTTTGCTTTTAGTCTTTAGTGGCCTTTGGATAAGCCGCTCTCGGCATTGGCCTAGAGAGCCAACTTTACATTGCCAAACGCCTCAAAATATTTTCTCATGCTTACACCAGGACTTCAACAATAGGGACTTACCAACCTTTTTCCTTGCAGATATCCCATTTTTATAGGAAAAAGGCCTTTATAATTTTGGGGGCTTGGATCCCCTAGCCAACATCTCCTTGGCAGAATAATCCATCGGTGATATCAGAGCTCTCCTGTATTAATATATTTTGCTTAGTTACACAGCTTATAAAGACTTTACTGTTGTATTTGGCTCTAAATAGAGAATTATCCTTTCACAATTCCTATGTCTATCAATTAAAGAAGGTAGTTATACCTGTTTTATAAGAAATTACCACTATAGGGCTGGAGAGATGGCCTAGCGGTTAAGAGCTCCGACCTCTCTTACAGAGGACCCGGGTTCGATCCCCAGCACCCACATGGCGGCCGAGGACCGCCATGAAACTCCAATTCCAGAACTCCAGTTCCAGGGGAATCCGACAACCTCTTCTGACCTCCGCGGCATTGCACGACACGGGTGCACAAACTTGCATGCAGACAGTACATTTATACACATACAGAAATAAATAAAATTAATAAAAAAAAATTAAAAAAAAAAGAAATTACCACTATAACAGTTGGCTCTAATTTACAGTTAGGGAATGACTTCATTACCATCATGTTTTTCTTTTTCCTATAAAGGGGAAGAGTTAGGAAGGTTTCTCAGCATCTGGAAGGTAAACTTCATTAGACCACATCATAAAGTTATCCCAAACAATTCAGTGAGATGCTCAGTGTCTGTGACTCAGGCAATCTGAGGTTCCTTTTTCTTTAATGTTCAGATGGGTCAGCCTCTCTGCTGGCATTTCCCAGTCCACCCTGCACAGCCAAAAGTTGTACGTTTTCAGGCATTTAGGTTGGTGTTTTTACCTGTGGGAACATACATATCTCCTCCCATTGACCTCAAAATTGAAAATTTATCAAAAGGTTTGGAATACAGAAGGAATATTATACCACCTCCCTCTTTTTGTTTTTCTTTTTCTTTAAATTTTTATGTGTTGACCTATAGATGCCTAAGTTGTATTACACATACCCATAAACAGGAACCAAGGTGTAAGTTTTCATCAAATTTACCCAAATTGTTTTTCATTGACTGTATGCTACTTATTTGGGAAGTGAACTTAAACTTAATTTCTTTAAATTATCCTACAAGTAAAGGAAAAATGTTACAAGGTGATACTATATAACACAGAAAAATATAGAGACCATTTGTGTACCTTAACCCCAAAGTTATTGTTGGAAATTCAATACAGATTGCAAATAAAACAATTATCATTTTATATTCCCAATTAGTTAAAAATGTATTGCCATTTTAAACTGCAAACGTTACAAAGTGGATTTTAATAACTATCTTCCTCCAAGCTCTTGGCCTTCTCCAGGCCTGGCATGAAAACCTGCTTTAAAGATTTTTCAATATGTAGCTCTTAATAAAATTTTCTTTTACAGTTCTTATGCCCATCAGTTAATTAAACACTGGCTAGATATGCCCCATGAGATGTTGTTACCATCATAACCATCTTGATTTTTTTTGTTTTTTTGTTTTTGTGGGAGTTTCTAGGAAGTTTCCTTTGTCACAAACAGGTGCATTGCAGTCCTTCTAAGGGGAGAGGGACACAGAGCGCCCACTTTGTGAACATTGTGGGGAACTGGCCTCATTGCGTAGAGGTCAGTGTGACCTGACCGGAGAGCTAACTTCCTACTCGGGTCCTTAGCCTGGGACGAGACACGTTTCCCACTTTTGGCCGTAACTTTTCACCTGCGCAAACCCAGGACAGGAATTTCACACCAGCTTCCCAGGTTGGTGGTCCGCAAAGGGAGCCTTTTTCCAAACCAACTGGTCACCGAAATGAAATGCAGACCTCAGCACCAGCTACCCACTGGTCATCTGAACAAAATGCAGGCTTAGCCTGTATGTGCACAAAAAATTTAAAAATGGCGGCTGCGAATTCCGCAATGATGTTAATTGGAATCCAATTTTTTTTTTTTATTTAAAAAATTTTTAAACCTTTTATTTTTTATTTCCAAATACCCAAAAACTTATTAACACTTTAATACAGTGAAAACCTGGTTGCATATTTGTTTTAGATGTTGAAAGGGCGTAACCAGTAGGTGGCAATGTAGATCCATTATTTTAATTTTTTTTTTCATTTTAAATTTTTTTATTTTTTATTTTTAAGGGATTCTACAATATAGTGACACAGTTGTTTGCAGATAACATTGATGTTACTCAGTTTGTCATACAATTAGATAACTGGTGCATTTTTCAAGTATCTATGTCCAAATTTTGAACAACCCAAGGTTCCCATAGCCGGTTGGAGAAGCTTGTATGCACAGGCATGTTGATCAATTAGGAGACCAGACTATATTCCTGTGTCTCATGATTCACCCCTATCTCTCCGCAGCCCTTACATTCTACCACACCTCCTCTTCCGCAATTTGTTCCCTGGGCTTAAAATTTTTAATAGATAACCCATACCCTTTGTTGAAATTGAATTATGTTTTGGCTGTTTAATATAAATTTGCGTCTTGAGAAGGAAGGGCCATGTTCCAACTCAGAGGCAATGTTTTCACTTGTATCATAGCTGTTAACATTAAAATATACTTAGAACACAAGTACATCCATACACATGTGTGCACGCACATACATACATACATATATATGCACATACATACATAAGAAAGATTTGTTAGGTTGACCTGTAAGATAAGAAAGCCATATTATTGTTTGATGTCCAATGAAAAATATGAAATTTTTATAATTTGTTATAGGGTTATTTTTACATAATAAGAATAAATGTCCTAGTAACTCATGAAACAGCTGAGATCCATATGCCACCTCTTAGGCCCATTCCCAACCATTTGCCTTTAATGAACTATACCTAAAGTTTATTATTCTTTCCCTATCCTGTCCCTTCTGGTTAATTACTCCTAAGCTGTCCCTCTGCTAAGCTCAACTGTCCCTACGCTATTTACAAATCTAAAGATTGAGGATTTCCAAAAGTAGACAGGCCAAAGTTGTTTGTAGTCTTGGAACGATCCATCTTGTCTTGCTATTGAGGACTTTGGAAGAATAATAATTATCCATAATCACAACAATTATTAATTAATAATTACTAACCATTATTAGTCACAACAATCATTAATTATGAATAATAGTCAATAATAATAGCCAACAACAATGAACAGTTTACCACTAGACTTAATTTTTATCAATTGTTAATTATATTCAATAACAATAACTATAACTATCAATAACAATTATTACTAATAATTAACAATAATCTACCATTAAACTGAATAGTATGTATACTATAAACCCAACTAAAAATTGTTAACACTAAGGGGTAAAACACAAACATTTTCTATGAATTGAATCTATTTTTGCTTATAGTCAGCTAAATAGATTTAAACCTGTAGGATTATAATGAATTAAAAGCGGGAACTCGCATTCACTCACACATATACACAGCTTGAAGATGGGCTTAAAGAAACATAAAACAGAGATCTGAGATCTCCTGAGGCCAGCGGAAGGAAGAGCAGGAGACAGGTAGGAACTGGGTGCCTCAGCAAAGCTGATTGTTGATCCCTTAATCCAGCTGTCTTTGGCTTGATTGGCGTTTGTGGCTGTGGGGTCGTGGTTATCCTCCCAGCTGGGATTAAAGGTGCGGTCTTTGGCTTGATTGGATTTTGTGGCTGTGGGGGCAGAGTTATCCTCCCAGCCGGTATTAAAGGTGGGCTTGTGTGACTCTTGAGATCTGAGATCTCCTGAGGCCAGCGGAAGGTACCGGGACGCGGGCTGAAGAGGCTCCCCCCCCCACCCCCCCGCCAACTGGGATTACGAAGAGGCATCTGAAGGAGGCAAGCAAAGCAAGCCTTCAACACAGTGAAGAGGCATTTAGGACTCACATTGGAATACAGGCAAGGAGAAGCCCATATGTCAGGATCACGAAGAAGAGACAACACTGGAAAGGGGCAGGATAATCCCGCGCCAAGCTTTACCAACCCTATGGAAGACTCCTGCACTGGGATCCCTCTGGGGATGCCCCAGGACACAGACATCAGAAACACAATTGGAACATATTTAAAGAACTACAAGATTATAAAGAACAAATCAAAGAACTAAGAAAAGAGAATGAGGAATTCAAGAAGGACCTAGAGAGAGAGAATGACAAACTCCGGAAGGAACTAGAAACACTGAAAAGATGCCATGCTGAAAAAGATAAAGAAACCAACCAGCGAAGCAAAGAGCTACAAGAAGAAATTGAGAAGCTCCAAAAAGAAGTAGAAATACTAAAGAAATCAGAAGAGGAAATGGAAAAGGAAATCAAACACTCATCCATTCAAGAGGAAAGGAGAATGAAATTGTAAAAAACCTCAGAATCGAATGGTGAGTGAATTAGAAACAAATAGTCTCATATATAATACATAAAGAACTAAAAACCTCAAAAGAAAGATTATGAAAATTTATAAAATACACAAAATGGAACAACCAGAGCTGTGGGACACTATGAAAGTTCACCAACCAAACCTCCACATCAATAGGAATAGATGCGAGGAGAATGATCCCAAGAGAATGTTATTGATTCAGATCTTCAACAGAATAATAGATGAAAACTTTCCCCACGCGAAAAGGACAAACCACTACCAGATACAAGAAGCGCTAGAACACCAACAGAACAGATCAGAAAAGAAATTCTCCATCCCACGCCACAATCATAGTTAAAATGCTAGAGCCCCAAACAAAGGCAGAATCCTTAAAGCCACAAGCGAAAAACAGCAAGTGACCTATAAGGGAAAACCTGTCAGAATTACAACTGACTTGCTCATCACCGCAAACTTGTGAAAGCAATGAGAAATGTAGCAAAGCCATTTCCCAGTGTTAAGGGACATAGATGCCAACCCAGGTCACTATACCACCCAGGAAAATTTTCAATTATAGTTGAAGGAGGGGAGAGAAGAACTTCCTGACTGAACAATTTGAAAGAATGCATGTCCGAAAACCAACCCTTCAGAGAATATTTTGAAAGCCTAGAGAACAGAGGAAAGGAACAACTAACCCCAGGCACCTAGAAAGAAACAATAAAGCATAACTGCAAGAAGTAGAAACCCACCCAAAGCGCAAATGGATAATAAAGCAAAAGGACACAACAGAAACTTCCGTCAGTAACCTTACATATTAATGGACTAAATTCCCACTCAAAAGACATAGACTGGTAGATTGTATTAGGAAACAGAATCCATGAATAGGCTGTCTACAATCTTAATGTATGAATAGGTTGTCTATATCTTAACTTCAAGGACAAGGCACCACCCTTAAAGTGAAGAGAGGGGAAAAAATATTCCAAGCAGATTGTACCAAAAAGAAAGGCAGGGTGTTGCTATTTTAATATCGGACAAATAGACTTCAAAGTAAAAGAAATCAGAAGAGACAAATAAGGCCATTACATTTTTATCAAAGGAACAATTCACCAAGAATATATCACAATTATGAATATATATGCCCAAAATCTGGTGCACCAAACTTTATGAAAACAGTTTCTCCAGGACCACAAGTCACAGACTATCCCCAGTACACTCATAGCGGGAGATTTCAATACCCCACTGAGTCCTTGGATAGGTCAACAGTACAAAATAAACAGAGAGACATTGAACGGAAGCATATGATATACGCAAAAACCAAATGGACATCATAGATCTCTACCGAATATGCCATCCTAATACGGGAGAATACACTTTAGTAACGCAGCACCCGATGAAATTTCTTCCAAAATCGACCACATAACTGGGAAGAAGAAAGCCTCTACAAATACCCAAAAAAGATTGAAATAAATTTCCAATGCTTGCTATCAGACCACAGTGCAATAAAGCTCCTCAACATCAACACTAGGACAAACCTCCTGTCTACAGGAACACAGGGAGACGAAACAACACACTCTTGAAAAAAAAAAAATATGAATGGGTCCAAGGAAGAAATAAAGAAGAAAACTCCTGGAACTGAATGACAATGACAATACCAACAAACGAAACCATATGGGATACTTAAAAAGCAGTCCTAAGAGGAGGTTATAGCCCTGGTGCCTACATTAGAAGAACAGAAAAGCACAATGAATGAATCTAACACTACAGCTAAAAGCACTGAGAGAGCAACAACAGGAAGAAAAAGAACAAAAATCAGAGCAAATCAATGAAATAGAACAAAAAAACATAGCAAGAAAAAAAAAAGAAAATCATGAAGCAAAAGTTGGTTCTTTGAAAGAACAAGATAGGCAGACCTCTGCCCAGTTAACAAAAAAGAAGGAACAACTCCATATCAATACAAGCCATATGAAAAGTGAAAATATCACACCACAACGGACAAAAAGATAGAGAAAAATCATATGGGAATAATTAAAAAACCTATATGCGAAGCAGTTTGAAAAACCTAGAAGAAATGAGATGAATATCTGAAATCCTGGAATCACCAAAGCTGTCCAAGAAGAGATCAGCAGATTAAACAACCCATACAATATAAGAAATAGAGGATTAGTAAGAACTTCCCCAACTAAAAAAAGCCCAGCCCCAGATGGATTCACATCAGAATTGTATAAAATATTTTCAAAAGACCTACAACCATTATTACTGAAACGGTTTAGAATACATCAGAGGGAATTCTCCAATTCCTTCTATGAAAGAAACTAGGCAAAGATACACTAAAAGGAGAATTATAGACCCATCTCGCACTCATGAACACAGATGCCAAATTCTAAACAGGATACGGGAAAATCGCATACAGGACCAACATCAAGATCACCATCATGACCAAGTTGATTCATACCAGAGATGCAGTCTGTTCACGATAACAAAAACAGAAATCAATAACATCATCAAACACAAAATGGAATCAAAGACAAAACCACACCATCACTTCAATTGATGCTAGAAAAAGCTTTTGAACAAAATCCAGCATCCCTTCATGGTTAAAGGCCAAGAGGGAATTGGATGGAGGGAACACTCTTCAACATAAAGCTATATACAACAAAAACACAGCCAACATCATACCAAATGGAAAAAAAAAAAAAAAAAAACATTCCCTTTAAAGGTAGGAACTCGCAAAGCTGCCCCCTGTCACCATCCCTCGTCAATATAGTGCTTGAAACACTGCTAGAGGGCAATAAGGCAAGAAGGATTATTTAAAGGGTACATTGGAAAAGAGGAAGTCAGCTAGCCCTTTTGGCTGATGATATTATTGTTTACTTAAGGATGCTAAAAACTCCACCAAAAACCACCTAGAAATGATTAACAGCTTTCAGCAAAGTGGGCATATCAAATAAATTAACCTTAAAAAAATCAATGGCCTTTGTTTTCGTTACAGACCAAGAACAAGCAACCGGAGAAGGAATTCAAAGAACCTTCCCACTCACAATAGCCTCAAAACAATAAGATACCTAGGAAACAAACCTAACCAAAGAACCCAAAGATCTGTACAACAAAAATTTTAAACCTTTAAGAAGAAAATTGAAGAAGACATCAGAAGATGGAAAAACCTCCCTGCTCATGGATTGGGAATTAGCATTGTAAAAATGTCCATTTTACTGAAACTGTTTGTATAGATTTAACACAACCCCCCAAGCAAAATCCTCAAGAGTTTCTTCACAGGTTTGGAAAAAAACGTTCTTAAATTCATTTGGAAACAAAAGACCCCGAGTAGCCAAAACCTGAGTGAAAAGAGCTACACAGGGGGGATCTCTATACCAGAATTCAAACATACTACAGGGCCATAGTCAAAAAACAGTCTGGTATGGCACAAAAACAGACCTGTTGACCAATGGAACAAAACCGAAGATCCAATCTGAGCACATACAATTTCAGCCATCTTGTATTTGACAAGGGGGCCAAGAAGCCACAATGTAGAGAAGACAGCATCTTTAGCAGTGGTGTTGGCAAAACTGGATCACCACTTGTAGAAGAATGAAATAAACCCCTACCTCTCGCGCTGTACAAAAGTGATCTCCAGATGGATCTAAGACCGAAACGTGAAACCCCAATATCTGAAGGTGATAGAAGAAAAATTGGCAGCAGATACAAGACATAGGCGTAGGAAAAAGACTTCCTAAATCAGACAGCAGCTGCACAAGAATAAGGTTGACAATTGACAAATGGACCTCATTAAACTCAAAGATTCTGTACATCAAAAGAAACAATCAAGGAAGTGAAGAGAAATCCCCACGAGTGGGAGGAAACCTTCACTGCAGATACATATGACAAAGCATTGATTTCCAGAATTATAAACTACTCAAAAAACAAAGAAGAATGAAAACAAATGACCCACTCCCAAGATGGCAAAAGAGACTGAACAGAGACTTCACAAGTGAGGAATTAGACATGTCTGAGAAACACCTTAAGAAGTGTTCAGCATCACTAATCATTAAGGAAATGCAAATCAAAACCACTTTAAGAATCATCTTACTCAATAGACTGGCTAGGATCAAGAAACAAATATAAACAAAGTGCTGGAAGGTTGTGGGGAAAGGGGAACACTTATCCACTGCTGGTGGGGAATGTAAACTTGTACAGCCACTATGGAAAGCAGTGTGAAGAACCTTGGAAGACTATTGACCCAGCCATACCACTCCTGGGAATGTACCCTCCAGACTTACCTCACCAGAGAGATACATACATGGCCATTTCAGCTCTCTTCACAATAGCAAGGAGCTGGAACCAACCTAAATGCCCCTCAACTGACGAGTGGATAGAGAAAATGTGATACATCTACACAATGGAGTTCTATGCAGCAGTAAAGAAAGACGACATCACGAGCTTTGCAGGAAAATGACTGGAGCTGAAGGACATCATGCTGAGTGAAGTAACACAATCCCAGAAAAACAAACGAGGAATGGTATCCCTCATTTGTCAAATGCCTAGTGCCAATTACCTAGTTGTATTTCTTGGTGGAGCCCCCCTGAGCTTTTGTCCAAAGCAGTTGGGCGTAATGCATTGGAAACAACACAACAACACAACAACAACAAACAACAACAAGAAAAAAGACTGCAATCAAAAGGACGACTGAAACAGTGAACTTCTGCTCAAAACAGTCAACTTCCTCATGGAGAATATTGAGAAAGACTGAGAAAGAGATGAAAAGCATGTTTGGCAGAATGCATGAGCTCTGGCGGGGTGGAGGATTGGGCGGGAATACGGGTCTAGATTTGTTAAAAAAAATAAAAATAAATTTATGTGAAAAAGGGAAACATAAAACAGTTTTTCAAAAAATTTCCCATTTAAATTGAACCAAAATTTTAATTCATGTTGTTAAGGAGACTTTTACCAATGGTCCTTAAGAAGACAATTTATCGTAGCAAGTTTGTTTTGTTAGAACTTCAAGGCCTGTAAATTTTCCTAGAAATCCATCTATCTTGTTTCCAAAATGCTGAAATCAAAAGGATGTTACCTAAAATCAAAATTTAAAGGGTATGATTCAGATGCCATGTGCTCAGTGCGGCAGCTGGTATGCATGCACAGCAGGCAGGCTTATGGCGCCAGGCCAGAGCTCAGACCACATGTCATCTAGAATATTGTGAGAAGAGATTTTTAAGGTGAAACACATTTAAAAGTAGCAAGATAAAATTAAATCAACCATATCTAGGGTACCCGGGGGTTAAGTAAAAATATTACACTTTAAGTTAAACATGCTGAGATGGATTTGAATTACTGTTAGCTAAACCCCAAGCTTGGATCTACAAATAGCCGGCAAGTTTTAGGTAAGAAGAGTTAGATTTAGAACAAACCCATAAGAAGACAAGAGAGCAACACACTTTTATCCAAAAACAAATTTTGTATTCAAAATTTAAGAGAAAAATGGCCAAGGCTTGAAATTATCTGGAAGAGGCTGCTCTTGGTGGAGGGCAGTTCTGTGAAAGGCCTTAATTTGCAACAGAAAGAAGTGGGCTCAGGTGGAGGAAAGCTACCAGGAGAAAATTTACATATGAACAAGTTAAGATTGGAACCTAACTTGAGGAGCTGGTTCCTTACAGTCTTTCTTTGGGGGAGTGGAATTTAAAACCAGAAAGTTTTTCTGTCCTGTAGAATTATGAAAAATTGTTTTTAAGGCCAAGCATAACTGCTAAGCCTTGATATTAAATTCAGCCTTGAGGTCACTGGCTTTTATAGCCTGCAGGAGTGACCATGCCAGATGGCACATGCCTGGAAGGCACTGGGTGCTCCCTCTGAACCAAATCAGAGGCAGGCTGCTCTCCACGTGTACAAAGCCACATGGCCCTCAGACCACTGTCCCATCCACTGAAACCAGCAGGAAGGATGGCTCCACCACAACAGATAGGTATCACGAGAGAGAGAAGAAAAAGGCAAGATTTAGGGGTATGCATACCTAAGTTGTCAAGGTTTCCTTCTGCCCATGTTCGGACACCAATTGTGGTGTCGCCACCGAGATTTGTGGCGGGGCCCACTTAATCCTGGGACGACCTATGTGGAAAGTATGCACAGGAAAGCATACCACGTGTATGCAGGTCGAGGTTCAAATGCAGAGATTTTATTCCAACATGTCTGCTTAAATATCCATCATGACTCAATTCTCAGGGCTGAATGCTAAATCTTTTTGTCACTACACTCCCCCCCATGGGTGTGGCCAGGGAGGTACCATTGGCTTAGAATCCAACCCATCTTAACTAAGTTTTCCTACGAAGTGAAAACTTTTATTTTAAATGAATGAAATGTCCTAATGTATGTACAAACTTGTGTTTATTCATTTACTTGTGGATAAACAGTAGAGTTATTTCCAGTTTTTGGCTATTATTAAAATGGTGAAATGGACATTAGAGTACAAGTGTTGGGTCTCTTTTTAATGGTACTGGGTATTTACATAGAAGTAGAATTACTGGGTTATGTGATTAGTCCATTCTGCTCTTGTTGGTTTCCTTTCCTTTCCCTTCGTTTCTCAACAAGAGGGGTCTTGCTCTGTTGGCCAGGCTGGTCTTGAACTTGTGCATGTAAATATCCTCCTTAGCTTCTTGAGTAGCTGGGACCATAGAGTATGTGCCACCATGCATAGCTTCTGTTTACCTTTATAAGGAACTGCTGTTTTCTACAGAGATAATACTATCTTACATCCTAACAGTATACATATGTATAAAGTTTCCAGTTTCTGCATCCTTTCTAGTACTTACCTTTTATTTATCTGATAATAGCCATCACAGGTAGTGGTTTTGATTTACATTTCTTTAATTAATGGCGTTGAATATCTTATCACAGGCTTATTAGCAGTTTTTATAGCTTCCCTTTATAATGATCCTTGAATAATGCTTATTCAAATCCTTTAATTAGTTGTAAATTGGGTTACAGGTTTTCTTTTCTGTTGATGGATCGAAGTCAAGGCATTTTTATCACATACCCAGTCTAGTATTTTTTGTTACTGAGCTTCAAGGAGTTCCTTCTATATTCTGGATATTAATATCTTACTAGATGAAAGATTTGCAAATAGTTATTTTCTGTAGGTTTTCACCTTTTTGATAATGTGTGATGCACATAGGTTTTAGATTAAAGTTCAGTTTTATCAGTCTTTTTCTGTTGTTGCTTGTGCTTTGTTTGATATTATACCTAGGAATACGTTGCCAGATCCAATACTATGGTCTATGCATGTATTTTTGGGGGGGGGGGCGAAAGTGGAACTGTTTAGTGGTAGAGCTTGTGTATGGAATTTATAGGACCTTGAGCTTGGTCCCTAGCACCTCCCCTTCCTAAAAAAGTTACATGATTTTTTTTACATTTAGGTTTTTGGTGTACTTTGAAAATTTGTGTATGGTGTATAGCCATTGTTGAGTGGACTTCTTTAGTTATATCTAAGATAACTATTTCTCAGTGAAGGTCTGTGTGTGTGTGCAAGAATGTATGCATTGCTATGGACTGAATTCTGAGGGATTTTGCATGCTAGGCATTGCCTCAGGACTGACCTATACCCCGTCCTTGTAGTATTATATTTGATAGTTATTATCTAAAGTTTACCTTGTCTGTTATTTTGTTGTTAATATGCTTAATTATTGAATACTATATGACCTAGGTATTACTATTCTTTCTTAAAATACTTTCTTCATTATTTTATTTTATTATTTTACTTTACTTTTTACTTTATTTTTACTTCACTTTACTTTTTACTTTACTTTATTTTTATTTTATTTTATTATTTTACTTTACTTTTTACTTTATTTTTACTTCACTTTACTTTTTACTTTACTTTATTTTTATTTTTTTTATAATTTTTTTGAGACAGGGTCTGCCTTTAATCCCAGCTGGCCTGGAGCTTGCTCTGTAGACCAGGCTGGCCTTTAACCCACAGAGATCCACCTGCTTCTGGCTCTCGAGTGCTGGGATTAAAGGTGTCTGCCACCACACCCGGCTACTTTCTTCATTCTTTTTAAAAATTTTTTTTATTTTTTATTTTTTTATTTTTATTTTGGGGGGGGTCTTTTTTTTGAGATTGGGTCTCCCTTTTAGTCCCAGCTGGCCTGGAGCTTGCTATGTAGACCTGGCTGGCCTTGTACTCACAGAGATTCTCCTGCCTCTGCCTCCCAAGTGCTAGGATTAAAGGTGTGTGCTACCACGCCTGGCTCTTCATTTTTAAGAATGACTCAAAACATGAATGCAAAACAAATAGTATAGTGGACTGCCAGGGGAACATGTCTGTTATATCACAGATTAAGGTTAAGGTCCCTAATATGTGAAGAGCTCTAAAAATTTGAAGAACACCCCCTGATGTTCAAAATAGATAAAAGATAATTTCTCTAAATGTTAAAATAAACTTTAAATTTAAGAGAAATATTTCAGACTCACTCATAAAGAAATGCAAGTTAAAATATACTGATTTTTTTAAAGCTATCATCACACTTAAAAAGTATAGCAACACATCCTGTTGTCAAGGCAGTAGGAGAACAAGCATTTTAAGAGGGCAAACTGGTACAACAGTTTTTGAAGAGAATTTGGCAATATTCAACAAAGCTCCATAAGCTGACATTTGCCATTTGTGTCCCTTTGGCTTCTGTTCTAGAAATTTTTCAAGTCAGACCTCCAACCTGAAATGAGTGTTTCATGGATCATTGATTGTAGTGGTCGAAGAAATTATGGCTAGTTATGTACTTCACGATTATAAGAGTAAAGGAGTTGTGGGATCAGCCAAGTGATGTCAGACATATAGTATGAAGAAGGAACCTAAGTATGTGTACTCTGTCATCCTAAATCTTGACAAAACGTTAATTCTAGTGCTGGGGCTAAGAAAATACAAAGATAGTCTTGGAACGTCTTGTGCTAGAAAGTAAGGAAGTACTCATAAACTGATCAGCACAAGTCAGGGTTTATGAGGCAGCCTTTTCAAGGCTCCCTGGGGCCCACAACTGGAATACTTTAAGCAACAGAATGATTGTTTAATGTACTATATAACTCAGAAGAATAGGTTAAGGACATAAAAAGTAGGTTTATACGTATATGCACATAGAAATAGGAAAGAAAGCCAAGTTTCTTCTTACATTAGGGATTCTATATAATTGATGTAGCTAGAACAATGAAATCAGAATAACTCCATTTAATAAGTATTGTTCTAGGCAAGAGTTCTGGATTGAGCAAAAGTATGATAAGGTAAATGATATTTTAAAGTAACTATATTGGGTTTATTAATTACAAATCCTAAAGTAGTAACTTGGTAGTGGAAAAAAAAAGCTCAGATTTAATTTTAGCCAAGTGATCAAAATTCACATCACTAATAATGGGACAGTCACAATGTGCTAGAATGCTTGGGCTGCTGTGTGGCAGAAACAAAAGTTACTTTCCTATAGATTTAGAGGTTAGAAGTTAAATTGTTATAGCCTTGGCTTCTGGTGCAGCCTCTCTGCCAAGGTAAACATCTTCTTGCTGTGTCTTGACATGGCCTGTTATTTGTGATCTTATTTAGGCTGTCTCTCTTTGTAGGGTTCTTAGTCCTGTCTATTAGGGGACCCATTCATATGACTTATTTACCCTTAATTACCTCTTTAATGGCCCCACCTCTAAAAATGATGGTATTGGAATACAATCAACAGTCACATTGAAAGTTAAGACTTTGACATGCAAATTTTGGAGGGGCAAAGGGATGCCATTTATTCCATAGCAAACATAATTGTGTCTTTTGATACGATGTTCTGAGATGGATCAACTTCTTTATTGGTCTTCCCTTTCTTCCCTTAGAATGCTTCACTTGAATCTAATGAGAAAAATGAGAAAAACCTAAATCATACTTTATAAAATTCTACAAAAATAACCTTTCTTGTCTTCTTAAAAAAAAAAAAAAAAAGATGGTCATGAAAGATAAAAGAACTTAAGGAATTGTTTCACTTTCAGGAAGTCCAGAGATCAAGAAGTGAAATTTGAGACCCTGAGTTGTTATGAACCAAGATCCAAGTAACAACCTCTAACTTCCAACCTAACTTGGTTGACATATCTTTTAAGCATCTTACAGTTTGAAACTGCCTCTCTTTTTCTTTTCCTTGTAATTTATTTGTTGATAGAACATGTTGATTGTTCTGTAGAATTTCCTACAATCTGTGTTTGGCTTTGTATATTCTTTTGAAGTAGATTATTATTTCCTTCTAACTCCTTTACTTCCTATAAATTGGTATACAGATAAGTTTAGGGCACTACTTGAACATTATGACTGAAAAGATTAAAAGAAAAAAAAAACTATTCTTGGAACCCACTCATCCTTCGGACCCATCTGAAGATTCTGATCTAGTTGGTCTTGATTTCTGATTATAGGAATTAAGAAACAGGTGAAGAAACAGGTGATTAATGTGTAGTCAGAGCTATGCATTGCTCTGGATCTAGTCTGAAAATCAACACATTCCTTCTTGCCCTTGAGATTGTAAGGCTAAATTTTTATGTTGATAATTTGGCAAATGCAGTTGGTAGGGCATCTGTCAGCTTGAATATTATAGTTATATTTAGATGTCCCTGAATATTTTGGTATCCTCACTCTCTAGACAAGTGGTGTTAAAACCTTGTTGCTCTGTGCATTATTCCATAGGAACATGCTCACATTGCCTTTACCTGGTGCTTTGTTGGTAAGGCTGAACTGAGATCTCCCCCAATGAGACTTTATTCTTCTGAGATCCTTGCTGACTTCAGATCAGTTCTTGAAAGAGCCTCATCAGAGGCATTGACTTTTCTTGCTGCTGCATTTGCCAATAGAATAATATTTTGGTGGTTACAAACCTTAATCTCTGCCCTTTTAAAGGTGAAAGGCATAGGTTTGTCTGGCCCTTATAGAAAATGTATGTAATTTACAGATAATCAAAAGTATTTTTCTGGTATCTTTTGTGCTTCCAGACGAAGCACTTCAAAGGTGCAAGTCAGCTTCAGGATAATAGTGTTCATCTGTTTGCCGCAATTGTCCATTAAGAGAAAAAAAGCCACTGATCCCCCCCCCCATTAGTAGTAAGACCTTTGCAAAGGATACCAAGATGAAGAAAATACATTCATACCCTCTGAAGAAGATCTGGGTGGGGATGAGGCCCACGTATAACTATTATACCATTAATGTTCCCTTAAGGTAGGGATACTAGTATTTGAATACTTGACGTGTACTAGAGACAGCGTGATACACACTTTTTATAAGTAGTATGTCTTTTAGTTCCTGTTGACATCAATGTGGGTATTGTCCCAGTTTTCTCTTGAGGAACTCAGAAAATAAGCAACGTTTGTCTTGATCACACAGCTTGTAAAACACAGAATTGGAATTATAAATTGAGATCACATCAGTTCTGACCTTGACTATAGCAGTGGTTCTCAGTTGTGGTCCTTAGACTGACAGCATTAACATTACCTAAACCTTGTTAGAAATGTATATTCTGAAACTTACTCATCTGCTGATTCAGAAGTGTGGAGGATGAGGGTTGATAATTAACCCATGTTTTGTAAAGCCTTCTCATGTTACTAATAAACATTGAATTGAGTGAAGGATTTCTGTTTCTTCCTCTTTTAAAGCTGTAAAACCCTTTGCTTAAATATTAGCTTTTTGTTGAAGACTGAAGTTACAGAAAAATACTGGCTGCCCTGTTCTCATCCAGAAGATTAAATAAATTTGAAAGCTGGGTGGTGGTGGTGGTGGGAGTTGTTTACACATCTTTGGGACCAAAATTCATTACTTTTAATGATAATGTATGGGGCTTTTTGTAAATATAAATTACTTGTAGGTGTCAAAAGTGAAAATTTGGGCTGGAAAGATGGCTCAGTGGTTAAGAGCAGTGGCTGCTCTTGCAGAGGACTCAGGTTTGGTTCTTAACACCTACGTGGTGGCTAACAACTGACTGTAACTTCAGTTTCAGGGATCCGATGCCCTCTGTGGGCATTGCGTGTGGGCATTGCACTTACATACATGCAGGTAAAATAAAATAAGACTATTCAAAAAAATTAAACTACAAATTTTACCTAGATTATGTTTATGTATATAAATATGCTCTGTCTCCCTTATAGGGGAAATTATTTAGCATCCTTCACTTTTGGCTTTAATTAATAAGTAACTTTTTTTAAGACAAAAACTCAGGTTGTCCTTGAACTCACTGCGTAGTAGCCAAGGATGGCCTTGAAGCCTCTGATATTCCTACTTCCACTTATGGTGCTGATACTACAAGCCTGCACCACCATACTTGGTTTTATGTTTCTAGAGATTGAAGCCACTTTCTATTGACTGAGCTAATATTCCTAGCCCATCAAGCAATTGTTTTGTAAATTAAATAGGTTGATTTCTGTAGATCATTGTGGACCTAAATTTTTGTGTAGAACTGCTGTCATCTATGTTTTGTTTTTACTTCTGCTTATAATATGCCTTCTTAACTTCATAAAATGGTTTGACTGCTGTGTAGAATTCCTTCAATTTAAATACTTAGCACTAGATGGGCATTAACTGTCTAACCACTTACAAGTTAAAAGCTGACCTGAAAAACTCTGAATAACTTGTGAACTTTGTAGACATGAAGTCATTTTAGTTTTTTGCCATCACTTAATTATGTCATTATTATGCCACATAACAGTTAAACCTGAATAAACAGCCTGACCTGATTCTGTACCTTTCAGGTTTTTTTTTTTTTTTTTTTGGTCTTTTCGAAGAACAGGGTCTCCATGAAGCCCCGGCTGTCCTGGAACTCAATCTATAATCTATGCTGGCCTTGAACTCAAAAAAGTGCTAGGATTAAAGGCTGCGCCACCATGCCTGGCTCTTAACTTCCAGTTTTAATTTATTTATATTTATTTTTATTTATTTTATTTTATTTTACTTCTGTATGTGTACGAATATAATGGTCTGCATGCAAAAAAGTCTGTGCCACGTAACTTAGGTTTTTAAGAGCGATTTGGGATACCATGGCACGGGCCATAGTGTGTTGCCCCGCCTTCTAATCATAGCACTGGGACGGCAGAGGCAGAGGCAGAGAGATGTCTCTGTGGAGTTCAAGGTCCAGGCCTAGGCTCTCACATATGCAGCTCCAGCCAGTGGTGGCTTACAGGGGAAACCCCTCTCAAAAAGAAAGACCCAAAAAAAAAAAAAAAAAAAAAATAAAAAAAAAAAAAAAACGCTGTTGATTACCAATACCCGAGGGCCACCCATTCCCTCCAAATGTATCCTGGAACTTTGCTGCTGAGTCAGGTCTCACCCATCCATATTCTTATTCAAGACCCATTCTCAGGCATCTATTTGGGGAACTGCAAGCTTGGATCCACCTTTGTCTTTTCAGAGAATCTTGCCCTTGCATTCCCTAGGGCTAAAACATCCCACACACAGTGTCAAACATTGTTCTCAGTTTTCATTGTTTTCAATGAAGATGTGATACATTTCAATACTTGGATTTGTTAATTCGCAACATACACCACCATTCATTCATGCTACGTGTGTGAAGCAGCAAAAGAGAGATCAAGGTCAGGTGCCCAGGTTGAGTGGCTCAGTGGGTTAGTTTTAGTTTGGGGAGGACTAGCCCTTTTCTTTTTGAAATTTTATCTTTATTTGTGTTTTTTTTAAACTTTTTTTTATTTACCATTCACTCAAATTCCTGATTTCTTTTTTTTTTCTGTATGAATGTACTGTCTGCATTGCAAGTGTGCACCCGTGTCGTGCAAGCCCAGCGGAGTTCCGAAGAGGGTCTCGGATTCACCCTGGACACTGGAGGTCTCCTGGAATTGGAGTGTCAGACGGGTCTAAGCCGCCAGGTGGGTGCTGGAAAATGAAACCTTCAAGAGCAGCCAGTACTCAAAACCGCTAGGCCATCTCTCCAGCCCCTAAATTTTATTTATTTTTGTATGTGTATGAATGTACTGTCTGCATGCAGGTTTGTGCACCTGTGTCGTGCAATGCCGCGGAGGTCAGAAGAGGGTGTCGGATTCCCCTGGAACTGGAGTTCTCCTGGAATTGGAGTTACAGATGGTTCTCAGCCTCCATGTGGGTGTGGGGATTAAACCTGGGTCCTCTGCAAGAGCAGTCAGTGCTCTTAACCGCTAGGCCATCTCTCCAGCCCCTGGAATAGCTTTTTGGTTGCAAGGTAAAAGTCATTAGTCCAGATTTTATCCGTTTGATAAGTCATTCCTACTCTTGATATATTTTGGATAATTTGGTTGCCTTTTGCTAATTTCTTTCTTTCTTTTTTTTTTTTTTTTTTTTTTTTTTTTTTTTTTTTGTCCTTGAGACAGGGTCTCCCTCCAGCCCCAGCTGTCCTGAAACTCTCTATGTAAAGCTTTCTTGGTAGCTTATTTTAGAAGGTACTATCTTTTCAAGAAGTAAATATTTTAATTTTTGAGTTTAAGCCAGCCATGCTTTTCAGGCCTGGTAAGGCCAGTGATTATCAACTTTGCATGTTAGACTCAACGTGGGGGTGGTTTTCAAAGTACATGTTTTAACTCCACCTAAACGTAATGATTCATGTTTTCTGGGGGATGGTGTTTATATATTTGGCTATAAAAAAATCAAGCTTTATCTTAGTCTGCTTTTATTCATAGAATAACCCAGACAGGAGGTTTAAGCAGCAGAAATTTGTTTTCTAGGTTGTGGAAGCTGTGAGGAATACAGGTCAGGAGGTGCTGTGTAAGTAGCTTTAGGTGACTGATGGTTACTTGTGTCTTCACATGGTGCAGAAGGAGAGAAGAAGCTTTCTAATGTCTCTTTGTAATATCACTTTGAAGGCACTACTCTTAGGTCTTACTCTTCCCCAGGGAACTCTCTTTCCAAATACCATCACTTTAGGGATTGGAATTTCAATATGAATTGGTGGTGGTGGTGGGGGCATAGTCTAGTTCTTAGCTGTAACTTGTGTCAGGTTAGAAACTGGTGTATAGTAGTGTTTACCATGATATATATAAATGAATAATCTGGAAACCTTGGTAAAATGAAAATTGGGCTCAGCAGAATGCTTAATGATATCTGTTATATAGGACCAGTATTAAAAAATGAATGATTTATACCCCCTAAAGATTTGGAACATTCCGAGGATTTTGAATATGTGTGGTTCTGTGGGTATGTGTATTTTGTTAAATTGACTCTTAGGTTGAATTCGTTCATTACTAGGATATAGATTATGGACCAAGTGGTTATACCTGGGGTCTGTTGTTTAGTAAAAAGGTTTGTTGGGTGCATGAGTAAGTGGTCTAAAGTAGAGTCTAAGAAATGGAAGGTGGGGGCTGGAGTGATAGCCTAGCGGTTAAGAGCACCAACTGCTCTTGCAGAGGACCCGGGTTCTATCCCCAGCACCCACATGGCGGCTGAGAACCGTCTGTAACTCCAATTCCAGAAGAACTCCAGTTCCAGGGGAATCCGACACCCTCTTCTGACCTCCACGGCATTGCACGACACGGGTGCACAAACCTACATGCAGACAGTACACTCATACACATACAAAAATAAATAAAATTAAAGTATCCCATAGGTTAAAAAAAAAAAAAAGAAATGGAAGGTGATTCTTAGGAAATTTAATTAAGCTGAGCATTTTTTCCCCTTTCCTGTTCCCCTTTTCTCTTTTACTTCCCTTTCCCCTTCCTCTTTTGCTCCTTTGTCTCTCTGTCTCTATCTTTGTCTGTCCCCCCCCACCCCCCATTTTTCTCCTAGGAAATAAGTATGGTTGAAAACTGAGACCATAGACAATAGACTTCTTTACAAAACATGGAGGCAGTTATATCTCTTAAAGTGATTTTTTACCATCACCTGAACTTGATCTTTTTCTAGTTTATAATTCTCAAAATCAAAACCTAACTAAATCATTCAGACTTTAAAAGATGAAATAACATCTCATTTAACTAAGAAAGATTAAATGCTTGCTTAAATTCTTTTTTTTTTTTTTAAATTTTTATTTATTTCTGTATGTGTATGAATGTACTGTATGCTTGCAGGTCTNAGGGTGTCGGATTCCCCTGGAACTGGAGCCAAAGATGGTTCTCAGCTACCATGTGGGTGCTGGGAATCAAACCCAGGTCCTCTGCAAGAACAGTAGGTGCTCTCAACCACTAGGCCATCTCTCCAGCCCCTTAACCAGTACTCTTAACCACTCAGCCATCTCTTTAGTACCCCAAGCTACATATTTTTTCAATGGGGACAAGATGGGCTAGAGAGGTAGCTCAATGGTAGAATACTTTTCTGGCATGCTTGAAGTCCTGGGTCTTCCCTTGGCTACATAATGAGTTTGAGACCAGCCTGTGCTACAAAACACCTGGTCTTAAAAGTAAACATCTCTTGCCAGGTGTGGTGGTGCATGCCTTTAATCCTAGCACTTGGGAGCCAGAGGCAGATGGATCTTTGTGAGTTCAAGGCCGGACTGGTCTACATAGGGAGTTCTAGGACAACTGGAGCTACAGGGAGACCCCATGTCAAAAAAGACCAAAAAAAAAAAAAAAAAGAATAATATGCAACAATAGCTCAGCTGTTTTCTGTGATAGCTGTACTTTTTACCAACCCTCAGTGTGTGAAAGTTTCAATTCTTCTACATTTTACCTAGCACTGTTGGTTGTCTTTTGGACTTTAGCCTTCCTACTAGATTACAAAGTGGTATCTTATGATTTAAATTTGTATTATACCATCTCTCATCTGCACTGTTAATATTTCCTCTGTTAGATCCTTCTGGTGAACATAGAAACATGCTGTTATGGGGCTGGAGAGATGGCTCAGTGGTTAAGAGCACTAGGTGGTCTTACAGAAGACCCAGGTTCGAATCCTCACACCCACATGGCAGCTAACAACCATCCGTAACTCCAGTTCCAGGGATCTGATGCCCTCTTCTGTCCTCCATGGGCACTGCATGACATAGGTGCACTTACATACATGCAGTCCTGACACTCATGGAAATACTGATGGTTGTTAGCCACCATGTGGGTGCTGGGAATCAAACCTGGGTCCTTTGCAAGACCAGTCAGTGCTTTTAACTGCTGAGCCATCTCTCTAGCCTCCATATAATTCTCTCAATGTAAAAGCACAGCTCTCACCTTAAAAGGGCATAAGAGAGTTTATTCTGCAGCCAAATATGAGTGATCATGGCCTGGAAACATGGATTCAGGTTTCCATAAGAGTTTGACAAAGTTTTTATAGAGAAACAAAGGGAGGTCATAAATCAAGGCATTTTTGAAATACTTATTGGGAACATCACATATACCAGTTACAGCAAAGTACAGAAATCTGCCATCTGACATTCTGAGCCATTGGATTGCTGTTAATTCATTCTAAAAAGATTTCTCAGGGAGTCACAAGGACTTTATTTAGGTCAGAGGTGAACAATGAATGGCTATTAGGAGGTTAAAGAGCCCTGGGGTCTGGATCTGCAACATTCCAGCTTTCCACAGTCCCTAGAGAATCTTTAACACAGGTTCTCCCTCCTCCTCATCCCCTGGAAATTCAGTGTTATATCTTAACAACTTGAGGGCTACCACTCTCCATTTAGTTAAAAAAGCATGGCCTATTATCGCAAATAATTTATTCCACTACAATAAATACATTAGAACATAATTTTGATAGCATGCTTCTACCTGTAAAATTTTGGGGATGGAATGAGGCCAATACCTGCAGAAGTAAACATTATACTTGACAGTAAAACTTATCAAATGAGGACAAAGGATTTCCAGAAAGTATCTGGACTGGCTAGGAGATCATAATGCATTAAATAACAATTGTCCAGGACTCAGTTTGTATGAAATTTTGGGATAATGAGGTAGTTTGTAACTGAGTGGTTAGTCCCCCATTCTTTATATGGAATAAGCCAGCATGCCAGTATACTTACTACCTTATTCTTTTTTTTTTTTTAGTGAATTCATCTTTCAGCTCAGCTCAAATCAGACAAATCAGATCAGATCAGAACAGCAACAATTATTTATTGAGTACTGGAAGAACACAAGGTTGAGGGACATCCCCTCACATCTTTGTGTGTTGTGTGTTCCCACATTGTCAGTCTAATCCTGCCTCAGGAAGAAGGGCAGGCAGGCAGTGCAGTCCAGGTTAGGATGGCAGTGTGTCTAGAACCTCAGACAGCTGACACCCATGTAGAACTTCCAGGAGTGTGTGAAAATCATGGGGAGTGATACAAACTCAGTCTCAGCAGCAAGCACCAGGCTGCAGCTCTTTGTGGTGTCATCCTTCATGTCACGAGTTCTGAGGCTAGGGCTTTGTTTGAAGGTAGATGGTCCTGGCCCCGAAACTTTGTTTGTACTAAAGGAGAGAAAGTTGTCCATCCTCTGATCCTCTGATCTCTGGTTGGGTGAGGCTCCAAATGTTCAAATGTCCAAATGTTGGTTGGGGGGCTAGGCATGCCAGTCTTCTTGCAGGGAAGGGCTGATTGGTTAAAGTTCTCCCATGGCTGTTGAGGGCCATCTGCCTACCATATTCTTTAAAATCTACCTGTTATATACTAGGCTGAAATGGGGAAACTAGGGTTTTCCAGGAATGCTAAGAGTACGCATCGTGGAAGGATAAGCAGCTCATTGCTCACACAGACTCACATACAAAGTTTGTGTAGAAGGCTACTGACTTGCTAGCATGATTGCTTTGCCCATCACCCCTATTCTGGATTGCTAAAGCAGGGCGAGTATTTTTCCTTTTGGAAGGTAGCTGTGCTCACCGCTGAACCACCAATGTTATTTTTACTTTTGTACCTGGGCCTTCATAAAAAGTATGAAAAGTCCATAAATGAGTATGAAAAGTGAATCTGGTTGAAAAGAGAAACTTACACTTTTTGACTGTAAAATTCATGCTGTAAGAAATTTACCTTTTAGATTCATGTTTTAAATTTTTTCAGTCAGAACAGCATTCTCCTTGGGGAGGAAGACAGGGCCTAAGAGAAAATTACTGCTGTATCTGGAATTGATGGGCCTGCCTAAGAGCAAAGCAGGCACTTGTACAGTAGCGTAGAGGACAGCTGTTGTCTGAGGTACAGAACAGCAGGGCACATGCCATGCCAAGTTGCTGTAGGACCAAGTAAAAAAATCTTACAGTTCTTGAAGTGAGTTCTGTTCTTGAGACTCATGAGCCATCTTCTCCACCTGCACATAGTGTAAGCACCAGCTGCAGCTCAAAGATGACTGCCTCTTCCTTGGGGCTGCCGTTCTCTTCAGTGAATTCCTAGGAGTGGTTCCTTCTTTGGGGTGGTATCTGTTTTGTATTCCAGTTTCTGTCTCTCTCAGTATAGCAGTTAGGGTGAGCAGAGTTAGAGAAACGATTCCCTCCAAATGGGGAGTCTTCATGTCCTTCATCAAAGTTCCTATATACTTGTTGTTCATTGACTCCTTGCATTTCCAAATAAGCTTCTGCTGCTTTCTACTTCACTCAGTTCTCACTGGGAATGATAAGATTAAATGCTATTCAGCATTCCAGATGCTATTCAGCATTCTAGATGCTTTTACTCTGTAGTTGCTTAGTACTCCACTTGTGAACTTGAGATAATAGATATGGTTGCAATTGGAGAGCATCTCAAAGCAGCCCTTAATATGTTTAGAGAGTTATCCTTATGCTCCCTTACTTTCTTACCCTTTATTAAATAAATCTTCTTGAGATTTATTTTTTTTTTTTAGTTCTTTCAGGCCAGTGGAATGGTCTTGAAAAGTTTTATATAAAGTATGTTCAAACATAGACTTTTTTATGTAGCAATTACCAAAAGATTACTTGAAATTTTTGAGTTCTGTATTGGATGGTAAAGTTAGCTGTGTTCAGTAACCTTTTTCTTTTTCTACATGTTGGGGGCCCAGCCTAGAGCCTTGTGCATGTTAAGCATTCAACAAACACCCTACCACTGAGCTATACTTTTTTAGCCAATAGCATAATGATAAAAATATATTTTAATTGAAAATTTATGTATTGAACTTTGCTTATCTCAATTAGTAATTTAGTTGTCTTATTGACATACTTGAACTAATTATACTAATTATATATATTGAGTAAATACATATAACTATCGAGTAGTTCATAAGACAAAAACAGTAGTCATGATGTGTGTGTGTGTTTGTGTGTGTGTGTGTGTGTGTGTGTGTGTGTGTGTGTGTTCATGTATGTGGGTGCTTGGTGTTTGGAGGACAGAGGTCAACCTTGGGTGTTATTCCTCAGGCGCTGTCTACCTTGGCTTTTGAGACAGGATCTGTTACTGGCTTGGAACTCATCAGTTAGGCTAGGAAGACTGGCCGTCGAGCTCCAGGGATCTGCCTATCTCTGCCTTACCAGACCTGGGATTACAAGTGTGCACTGCTTCACCCAGCTTTTTAATGTGTGTTTTGGGGATTGAATTTAGGTCTACATACTGTATGACAAGTGTGTTACTAAGCTATCTCTCCAGCCCTTATGATATATCATTACTGGTGGTGTATGTGCTATATTAGTTGATTTACTTAACTCTCTTTAGCACTTTTATTTCTCTTTCATGTGTGAATAAGGTTCAGGAATTTTAGAAATAAAAGATTTTATTAATCTTTTTACTATTATGTGTTAAATATAATTGATGTTATAAGATAAAGTATCAACAGATTTACTTCTCATTGTAAATCATTACATTTTCTCTAGTATTTAACTTAGAAATGGTTCAGTAAAGTTCTGTGTTAGTTTGTTTCATGAATTTAAAATGAGGACAAAAAATCCTCAGATTTACTCTCTTTAAATTCCATAGTTATAACTTTGCAGGAATGTAAGGTAATCTACAATTTCCTTAGAATATTGTCACTAATATCTTTTTATTAAACATGGTAAAATATTACTGTTTCTTGCTCTAAGGTATTTAAGTATTCAGTAATGCCTTTTTAATAAGTGAGATTAGAAAATATATATTCAATTCCAGAAGCTTGATCTCGATGAGGGAATACTTCTTTTCCCTCCCTCAGCTAATCACTTGATTTTGGTTTTGTGTACACTAGATTGAAAGGATTTTTATACATACATACATACATATATACATACATACATACATACAGGCTGTTGTATTGACACTAATAGTAATAGATTCATAATTTATTCTTTTGGTCTATTTGTTGCTTTAAAGAATTGTTACTTGGGCTGGGCGTGGTGGCACATGCCTTTAATCCTAGCACTCAGGAGGCAGAGGCAGGTGGGTCTTTGTGAGTTCAAGGCCAGCCTGGTCTACAGAGTGAGTTCCAGGACAGCTGGGGCTACAGGGAGACCCTGTTTTGAAAAGACCAAAAAAAAAAAGAATTGTTACTTGGAAATTTTAGCAAAGCATTGTGTCCTCAAAATCCAAGATTGAAAACATGTTATCTGAAAACTTAAAAATCTGTGTCCTCCTAGTAAGAGGCTTGTTTTAGTTTCAGTATTATTTTTATCAGACGAGTGACTACTTGACAACTGCTGTGGTTTCTTAAAATTTCAGTAGAAAGAAGCTATTATCTTTCCTCCTTTCCAACCTTTTGTCTATAAAGGAATCTCAGTTTAGGACCAAAGACAAATCTGAATTTGAGATTTATTTCTAAAATTATGATAAGCACTATTAATATTTGCTTATAAGATTTTATCAGTCTCACGTTACCACATTCCTGTGCACCTTCGTAGCACATCCACTTAACCTGCACATCCTCTACTGGTCTGGTATCTTCTGCTTCTCATTTTTCTCCTAGTTTGGGGATTACTTGTAAAGTCTTACTTGCTGTCATGGTCTGTTGTCCTGAAAAGAAAGGAAGTGATCATGGGGAGTGGTTAAAATGAAGAAAACTGAGCTGTTTTTCTCGAATTAAACATAAACGAGGTTATAGGATTATGATTGTGTGTAGTCATCAGCCTGACAGAAAAACATGTTTTATTTTTGACTCTCATGTTAGTGGAGAAAGAGCATCCTGAACACATTTAGTGAGAAGATTTTGTGTTGTAACTGATGTTAGCAGTCAAATTTTAAGTTTGCTTTTTAGAATAATATGTGGTTTTTAATAAAATTATCTTATTAGTACTAGATACTTATTAATCTGAATATGCTTTCTAATTGGAAAATAAGTTGTGAATATTTGGATTTTCACTTACTATTCTAGAGGACATTATAGTTGTTTAGCATGTTCAAATAATTTTCCTTTTGTTTTATTTCCTAGGTTGCACGTTTTCAAAAACTACCTAATGGTGAAAATGAGACAATGATTCCTGTATTGACATCAAAGAAAGCAAGTGAATTACCAGTCAGTGAAGTTGCAGGCATTCTCCAAGTAAGTGATTGTTGAGGAGGATGGGAGAAATGCACGATAGTCATTTAGACTGAATTAGTGCTGTTGCAGAGTATTCTCTTCAGTGATAGAAATGTTGTGTGCTGTATGGCAAAACAGCCACCAGAGAACATGGCTGCATGACCTAGAATGTGGCTAGTGTAGTGGAGAAATGGAATTTAATTGAAATGCACATGTCCAGTCAGACAGTGCAGCTTAAGATCAATAGCATGGCCAGCAACGATTAGCAGTGTATTAGTTAGGAAAAGAATTAATGTAATTAGTAACATAAGTGGTAGGATATATATATATATATATATATATATATATATGTGTGTGTGTGTGTGTGTGTGTGTATAAATATAAAACCGGTTTGCTAAAGTAAAGTAAAAGCTAATTATATATTTAGAATTGCAAATCAATATTAATTGCTTATGACCTTTATTTATTTTATTATTTAATTTTATTTCATATTTTATTTTTTTATTTTATTTAATTATTTTATTTTATTTTATTTTATTTTTTTGTCTTTTTGAGTCAGGGTTTCTCTGTAGCCCCAGCTGTCCTGGAACTCACTATTTTTATTTTTTAAAAGTACAATACTGGTATTCAGATATGAAGAAAAGAACATGTTTAACTTTCAGTCATTAATTGCTGCTTCAAAAACATTGGTATCCATTTTTGAGGAATTCTTATTTTGGTGTATTTATACTTTGTTTTAAAACAACTTCCTTTAAAACTTAAATATGTTTAAGTTTCAAAAGGTTTGATTACTGAAACAAATGGTTATGTCTAGGATGTTGATAATTTCACCTTTGTGGTAGAATAGAAAATCATGCTAGTAACTGAAGGATTTACATAATGTTACTTTACATGGGTATTACCATTTCTCAAGAACAAGTTTATGATAATTTTATTACTTTGAGTAAGTTTATGAAGCTCAAATTTCCAGTCTGAAATAATGACAATCCAGGGGCAAAAAGTAATCCCAGCCTCAAGTTTAGTAGGCTCAGAGAACAGGAAGGGCATCTGTGGCCCACTGAATATTCTTTTAGGGACATAATTTTTTATAAAACATAAATAAAAATAAAACATTATAAGTATCCTTAACTGATTTTTACTTTCTTTTTCTCTCCATAAAAACATCTTTGTAGCCGGGCGTGGTGGCGCACGCCTTTAATCCTAGCACTTGGGAGGCAGAGGCAGGCGGATCTTTGTGAGTTCAAGGCCGCCTGGTCTACAGAGTGAGTTCCAGGACACTGGGGCTTACAGGGAGACCCCGTCTCGAAAGACCAAAAAAAAAAAAAAAAAAAAAAAAAAATCTTTGTTATAGACTGTCTTGTTGCTTCTGTTAGAAAAATAAGTTTTATGTTATATAATTTATATAAATACCAGTGCACCTTTTAAAAATTAATCTTTGATAGTTTCATATGTGCACATAATAAACCTGGTCACACTCATCCCTCTACCTGCTCCTGTCCTCCTCTCACCCCCACCAGTCCTCCCTTTCTTCCCACCAAGTCCATCCTATTTTGGTGTCTTTTTGTTTTGTTTTGTTTTGTTTTATTTTTCTTTGCGACCCACTGGGTTTAACCAAGACTGGTCAGGTGAGCAGGAGTATGAAGCTGTCTGCTGGAGCATGAATAACTCACCAGTTTCTGTATCACTGACGACAATTGATTTCTTCTCCTGAAGCAGCCCTTGCCATTACCTCCCCTGGGCTGGGCAGGGCAGGGCAAGGCAGGGCAGGGCAGGGCAGGGCAGGGCAGGGCAGGGCAGAGCTGGGCCTCCTGAATCCCTCCCTGTTTGTCTCTGAAGTTTGACTGACTCAGTATTGTACAGGCCCTATTTCAGGCAGCTGCAGCTATTGAGTTCCTGAGTTCTGTGGTCATGTCATACTTATAAGATAGTGGCCCTGTCATACTCATAAGATGCAGTTTCACAGCCCCCCTCTTTCTTTTGGCTCTTAAGTTCCTTCTGGCCCTTCTTTGATGTTTACTGAGCCTTGGAGAGGGTGATGTGGGTGTCTTATTTAATGCTGAGCATGCAATAGTCACTTATTCTCTGGGCCATGACCAGCTTTTAATGTTTACATTTGCTACCATTCTTCTAAACATGTGTATACTCTAGTCTGGGTGTAAAACAAATATTTAAGAGGCAGTTTTGACATGCCCATTTATGAAAACCAAAGTATTAGCTTTACTGCAGGATAATATAATAATTATAAATGTATGTTTGAACAAATGTAACTACCACTAATAATGTATAAAACTTTGTTTTTGGAGATAGAGCCTCACACTATAGCTTAGACTTGTGTCCTAAACTCACTGTGTATCTCAGGCTGGCCTCTAATTTAGAATAATACTCTTGCTTCAGCCTCCTGCCTGCTGTATTGCAGGTGTGAGGCAGCACACTCCTTAAGATGCAGAACATTTTTATCACTCCAAAATGCTTCCCCATGTCCCTTTACAGTTAATCTTTATCACAGTGTAGTTGCAGGTCCCATACAATCTGTGGGAAGCCTTCTGTGATTATAAACTAGTATTCACTATTATAACACTTATGTTACACTCATGTGCTTTCTTCTTTTGTTCTTTGCTAACATTTTCAGTAACTTTTTAATGTAAAATTAAATAGGCTGATCTTCAGAATGGCTTAAACAAATCTGAAGTTAGTCATAGGCGAGCGTTTCATGGCTGGAATGAGTTTGATATCAGTGAAGATGAACCACTGTGGAAGAAGTATATTTCCCAGGTGAGACTGGCGTCCATCTCTGCTGTATAACTTACATGGGCTTTTGTAGTTGTAACTTACATGAGATTATATATAGAGAAAGGTAATCATTTTCACAATGTTTTTCCCCCTAAATATTTATATTTATTAGGTTTATCACTAGGCTGGAATTCCTATAATTTTAGTTTCTGATTCATTTTATCGTAGCCAAAAGGCTGATGAAAAGTGATAGAAGTTTATAACTCTTAAAGGACATTTTCTTTTTTGATAAAGTCATATAGTTTCTTTGTAGATACTGAATTTACACTTTTTAATTATAGGAGGCTAACATTTTGAAGGTGATCTTGGCCAGCCTAAGTTAGTTAAGTTTGATAATTTAAACTTACTACTAGGGTGTAAATTATACTTTGTTTCTATATGATTTGTATTAGCCTCTTGGTGATTACCTCAGGAAATAGTAAGCCCACAGTAGATGATGGCTGTTTATAGTTATCTTTAGCTTAATCTTTTAGCAAATATTTGTAGTTTTTAAAAATTTGGTAAAGGAACCAGGTGTGGTGACGCGTGCCTTTAATCCCAGCACTCGAGAGGTAGAGGTAGGTGGATCTCTGTGACTTCAAGGCCAACCTGGTCTACAGAGCGAGCTCCAGGACAGCTGGTACTAAAAGGGAGACCCTGCCTCAAAAATACCAAAAAAAGGAAAAAACTAAAAAACTAAAAAAAAAAAAAAATTGGTAAAGGGCCGAAGAGCTGGCACAGCCATTAAAGGCTCAGGCCCACAACCCAGAAGACAAGAATTTGCTAGTATAAAACATTGGATGATTCTGTGGCCAGTTTAGGGAAGGTTGGTTTGCTAAACAGATTCTTTTGAGTAAAGGAAATTTCTGTGAAGACATTAAAAAACAAAACAAAAGCCAACCTTAACTTTTTTAGGCTATTTAGCCAGTGAGCTCAAATTTTCCAGTTGTAACTTTGCACATGAGTTTGTCAAGTAGTAAAACTGAAATTTTGGGGGATTAGAAGAAGATGATGATGATGATGATTCTTCTTCTTCTTCTTCTTCTTCTTCTTCTTCTTCTATCTATACCTTGTTTTTTTTTTTAAATTTTTTTTTTATTATTTATTATTTTTGCATGTGTATGAATGTATTGTCTGCATGCAGGTCTGTGCACCCGTGTCGTGCAATGCCGCGGAGGTCAGAAGAGGGTCTCGGATTCCCCTGGAACTGGAGTTCTCCTGGAATTGGAGCTACAGACGGTTCTTAGCCGCCATGTGGGTGCTGGGGATCGAACCTGGGTCCTCTGCAAGAGCGTCGGTGCTCTTAACCGCTAGGCTATCTCTCCAGTCCTCTATACCTTGTTTTATAGACTACTTTTTTACTATGTGTACCTGTGACTTCATATTTGTACTTGTCTTAAGAAAGTATTAACATAGTCACTCTGGACTTATAACCTGTATTGACTTGACTGCAATACAATTTAATGTTTTTTTCTTTTTGATCCTGTTACCCAAGCTAATAATAGTGCCTTACTCTTGGGATTTTTTTTTTTTTTAAAGTTAAGCATTAATAGCAGTAAATACCAATTTTTAATCATAAAGTAGCAGGTGATTCTTCTTGTTTTGTAACATTTCTCTGATCCTGTCAAGTGGTATGATTAATTAGTATTAGTACTCAGAGTACAGCTTTTTTTAGGAGTTTAAAAAAAAAAAAAAAAGACCATGGACTCTGTCCTAAAGTGTGATGGTTAGCAGCTAACAGCGAAGGTTTTTTGTTTTTGGTTTTTTTTTTTTTGTCTTTTGAGACAGGGTCTCCCTGATACCCCAGCTGTCTGTAACTCACTTGTAGACAGGATGCCTTGACTCACCAAAGATCCACCTGCCTCTGCCTCCCGAGTGCTAGGATTAAAGGCGTGCACCACCATGCCTGGCCAGTCTTTAGTGTTTTTATAAACACTTAATCTAATGGTCCATTTTAAGACTACGGGGCTTAAAAAATTATGAAGTTGGGGCTGGAGAGATGGCCTAGCGGTTAAGAGCGTCTGACCGCTCTTACAGAGGACCCGGGTTCGATCCCAGCACCACATGGCGGCCGAGAAAACCGTCTGAAACTCCAATTCCAGGCAGAGAACTCCAGTTCCAGGGGAATCTGAGACCCTCTTCTGACCTCCGCGGCATTGCACGACACGGGTGCACAGACCTGCATGCAGACAGTACATTCATACACATACGGAAATAAATAAAATTAATAAAAAAAAAATTAAAAAAAAATTATGAAGTTGCTGCACAGGTGGCAGAGGCTGGGATCTTGGCCAGTTACTCTGATTCATTTGGGTTGTACTTGTCCAACCCTGAACTAGATTGCAACTGCAGTTCTATTTTGCTAGAGCAGTGATCCCCCCCCCCGGTCTTTATTGTCTAGGATTACTTATACAGTGTTTTGATTCTGATTTGTCCTGATGTGAACTTTGGCATCGATATTGGTTATAAGTTGTGCTCTGAAAAAGAATTGGAACTAAGAGGCCAGGAAGTGAGCTGTAAAGTGGGTAGGGAATGGTGGCATCTAAACTTGGAGCTGTTTTTGATATCCAAAGTGTGGGATTCTGCTGAGGAAGATTGTGGCCCCCAAAAGTGATGCCCCCCTTGGGGTTAGAAAAAGATTCTGACATCTGAGCAGCAAGGAATAGGATGTCCAGCTGGAAGAATTTGGGGTGGCATTGGTGGCTAGTCATTTAAGTGCACCCTGATTGGATTCGTTTTATTGTCCTTTTTCTTTGGATAGTATGCCCTCTTCCAGATACATACCAGGAAAACCAACCTTGAGGTAGATCTGTTTTTCCTTGGAGATGATCTTTTCTTTTCCTTTTTTTTTTTTTTGTCTTTTTGAGACAGGTTCTCCCTTTAGTCCCAGCTGGCCTGGAGCTCACTATGTAGACCAGGCTGGCCTGGAGCTCACAGAGATCTGCCTGCCTCTACCTCCAGAACGCTGGGATTAAAGGTGAGTACTACCATGGCTGGCTGGAGAGGATCTTAATGTTTATTCCTTATTGTTTTGGGGCTTATTCTGAAAATGTAATCTATGTTAATTTACTTACTTGGAATGTTTGAATCTTATAATTAGCTGTACTGATTGTTTAATCTGAATTTTGGGGGAGGGTGGAGGACTGATAGGGTCTAACACTGTGTCCCAGATTGTCTCTGAATTTGTGGCAATTCTGCCTTACCCTCCCAAGTGGTGGAATTACAAGTATATACCACCGTATCAGGCTTTAACCTCAGTATTTAGGTTAAAAGCCTTTTTCACTTTTTCTAGCCTCAGAGATTCAGACATTT
The DNA here is from genome assembly GCA_009823505.1 of Rhizomys pruinosus. NCBI lineage: Eukaryota > Metazoa > Chordata > Mammalia > Rodentia > Spalacidae > Rhizomys > Rhizomys pruinosus. Next base: position 120,237 of record VZQC01007807.1, on the reverse strand, counting down.
GTATATGTTAAGTTAATTCATTGCTACAAGCCGCTGTGGTGGTATATGCCTATAATCCCAACACTAGAGAGGCTGAAACACCGGGATCATGAATTTGAAGCCAGCCTGCACTACATAAAAAACAATAAATAAAAACGTATGCAACAACAAGTACATGTACACTATAAAAATTAGCAAAATATTTTTGAAATTGAAATGTTGATATTTCATTTTTATGTAACTTTTAAACTCAAGCCCTGCTTTTTTGTTACTTGAAAATAAACCATAGACACATAATTTTCTAACAATGTCCCTTTTTTAAGCCTTTATCGAGATCAAACAGAACTGTCATATATCATATTGTTGCTGTTTGTTTTTAACTTTCAGTTTAAAAATCCCCTTATTATGCTGCTTCTGGCCTCTGCAGTCATCAGTGTTTTAATGCATCAGTTTGATGATGCCGTCAGTATCACTGTGGTAAGAAAACGTATATTTTAAATAATTTTTTTCAGTATGTTAATTGTATAAATTGGAATTGGTTTTTACTTTGGAAAATAAAATAATTTCAAATAAGTCACTCTTTCACTTTCTCTCTCTCTTNTGTTCTTCTCTGAAATAGAGTATTTCCCTCTCATACTCAGTTGCTTCAAGCTTTCTTTTGCATCTTCCTCATTGTGCCCTGGACACGTCTGCTTTTCACTTTCTAGTTACAAGTTTTCTGTTTTCCTTATTCCCCAGATTATAGTTACTTAATTGTAATACGTTTTTTCTAATCCAGACAGAGAGCTCCCTTTAAAAGAATTCACATTGGGAGATAATTTAAAAATACATATATGGGGGGCTGGAGAGATGGCCTAGCGTTTAAGAGTGCTGACTGCTCTTGCAGAGGACTGGGGTTCAATCCCCAGCACCCACATGGCGGCTGAGAACCGTCTGTAACTCCAATTCCAGGAGAACTCCAGTTCCAGGGGAATCCAACACTCTCTTCTGACCTCCGTAGCATTGCACAACACGGGTGCACACACTTGCATGCAGACAGTACACTCATACACATAAATAAATAAATTAAAAAAAAGTCTTTTAGAGAATTTATTTATTTATTTATTTATTTATTTATTTATTTTTGGTCTTTTCGAGACAGGGTCTCCCTGTAGCCCCAGCTGTCCTGGAACTCACTCTGTAGACCAGGCTGGCCTTGAACTCACAAAAATTTGCCTGCCTGTGCCTCCCAAGTGCTAGGATTAAAGGCGTGCGCCACTACATGCAGCCTTTATTTTTTATGTGTATGAATGTACTGTGTGCATGTAGGCTTGTGCACCTGTGTCGTGTAATACTGCAGAGGTCAGAAGAGGGTGTTGGATTCCCCTGGAACTGGAGTTAAAGACGGTTCTCAGCCACCATGTGGGTACTGGGGATCGAACCGGGTCTTCTGCAAGAGCAGTCAGTGCATCTCTCCAGCCATATATTTCAGTTTTTTAAAAATCCCCATATTTCCTTTGTACATGAACAGCACACTGCAATAGATTGGATACCAGTTTTCTGGTATCCAATAGATACCAGATAAGTAGAAAATTTAGGATGAGGATATAGCTTAGCAGTAGAGAGCATACCATGAGGGAGGGCCTTGTGTTCAGAAACCAAGCACTGAAACAAAATTACCCCTTTTCTCCCCTTTTGGTTAAAAAAGGTTTTTTTCTTTATTTCTTCTATTTTATGTGTATGCTTGCATGGCATGCATGTATGCAAGTGCACCCATGTTGTGCAGTGCCAATGGAGGAAAGAAGAGGGTATTGGATCCCCTGGAACTGGAGTTATGTACAGTTGGTAGCCACCATGTGGGTGCTGGGATTTGAAATTGGGTCTTCCCCAAGAACAGCCAGTGTTCTTAACTGCTGAGCCATCTCTCCAGCCCCTAAAGAAAAAATTTTTATTCAGTTTTGTGAGTTTCATGCATTATATTTCATCGTATTATATCCTCTCTCCTTTCTTCACCTCTCCTATACTACCACTCTGGTTTCTATGGTAAGGCCTATTGAGCCAAGTTTGTGTTCCCAGATGTCCTTCACCCTGTCCATTCACTGGACCCTGGTTAACTTACCTAGTGTCACACAGTTAAAGAAAACCACCGTTCCTTCTCCTACTAGTTACTGATTGCCAGTAGTTTCTCAGTTAATGTTTTTTTTTTTTCTTGAGAAAAAGCTATTTTTCTTAACATGATTTATTTATTTATTTCTTCTTATGTGTATGAGTGTACTGCCTGCATGTAGGTCTGTGCACCCGTGTCATGCAATGCTGCAGAGGTCAGAAGAGGGCGTCGGATTCCCCTGGAACTGGAGTTAAAGACAGTTCTTAGCCACCATGTGGGAGCTGGGAATCCAACCCGGGTCCTCTGTAAGAGCAGTCAATGCTTTTAACCACTGAGCCATCTCTCTAGCCCCTTAACATATATTTTTAATTGTTTTAGACAAATGAAGATCTAGAACAAGTAGTTAAAATGGCAAACATGAGCAGATGTTACCCACTTAAACAAGAGCTAGATCTTAATTTGTTAGGGAATAGGCAGTTTTAAAAAGTCTGGGAAACTGGGGCTGGAGAGATGGCTCAGCGGTTAAGAGCGCTGACTGCTCTTGCAGAGGACCCGAGTTCAATTCCCAGCACCCACATGGCAGCTAAGAACCATCTTTAACTCCAGTTCCAGGGGAATCCGACGCCCTCTTTTCACCTCCTCTGCATTGCACGACATGGGTACACAAACCTACATGCAAACAGTACACTCATACACATAGAAAATAATAAATAAATAAAAATAAAAAAAAAAAAA
>VZQC01007807.1:9211-114257 GCA_009823505.1 Rhizomys pruinosus | reverse complement strand
CTCCCAAGTGCTAGGATTAAAGGCGTGCGCCACCACGCCCGGCATTTTTTTTTTTTTTTTTTTGGAGTTTACACATATTTTTACCTGCATGCAACTTTACTGTTAAAATATGGATGTCTAAATATGTTTAGGAATCAATCTATAGTTTATTTTCAGAATTTGTAATTTTAATTTATGTGTGGAGTGTATATATGCCTATTTTGGGATAATATAAAATTAAAAAGGAACAAAAAAGAGAGAAAAACCTATTCAAAGAAGTGATCAAAACACTAAACTTGTGCATCAAAAAGGTTATAAAAGACTGAGAAAAAGATGCAAGACAGGACTTAACATGTATGACAGACTCCATGAGCTCTGGGAGGGGTTGGGGGGACATAAGGTGTGGGCATGGATGGGGGAATGAGTCTAAATTCAATTAACGAATGTTGTATGAAATGCACTCAATAAAAATTAACTTAGAAAAATGTTTTATGTTTATAGATTTATTTTAGGTTCATCTAAATATTTGAAACCTATACATTTTCCAAATACGCTTCAGAATATTGTCAGGTTGTGTTTTTAATTTTTCACTAGAGTAGAGGGGTTAATCCAGTGTAGGAAAAAAATGAGTTTTAGATCCTGAGATTCATGCTTTATTAAGACTGAAAGATTGTAATTATTCTTGTATAATGTATTTCCTGGTTTCTTTTTGTCAGTATCCTGGTATCTTAATTTCTAAAATAGTAAGTTACTAGTTTTATAATAACTTAGTATAGAAAGCTTTCTGGAATCATATTATTTGGAAGCTTTAGGAGAGCATCAGTGTTCTTGTTTGGGTTCAAGGGTTAGGGTAGAGATCTTCTTAGAATAGGAACAGATGCCTGTTGCCCTTGGCCTGTTGGAGCTGGCTAATGTGCATAAGTCATTCAGGGTTGTGCATCATTCCAGTAAAGTGAGTGGTATGACCCATAGGATCAGTAACTGGAACTCTGTTGCAGCCTCTCACTCCCAATTGTGATGATCCTTTCTTGTATCTTTAGTAATGTATCAGCCATATATTATTCTGACGGTATTATCACCATGTGTTAAAAACCCTAGCAACTGTGGTAAATGGAGAGGTTCTGTCTTTAAAATCCTCCACAAGATTTCAGCCCTCATAGAAGTCAATAAGGAATTTGACATAGATTGTGTTAGGTATTTTAAATGTAGTAACTGAAGTCTGTGCCTAAATATCTCCATGGTAATTTCATTTGATATTGTATTAGTTACTTTTCTTGTTGCTGTGATCAAATATCAGATGAAAAGAAACTTCAGGGAGCAAGGGTTTATTTTTTCTTATAGTTGATTGACTTCCTTCCTGGTGGGTAAGATGGGGGCAGGAGGTTTGAGGTGCAATTCTTCTGCAGTCAGGAAGCAGAGAGCAGGCAGGAAGTAGGTTAGACCAGCCTTAATGACCTACTTCTTGTAGTGAGGCAGCACACCCTAAAGATTCCACAAAAGGGACACCACCTCTGGAGATGAAGTATTCAAGGAAAGGAGGCTATGGTAGAGAGTTCACATTCAAACCGCAACTGGTGAGAAATTAAAAAAGCCTCAAAACTTTATGAAAAACCCTGTTTTTAATTAGTAGGTGTATGTTTTGAAAAAATAAGTACTTTCTGTGTGATTGGTTACTAGGTTACTAGGATTGGCTAGTATTTTCTACCTCAAAGTTTGGGTAAAACTTCCAAATTCTTTTTTTTTTTCTTTTGAGACAGGGTGTCCATATATCCCCAGCTGGCCTGGTACTCACTCTGTAGACCAGCCTGGCTTTGAACTCATAGCAATTCACCTGCCTTTGCCTCCTGAGTGCTAGGATTAAAGGCATGCACCACCACACCCAACTTAAAGGTGGTTCTTAGCCGCCATGTAGGTGGTGGGAATTGAACCTGGGTCCTCTGCAAGAGCAGTCAGCGCTCTTAACCACTGACCATCTCTTCAGCCCTTAAAACTTCCAATTCTTTACTGTGGTTGGTGTATTTTGGGGGATGCCTTGTAATATTTTATACTTGTAGATTTTACTTGTATTTGTCCCTCTTGTCTAATTGGAAATTGATTTAATTCTGAGATACTCTGATAAAACTTTGTATTTGACTTGAAGTAGTTTGTGATAAGTGTGAAATTTTGACTAGTTCCCGCACTAAAGTCCTATTTATCTCTCATGTTTTTAACTTTAGATTAAAAGATTAGTATCCTCGGTGCAGACATGAGGCAAAAGAGTCTCACTGTCATGTGAAGTGAAGTGGAACTGCTAATACAAGAGTAGACTAACATAGTGAGAGGGAGGATGTTTCTGGCCCATAGCTACTGGTTATGTGCATGGAAGTATTGTGGAACGTCACTGGCTTAGACTCCTGACAAGGTTTCCTTTCATAAAACTCAGGTTTATGGGAAAAGTGTCTGTCAGTGTCAGCTACATCTTGTTTATTCAGTGTTCTTTCTAAGCAGATTTATTCACAAGTCAGTTCGTATGTTAGTATGGGTTCTGAGAGCAAACATTGATTATTGTCTTTGATTTCTTTGGTCACTAAACACCAAAATGTAAAATTATCTTAAAAATAAGGCTTAGGGGCTGGAGAGATGGCCTAGAGGTTAAGAGCGCCGACTGCTTTTGCAGAGGACCTGGGTTCGATCCCCAGCACCCACACGGCGGCTGAGAACTGTCTTTAACTCCAGTTCCAGAAGAAGCCAACATCCTCTTTTGACCTCTGCGGCATTGCACGACACGGGTGCATAAACCTGCATGCAGACAGTACATTCATACACATAAAAATAAAATAAAAAAAAAGAAAATAAGGCTTAATTATCCTAACATTTACTATATCCTTTGGTATATTAAATCAGATTTCATTTTCTTCTAAACAATCTTAGATTTGCACATTGATTATTAAAATGTAAAATTGGGAATATTTAATTTTCTAAATTGTTTGATTACAGACAAGTTTTTATGGCTTAGAATATAAACAGCAAAAAAGAATTGGGAAAAATTACTATTTTCAATAGTAATTTGAGATTAATATTTAAGTCTAAAAATATTTTCATAGGATAATATGTATTTTGGTTTCCTTATTTAATATTAAATTCTGCTTTTTTCATTACGTAGGAATATCGTTCAGAAAAATCTCTTGAAGAATTGAGTAAGCTTGTGCCACCAGAATGCCATTGGTATGATCCTTTTATTTGAAAGAGTTTTCTACCTAACAAATAGAAGTTGAATGCGTCCAATATAGTAATCATTGTTGCTCCAGCTGTAATGTAGGGAAGAGACTTTTAATCTGATAAGAAAAATCTGTTACTCTGATTATTGTAGCGAAAATTAAACTCTTAAATCTCAGAAGTTTTATTATTTTTGAGATAGTTTCATTTAACAGGATTTTTTCAATTGTGTATGTGTGTGTGCATTTGTGTATGCGTGTGTGATGTGTGTATTTTTTATATGTGTGAGTGCAGGTATGCACATGCCATGACACACATGGTGAAGGGCAGAAGATCACCTTCCGTCTTCTTGCTCATCACTGTGTGCACCAGGCCAACTGGCACTTAAGTTTCTGGAGAGTCTCCTGTTTCTGTCTCCCACCTTCCTGTAGGATGGCAGGGATTGCAGCTCATTGTACTGCTGCATCCAGGTTTTGGAGCAAGACTCAGAAGTCATGCTTGCTCTTTAAGTGCTTCAGTCATAGGTACTTTTTGTGTGTGTTCATGCCTGAGTGAGTATATGCTGAGTACTATTTTGAGTAAATGATATAGACAGTGCATTTAAGTGCATCTCAGAGATGGCTTCCATTTTCACATTTGAATAGCTCATCAGTTTTTCCAGTGATTTATCTGTCATTTGAACATTTTAATAAGAGTACATAATTAATCATACTGTTCTTTTCTTTTGTTTTGCTGTATTGTGGGGGTGGTCTCAAGATGTTGCCCTGGCTGGCCTCGAACTGGCAATGTAGGACCAGGCTGGCTTTGAACTCGTAGAAATCTATCTGCTTTTGCTTCCCAAGTGCTGGGATCAAAGCCTTGCATTATGATGCCTGGCCTTTTGCTTTTTTTTTTTTTTTTTTTTTTTAAAGAATTTAAAAAATACTTAAAGTTATGTATGTGTGTGTAGGTTATGTATGTTTAGTTCAGGTACCAGGGGCATCACATGTTCTGGAGCTGGACTTAGAATGGTAGTGAGCCACCTGATGTGGTGCTGGGACTCAGACTTGGGGGTCTCTACAATGGCAGTGCGCACTCTTAATCACTGAGCCATCTCTCCAATGATAATGTTTTTTCTTAGGCAGGCTCACTTTCCTATTTAGATAGTAGTATGCTTTCCTTGATGTGATTTCTGTTTCTTGTTATAGTATACGTGAAGGAAAATTGGAACATGTACTTGCCCGAGACTTGGTTCCAGGTGACACAGTTTGCCTTTCTGTGGGTGACAGAGTTCCTGCTGACTTACGTTTATTTGAGGTAAGTTTGAGGATCTGTTTGTGAGAAGTCTAAATGCTTGGATGTTGATTAAAGGATTAGCAGTTCTGAAGATTAACACATAGATTATATGAAATATTTGATATTTTGGCATAACTAGCAACAAGTATAAGACATAAACTTCATATATGACATCCTTAAAACAGAAAACTGCCTGGCAATAAAAAGCAATGAAGTTACCAGAAAACAGATTAAGTTAAAAAGACATGAAAAGTGATTTATTATATGACTCTATTAAATGAAATATCTGGAATAAGCAAATGGTCTTTAGTGTCAAGCAAATTAGTTGCTGTCAGAGGCTAAGAACAGAGAGAATGCTAGAAGACAAATTTTTTGAAAACTGAAGAATATGTTTTTTGTTTTTTTAACAAGGTTTTTTTAAAAATTTTATTTATTTATTTTTTATGTCTATGAATGTACTGTCTGCATGTAGGTTTGTGCACCTGTGTCATGCAATGCCGTGGAGGTCAGAAGAGGGTGTCTTCTGAATATACAGAAAATCACCACATGTTACACTGAGAACATTTTAGGATACATGATTTATAGCCCAGTTTTCTTTGAAATTATATTTAAGTAAATATTTGAAAATACTTAAGGCAAACTTAAGCAGCACTGGCTGCTCTTGGAGAACTCAGGTTCAGTTCCTAGTACCCACATGGTGGCTAACAATGGTCTGTAACTCCAGTTCCAGAGGAATTGGATGCCTTCTTCTGACCTCAGGCATTGTACAACATGGGTATACTTACATACATGCAGGCAATATACTAATAAACAAAAATAATAAAATATTTTTAGAAACCTGTTCTGAACTCAGAGAATATAAATTTAACCATTTATTTTTAATTAATAGGTATAATGTTTTGCCTGCATACATGTTAGTGCATTTAAGTAACACAATGCCTGCAGAGGCCAGAAAATGCCATCAGATCCCTAAGAACTATAGTTCTATTGTCAGCTCCCATGTGGGTGCTGGGAAGTGAACCCAGGTCCACTGCAAGAGCAATCAGTGTTCTTAACCACTCAGCCATCTCTCCAGCCCCAAAGTTTTAAAAAATTTTTTTTTTTTAAATTTTTTTATTTATTATTTTATGTGTATGAGTGTACTGTCTGCGTGTAAGTAAGTGCACCCATGTTGTCCAATGCTATGGAGGTCAGAAGAGGGTGTCGGATTCCCCTGGAACTGGAGTTACAGACAGTTCTTAGCTGCCATGTGGGTGCTGGGAATTGAACCTGGGTCCTCTGCAAGAGCAGTCAGTCCTCTTAACCACTGAGCCATCTCTCCAGCCCAGTTTTAAAAAATTTTAATGGGACATATGGATCAGCAATTTGGGCACAAATTGGTTAAATATGCAGACTCTGGATCCTAATCCCAAAAAAGGACTCAGATGAATCATATGCATCTTAAAAGAGGGAGGCACTGTTCTAGGGCAACTCTGTGTCTCACTGCATAGAACTCCATTGTGAAGAGAGCTACAGTAAACATGGTTGTGTACATATCTGCAATATGATGAATCTTCTGGGTATATACTCAGAAGTGGTATGACTAGGTCAAGTGGTAGGCTCATTTTGAGCCTTTTCTTTTTGAGTCAGGATCTCTGTATAGCCCCAGCTGGCCTGGAAGTCATTCTGTAGACCAGCCCGGCCTTGAACTCAAGTGATCCCACTGCCTCTGCCTCCCGAGTGCTAGGATTAAAGGCATGCACCACTGCGCCCGACTTAATGGCTGTTCTTAGCCGCCATTGTGGGTCCTGGGAATTGAACCCATGTCCTCTGCAAGAGCAGTTGGTGCTTTTAACCACTAGCCATCTCTCCAGCCCCCATTTTGAGCCTTTTAAGAGTTCTCCACACTGCTTTCCATAGGGGTTGCACGAGTTTGCTTTTCCACAAGTAGTGAATGAGTGTTCCCCTTTCTCCACACCCTCTCCAGCATTTGTTTTTGTTGATCATAGCCAGTCTTACTGGGGTAAGATGAAATCTTAAAGTGGGTTTAATTTGCATTTCTTTAATGACGAGGGATGTTGAACACTTTTTTTTTTTTTTTTTGTCTTTTTGAGACAGGGTCTCCCTGTAGCCTCAGCTGTCCTGGAACTCACTCTGTAGACCAGGCTGGCCTTGAACTCACAAAGATCCTCCTGCCTCTGCCTCCTGAGTGCTAGGATTAAAGGCGTGTGCCACGATGTTTCTCAGCCATGTTTACTTCTTCATTTGTGAAGTTTCTCTTCAGCTCTTTACTCCATCTTTTGATTGGGTCAGTTGTTTTCTTGATCCTTTGGTTTTTGAGTAATTTATACAATCTGGATGTTAATGTTGTATCAGATGTGTCACTGGTGAAGGTTTCCTCCCACTTTGTGGGTTTTCTCTCACTTTGATTGTTTCTTTCACTGTACAGAAGTTTTTTGGTTAATGAGGTCCCACTCGTTGACTGTTGATCTTATTTCCTGTGCAATTGCTGTCTGATTTAGAAAGTCTTTTCCTACCCCTATATCTTGTAGGTTACTGCCAAAGTTTTCTTCTATTATTTTCAGAGTTTCAAATTTCACATTGTGGTCTTTGATCCATTTGGAGTTGATTTTTGTACAGGGTGAAAGGTAGTGATTTAATTTTATTCTTCTACAAGTGGTAATCCAGTTTTGAGAGAACCATTTACTGAAGATACTGCCTTTCCTCCATTGAGTCTTCTTGGCCCCTTGTCAAGTATGAGGTGGTTGAGATTGCAATGTGCTCAAGTATGGATCTTTAGTTTTGTTCCATTGGTCTATGGGTCTGTTTTTCTGCTAGTACCAGACTGTTGGGTATAGCCCTGTAATATAGTTTGAAGAAACCTATACTCTGTTAAATTTGAAAACTTAAGAGAAATGGATGAATATCTGAAACCATGGAAAGCACCAAAGCTTAACCAAGAAGAGATTGACAGCTTAAACAGACCCATAACATATGAGGAAATTGAAACAGTAATACAAAACCTCCCAACTAAAAAAAGCCTATACCCACGTGGATTTACCTGAGACTACTACAAGACATTTAAAGAGGATGACCTACAACTCTTATTACTCAAATTATTCAAAAGGATACAAACTGAGGGAAATCTCCCAAATTCCTTCTATGAAGCCAACATCACTCTAATACCAAAACCAGGCAAAGATACAACCAAAAAAGAAAACTATAGACCCATTTCTTTAATGAACATTGATGCAAAAATTCTCAGCAAAATACTTGCAAACCGCATCCCGACACATCAGAAAGATCATCCACCATGACCAATTCATATTTATACCAGAGATGCAAGGATGGTTCAACATAGGTAAATCAATAAATGTCATAAAGCACATAAATGGATTAAAAGACAACCACATGGTTATCTCAATTAATGTGGAAAAGGCCTTTGATAAAATCCAACATGCCTTCATTTTTAAAGTACTAGAGGGAATTGGACTGTAGGGAACATTCCTCAACATAATTAAAGTTATATACAACAAACCCACAGCCAACATCATGCTAAATGGGGAAAAACTGGAAGCATTCCTCTTAAAATCAGGATCCTGCCAAGGCTATCTCCACTCCTTTCAAATATAGTGCTGGAAATGCTTGCTAGAGCAGTAAGACAAGAAGAGGTAATCAAAGGACTACTAATTGGAAAACAGGAGGTCAAACTATTTATTTATTTATTTTTTGGTCTTTTCGAGACAGGGTCTCCCTGTAGCCCCAGCTGTCCCAGAACAAACAGCTGGGGCTACAGGGAGACCCTGTCTTTGTACTTTTTGTTCCATATTCTGGAATGCTTTCTCCTTGATCATGGCCCAGGGTTGGAGCCTTTTGGGACTGTTAAGGCTCAGCAGAAGGGTTATTCTTGTGGGATATTCTTTTTCTCCTATGTAGGATGTTGTTTTGTTTCTTTTCCTACCTGGACTAGTATATCAAATTATTTTTAGGATGACTTTTCCATTGTTATAATAGCTGATGTCAGGAACTTTGCTTTGTTCACCCCTAATTATCTCCCACAACCTGGTACTTCTGAACGTTTGTTAAAAGAGTGACATGGATTATTTTAAAATTGTTTTTGTTGCCTAGATAGAGAAGAACCACCACTTGAGAAAACACACCTCCCTGCACACACTTACCTATTCTTTTCGAGATTAAGTTGATTATGCTCACAAACAAACTGAATTTTAAAAATTAATTTCATTTTATATGTATGAGTGTTTTGTCTGCATGTAAGTAAATGCACCCATGTATGTAATGCCTACAGAGGTTAGAGGAGGGAGTAAGAATCCCTGAAACTGGGATTGTTAGTTGTATGGGTTCTGAGAACCAAACTCAGGTCCTCTGGAATAGCAGAAAGTACTCTTAACTGTTAAGCCATCTCTCCAGCCCTGAACAAACTGTTGTGAAAGATGTGATTGGCCTGGGATTTGTAGTACTTGCTGTTGTCTCTGAAGTCATGGTTTTGATCCCTAGTTCTGCAAAAGTAAACCAAATAAAATAAAAAGATACAGCTTGGTAGCCTTTGGGTCTTGCCTTTCTCTGTAGGGCTGAGACTATTCTTTATGTCCATGTTTCTTTAAAAACACAACAAACCAGTTGGAGTTATAATAGCAGTGAGACTGCCTTGTAATTTAACTGCTCTAGGTTCATTTCTTTATTTTTTTTCTAGGATTTAATATAGTGCCTAGCATAGTTAAAATAATAGTTGTAGTATGTATGATAGTAAAGTTGAATATGTCTACAAAATTATTAAAATAATGAACTCTGGCTCCTACCTTCCCCCAAATGTTCCTAATATTCTAGAATCAAATGTGTTCAAGAGGTTTGAGGGAAATCATATTCCTTTCATTGTTTCTCAAATTTGAGTGTGTATCAGAATCACCTGGAGAGTTTGTAAATAGGCTGTTAAATTTACTTTTCCGGCCCTTGGTTTGAGATTGGACAGAGGATTGCATTTCTAATAAGCTCTGGGGAGGTAAAAGTGATAATGTTCTGTTGCTCTTGCTGGAACTGCACCTTGAGAAATTCTGCTGTAAGTGTGCCTCTTGAGGTGCAGTAGGGAAAGCTGTTTCACTTATGTATTAAGAGTGAATCAGCTTTCCTTACTGCATCTCATCATTTCCAAAGCCTGCTTGGCCACTGTATCCTCCTTTATATGTATGCATGTAGTATGTAATATGTATTATATTATGCGCAGTGTCTATAGTATCCATAGGAGATATTCTTTTGTGACCTGTGCTTTCAGAAACAGATCCAGGTCACTCATGTATCAATTTTCCATGCATAAAATGATATTTTGTATGCTTATACAGGTGAACAGCACTTCATTAAGTATGAAACCCTCAAAATGAAGCCATAGTAAAAAAAGTCAGAGATAGGTGGTGGTGCACGCCTTTAATCCTAGCACTTGGGAGGCAGAGGCAGGCGGATCTTTGTGAGTTCAAGGCCAGCCTGGTCTACAGAGCGAATTCCAGGACAGGGAGACCCTGTCTCGAAAAGACCAAAAAAAAAAAAAAAGTCAGAGATAGTAATAAAATTTCATGGAAACATTTATACAGTTTTTATGCTTGCTAGCAGTTTTTTATGCTTTTGATTTTTTTTTTTTTGCAAACTTTAATTTAGAGTAAATTTAGGGAAATTAATGAAAATTGAGCCCCCAATAAGAAAATAACTCTTTGTATCTTAAAAAGAAAAAAACAAAAAACCTCACCAACCCAAAACCTTTATCCATGTGTCCTTTTCTGTCATGGTTGGTTTGAAGACACATTTCTAGAACTTTAAAGTACTTTATTATTTTTATGTGTGTGAGTGTATTGCCACATGTATGTAAGTGTACTTCTGTAGTGCAATGGCCATGGAGGTCAGAAGAGGGCATTGGATCCCCTGGAACTGGAGTTACAGTTATTAACTGCCATGTGGTTGTTGGGAATTGGCCTCTACAAGAGCAGCCACCACTCTTAATTGTGGAGCTGTCCTTCCAGCCCCATATATTTCTAGAACTTTCAAGAGACAGGATATGTAATGCTTTGTTAAAGAAGTTGAGTTTGAGGCCAGCCTGTTCTACATAGTGAGTTCCAGGCCAGTCAGTGCTATATAGACCCAGTCATAAACAAACAAACACAAACACACAAACAGTTGGGTTTTCTTAGGCACACTCTCAGTTGGAATCTCCATTATGTTAGTTGTATTTTGAATTTTAGGCTAACCTGTTCTTAGGGTAAACATTCTACTTTGTATGTCTCAAAATTTGTTGACTTGGTATAACATACATGATGGTACTGATCTGGTCTTCTGTGGTAAAGTGATGGTTGTAACAAGATGAGCTTATCACTGGAGTGGGAATACTGGAAGAAGTGATGTTATGAACTCTTTAGATGTTAAATGCTCTACAAACTTAAATATGGAATGCTTTGTTTCCTAAGGCCGTGGATCTTTCCATTGATGAATCTAGCCTGACAGGAGAGACAACACCTTGTTCTAAAGTGACAGCTCCTCAACCAGCTGCCACTAATGGAGATCTTGCATCAAGAAGTAATATTGCCTTCATGGGAACACTGGTCAGGTGTGGCAAAGCAAAGGTGATTAATATATTCTTTTGAAAACAGCACTTTATTTCTTTAAAAAAAACCCCATTTTTCTCTATTACAGTTAAACATTTTTCTTTGTGTATGTATGTCTGTAGGTATATGGTGCTTGAATGCCATGGCATGTGTGTGAAGGTCAGAGGACAACTTTAGGGAGTTGCTTCTCTCTTTCCACCTGTATGTGGTTCAAGAGATCAAATGTAGCATATCAGGCTTTCTGGCAACCTTCACCTGCTTAGCCATCTCACAGGACCATTCTCATTCTCTCTCTCCCTCTCCCTCTCCCTTTTGTCTTTCCCTCTCTCTCTCATTCCCTCTCTCTTCATCTCCCTCCCTCCCTCCCTCCTTCCCTCCCTTCTTTCCTTCCTTCCTTCCTTCCCTCACTTTCTCTGCAAATTTTACCTATAGTTTTTTTTTTCTTCCCCAAAATATATGCTAGAAAGATTGAACTAAAGAACTAGTAGTATTTTTGAAACTGGAGAGAAATTAAGTCCTGCAAATGAAAATAAATGAAATAACATTCATTTATATTACTGTCACTTGGATACAGGATAGTATCTGGTCCCTTTTGTGTGTATATTTGTGTTTGCAGGTATATGTGTACCCATTGGTATGTCTTCTTGATTGCTCTCCACTTTATTGAGGCAGGATCTCTGGCTGAACCCCAAGGTAGCTCACCAACTGTAGGCAGTCTAGCTAGCCCACTTTCTCCTAGGATCTCATGTCTCTGCCCCCTGATTGCTCGAATTATAGGTGACTGCCATCCTGCTTAGCTTTCCAGTGGGTTTTGGGAGTTCAAACTCCAGTCCTCTGGGCCGGGTGTGGTGGCACATGCCTTTAATCCTAGCACTTGGGAGGCAGAGGCAGGCGGATCTCTGTGAGTTCAAGGCCAGCCTGGTCTACAGAGTGAGTTCCAGGACAGCTGGGGCTACAGGGAGACCCTGTCTCAAAAAGACCAAAAAAACCCCAAAAAATTCCAGTCCTCACTTCTTGCTTGCACATACTTTATCAAGCATTGAACTTTCTCCGCAGCTTAGTATCTATTCCTTTTTAAAGGTAAAAGCAGTGATTCTTAACTGTGTTTTTATTTTGTTTTGTTTTTACTAAGATTACATTATATTTCCAAGATTACTTAAGATTTAGTTAATACAATACTGGCAATAATGTTCTAACTACATATTTCTCACATACTGATTTATTTCAACTATTTTGTTTCCTGGTTTCTAATATTTGACCAATATAATAGGCACCATTCAGTAGCATAGTAAGAGAAACAAGACACTACATTATATGACTGTTGAGTATAAAACATTAAAGTTTTGAAAAATGGGCCTCAGACCCCCCGCCCCAGGTTTGTATTTTAAGGGGCAAATATTAATGAGAGTAGCATAAAAGTTAATTTGGTAAGGGACTTTTGGGTATATATTCCCAGTTTGTGGGTAAGACTTTGAAGAAAAGAAATGAAAAGCCTTTATATATTTCTCCTGTGTTCTCTCCCCCAAACACCATCTTTAGTTGGAAGATGGGATTCCATTTGAATATAAATGAATTTCTTTGGTTTTCGCCGTAGGGTATTGTCATTGGAACAGGAGAAAATTCTGAATTTGGGGAGGTTTTTAAGATGATGCAAGCAGAAGAAGTGAGTACTTACTATGTTAATGGTTTGTTTCAGATCTTTGTCTATCATGAGTAGTAGAAAAAAAGTAGATTCTTGCATGTGCTATTGAAAACTATGTTCTTCAAAAATGTTAAAAAAAATGTTGCTCATTATCTTTGCTTACAAACATAATTGGAAGACCTAAAATTGGAAGGACTTGAATTTATATTGTCAGTATTCTAAGATTTTTATGTTTATTATTTATAGTAGAAAAAGGTTTATAGCCAATTTCTCTGTGTCATTTTATTAATTTCTTGGTGGGGATTTGACCTAAGGCTTAGCATATTCTAAGCACATGTTCCGTCATGGGTTGAGAGCACAGTTCAATAGGATTATTAATTAATATGTTTATACCTCAGAATATGTCTTCTGACCAAAATTCTAACATAATTCCAAGAGAATATAAATCTTCCTCCAAAATCATTTGGATTTCTTAGCTAACCTGCTGAGATTCCAGTTTGTAATGTAATATGGAAGTTCTTGAAGAAGTTTGGCAGTGAAACCTGGAGAAGTTTAGCAGGAAGTTACAGAAGGGAAAATTGGAAGATGGCAGTATCAGATGATGACACTGAAGCCCTGGAGAAGCTGGCAGGAGAGATTTTTTAACTCAGTAGGAAGTATAGAGGGAAGGGACTGCTTCCTGCATAACCTTCAGCAGTGTTTAAAATGGAGACTTTGTTTTCTTTAGTGAAGGTGTAAATGTGCCTAATTTAGGAGTGTGGATGTCAAGCCCTTAGCAGTGTCCCTGGCACCTGTAAAAACATATTAAATGTAACTAATTGTGATACTCTTCCAATTTGTCAAGGCACCAAAAACTCCTTTGCAGAAGAGCATGGACCTCTTAGGAAAGCAACTGTCCTTTTACTCCTTTGGTATAATAGGTAAGAGTATGTATATATTTTACTTTCATTTTCTTTTATTTTTTCTTATATTTTTTAAATTAATTACTGTGTGTATATCCATATATGTGTACATACACACTCTGAGGTCAGAGGATAACTTGAAGGAATCAGTTCTCTGCTTCCATGTGGGTTCTGGGAATTGAACTCAGGTCCTCACTCTTGTCTTGGCTGCAAACCCTTACTTGCTGAGTAAGGGTTTTCTGTTTTGAATGTGAAGAATGGACTTATTATCTTATGTTTCCTTCTCTTTTATCTCATTGCTTTGTGATTTTTTTCTTTTAATTTTAGAACTAGCCCTGGATACACAAGGGAAAGCAAAACAACAAAATAAAAAATATGTAATTCCTATGTGTACTCAAAGAGCATTTCTGTAAACATTTTGAGATTTGCCTTTCTAGCTGTGATAGTGTTGATGGCTATGCTTCATTTTGTTTTGCTTTCCCCCTCCCTTCCCCTCCCCTCCCTTCCCCACCTCCCCTCCCCTTCTATCCTGTTCTCTCTTCCCTTTCCCCTCTTCTCCTTTTCCCTCCTCTCCCCTCTCTTCCCCCTCCTCTCTACTCTTTTCCTTTCCCTCTCCTCTTCTGTCCTGCTCTCTCCATTTCTTTCTCCATTTCTTTCTCAAATGATAAACTTCTTGTTATTAAATTGATGGTTATCTAAACCAGATTTGAAGACTGTATAGTATTCTATTTTCTGGATCTATAATCAGTTATCTTTTTAGGTTTTCTTATTGTTTTTTATTCATATATATCATTCTTTAGTGCAGATTATTACTACCATATTGTAATAATTTCTCATTTCTTTAAGTATATTGTTAGCAGTAAAATTATTGGGACAACAGGCGCCCACATAATTAAAAAAATGTAATCACCTTAGAAATATTCCTACTCTAAAGCCGGACGTGGTGGCGCACGCCTTTAATCCTAGCACTTGGGAGGCAGAGGCAGGCTGATCTTTGTGAGTTCAAGGCCAGCCTGGTCTACAGAGTGAGTTCCAGGACAGCTGGGGCTATAGGGAGACCCTGTCTCAAAAAGACCAAAAAAAAAACCAACAACAAAAAAGAAATATTCCTACTCCATATATAAGGATATGTATTTAAACCTAGTTTATAAATTTACTCCTTTTTATTTAAACTTCATTTTGTTTTTGTTTTGGGTGTTGGTGATTGAACCCAGCATTTCATGTATAGTAGTCAACTAGTATCATCGAACTATACCTTCAGCCCCTATAATAGTTTAAATTTTGCACTAGGGGTGGTGGTGCATGCCTTAATCCCAGCACTCCTTGGGAGATAGAAGCAAGCAGATTTCTTTGAGATGCAGGCCAACCTGGCCTACACAGTGAATTCCAGGCCAGCTGTGGCTACAGAAAGACCCTGACTCAAAAAAATCAACCAACCAACAAAAGAAAAGGAAAAAAGAACCCACCCTCAACAAAATGATAAAATATAGTTTTTGTGTTAATTTTAGTATGAGGGAAACATATATCCCACAGTAGCTTCAAACTTGTGTACCCAAGAATGACCTTGAGCTCTTAATCTTTCTGTATTTCCCAAAAGTTGGGCTTGCAGGAGTGTGGCACTATGGCTATCTTAAGTTCATTATTTTATTTAAAGATTGTCGATTCCCCGTGAAGGGTACTCGGGTCTGGTACTATACACCTGGCCAAGAACTCATAGCTGGGAAAGTCTCCCTTAGGGGAGAACCTGCTGCTGCTATTTTGCTAGATGAATGTAGTATCAAACTGCCTTATAAATATTTATACCCGACATTAGTGTAGCTTTCAGCCCTCATCAGATAAGTTGATTTTCACAGTGGGCATCAGTTAATAAAAAGACAACTGGTCAAAGGTCAGAGAATAAGTGAATGTGGAGTGCTCAGCTGTATTAGTCACTTTTCTGTTGCTGTGATAAAACACCATGACCAAGGAACTTATAAAAGGAAGAGTTTTTTTGAGCTTATGATTGACGGTTCCAGGGAATTAGAGTCCATTGTGGCGGGAGGCATGGTGGCTGGAGCTGGAGCAGCAAGCCGAGGGTCACATCTCGCAATGAGCACAGGAGGACAAGAGAGAGAGTGACTGGAGACCACAAGGCTTGTTAAACTCACTAAGCCTGCCCCCAGTGACATACTTCCTCTAGCACGGCACACCTACTAAGACCTCCAAAAACAGTGCCACCAACTGGAGACAAATGTCTGAATACTTAAAGACTATGGGGGACACTCATTCAAACCACCACATTCCACTCCCTGGCCCCCATAGGCTCCTGACCATATAAAATGCAAAATGCATTTAGTCCAACCTTAAAAGTCCCCATAGTCTTTACCAGTTTCAATGCCATTCAAAAGTCTACAGTCCAAAGTCTCTTCTGAGACTCAGGCCAATCTCCTAACTGTAAGCTCCTGTAAAATCAAAAGGCAAATTACAAACTCCCAACGTACAGTGGAACTGAATACACATTCCCATTCCAAAAGGGAGGAATAGAGGCATAGTGAGGAAATACTGGACCAAAACAAGACCGAAAACCAGCAGGGCAAACACCAAGTCCAGTAGCTCCATGTGCAACTTCTGGGACTTGACTTCCAAAGGGCTTAGATGGCTCAGCTCTTCCAGCTTTGCTTGCAACATACATCTCTTTCTTAGGCTGGTACCACTCCCTGTATGCAGCTCTCCTTGGCAAATATCTCACAGGTCTGGCATCTCGAATGTCTTCTTGGGGTCTCCACTGCCAACCAGGCTTCACATTCACAGCTTCACGCAATGGCCTATCAGGGCCTTCTTTATTCAGGGACACCCCTGCTGTACTCTGCCTGGCCTCTTTGGCTCTCTGAAACCGTGGAGGAAGAACTGATGACCCCTTCACTCTTGCAAACTTCATGCCTCTAAAGCCAGCACCACGTGAATGAAATTGCCGAATCTGGCTGCAAGTTCGGGATGGACCCTCTCCTACTTTAACCACATTTGCAATTTTTCTCTGCCCTGGACTTGTTGGAGGATTAGCTGGGTGTGGTCTTGCCCTGAAGGTACTGATTCTTTTGTTTACTTGTAAATCTCCAGGCCTCTCCTTAATCACTTTAGTCTCCTTATGAAAGGGAGCCTCTCCTTCACATGCCTTGGCCACACCTTTAATCTTCCTAGTGTACTTTTCAGATCCAAACTGTACATTCTGCATTTCCTTCTGCCCCATTTGCTCTTTTTCACTGTAGATCTGTATAATATTCACCATTAAAAGCCATGCCACCATTTCTACATTAGGCTGTCTTGAAATATCCTCCGCCAAAGACATCAGTCCATTGCTTTTCAACTTAGCATCAGGCAAGCATTTGGGCTGTGGGCAAACTGCTGCCAGACTCTTTATCAAAATATCCCAGTTGCTGCCTAAGTCTTTATTTTCCTCTGGAACTACATTTTTTGCAGCAATGCTTTCTTCCAGGCTTCTACTAGAATGGCCCCTTAAGCTCTGCTTACAGTAGTCAACAGCTTTTCTAGCCCAAAGTTCCAAAGTCTTCCACATTTCTCCAAACATCCACATGGTCAGGTTCTTCACAGCCAACAGCCCATTCTCTGCTACCAAATAACTGTATTAGTCACTTTTCTGTTGCTGTGATAAACCACCATGACCAAGGAACTTATAAAAGGAAGAGTTTATTTGAGCTTATGATTGACAGTTCCAGGGAATTAGAGTCCATTGTGGTGGGAGGCATGGTGGCTGGAGCTGGAGCTGGAGCAGCAAGCCGAGGGTCACATCTCCCCAAGAGAGAGTGACTGGAGACCACAATGCTAATTAAACTCACTAAGCCCGCCCCCAGTGACATACTTCCTCTAGCACGGCCACACCTTCTAAGACCTCCAAAAACAGTGCCATCAACTGGAGACAAAATGTCTGAATACTTAAAGCCTGTGGGGGACACTCATTCAAACCACCACACCAGCCCTAAATGAGATATCTGAATCATGCTCCCTTCCCCTAAAGTTTAGGGGACATCTTAGATGAGAGGGCAGAAAGGTTGTATGGGCTGTAGGTTGTGGGGACTGCTGAGAAATAGTGTATTCTGGAGGTGACAGGATCATTGCATTCATGAACTCACAGCAGCTATGGTTCCCTGCACATGATCAAGCCATCAAGCCTGTCAACATTCCAGCATGGACTGGGGAGGGCTCCTGAGGCCCCACCCTTACTGAGGAGCTATTGATAATAATGGCATCCAGAGTAGGGAGAGTCAGTGTTCTTCAGTGGTTGGCCCCTCGTTGGTTGCCCATGCTTCGGTGGATGGCCATGTACCCATGGTCATATGGGCAGCACTATTGGACTCAGTGGGTTATTTAAAGAAAAAATAAAAAAAGACATGAAGGAGAGATTTGGGGGGGGGTGTCCAGGAGGAATTAAAAGGAGAGGGGGGTGAATAAAATAAAGCTGCATACTTTTGTGTGTGTGTGTATGAAATTCTCAATAATTTTTATAAAACCACGATAATGAAATAATAAATGTTTGAGGAGAAAACTGTGTTTACTGTGCTTCAAGCAGTACTACATAATACATGTACCAAAAAAATCTTATGGCATTGTGTAAATGCTCTTGCTATGCTTTTATATATTGGTTGCAAATAAGTTTAAAGAAAGTAATTATTTTGGGGGGCTGGAGAGATGGCTTAGTGGCTAGGGGCACTGACTGCTCTTACAAAGGACCCAGTACCCACATGGTAGCTAACAACCTTCTGTAATTCCAGTTCCAGGGGTTCCAGCACCTTCTTCTTAGCTCTGTGGGCATTTCATGACACAATAAAATCTTCATCACATGTACTATTTTAGAATTTTAGTTTAGAATTACTAGAATTTTCCCCTAGTTCTTCCAATATTTTAATTATTGTAGTTGTGTTTCCAAGAAAGTTATAAATGTTTAAATCAGTATTTCTGCTATGTAGTTTCAGTGATACAATTCCTTAAATATTCCGTTATGTCTATGTGGTGATGAGTTGTTATCTTAAAGCACAAGGTATGAAGAGAGTGCCTTTGCTTTTATTTGATGTGTATAGTTTTATAGTTCCTTTCATTTTGTAATTGCCATTTATAGACTTTTTGTGTATTTGATAAGTTAAAGAGCATTTTCAGAAGAAAGCTCAGTCTCTTTGAAATAGGTACTAAGTATACCTTTGTCTCAAGTGCAAACTTTATATGTGATGTCTGGATATTGTTTATATATAGATTTAATTATAGTGTTTAGTTTTATAAAGTTGATAGCAGATAGAAGACCTTTTTGGTTTTTTTTAATGTATTTACTTAATTTGTTTCATGTGCATGTGAGACATGATTTCCCTTTAGCCCCAGCTTGCCTAGAACTCACTACAAGAACTTACTATGTGTAGCAACAGGCTGGCCTCCATCTCAAAGAGATCTGCCTTCCTCTGCGCTGGGATTAGAGGTGTGCACCACCATGTCTGACTAAGACCTATATGTATCATAGGTGTGCATTGTTTTTCATTGTATGAAAATGTTGGCAATGGTTTTTGGAGTGTCAGTTACTATTGTGAGAAGTGAGTGGGAGCAGCAGAGCCAAAAGAGAAACTGCATGCAGGACAGGAACCCAGAGGCCTGTTGACCTGTAAGACATGTGATCTGATACACTTTGATGTCAGAGGGCCTTTTAGGGACATTAGTTTATTATTCTATCTTTTGTAGGTGATTTTTATAGCAAAGGTAAAAGTGTGTATTTGATTTTGTTTCAGGTATCATCATGTTGGTTGGCTGGTTACTAGGAAAAGATATTCTGGAAATGTTTACTATCAGTGTCAGGTAAGTTGCCACTTGCTGTTTATAGGTAAAGCCTCTTGCTTCTTCTCTGGTAGACTTTATTTCATTATGGAGATGGTTCTCTGTGGGGACTGTAGGAGTAGAGAGTCTCCTTCAATAGTTGAAAAGCCATGCAGTGTTCATGCATTGCTTTCATTGTTGTGGTTATCATATTTCCTTACAGAAGTAAGCTCATAAGAAAATGAAAACCTACTTGTCAGTGGAGAAAACATGAATCATTAACCCACTGTTGCATTTTTATATATAGTAGGAAAGGTTTATTAGAAAGCTCATAGCACTGGGCATGGTGGCGTATGCCTTTAATCCTAGCATTTGGGAGGCAGAGGCAGGTGGATCTTTGTGAGTTCAAGGCCAGCCTGGTCTACAGAGTGAGTTCCAGGACAGCTGGGGCTACAGGGAGACCCTGTCTCGAAAAGAATAAAAAAAAAAAAAAAGAAAGCTCATAGCATAAAAAAAAAGCTCATAGCATGAAAGAAAAAGACCATAGTATACAAATTGATGACCAGTCTTGAAGGGAAAAGAACTAAACAAGGCGTATCTTTTCTCATCCTTGATAGATGGATAGATTGATGTAGAAAAGGATCAGCGAGCAAAGAATTTCTAGAAATTAAGATGCTGACTATTGAAATTAAAAATTCAATATGACATTGAAGAGAAAAAAGTTAAAATACATGAAAGATAATGAAATAAAAGTGACAAAAGAGTAATTTCAGGGAATATAATTTTTAACTAATAGGAATTTCTAAAAGAGGTAAAAGAATGGCATATAGAAAACAGTATGAATATCTTTTCAAGCTATAGTGAAATGTGAGTCTTTGGAGATTGAAAGGATTTACCATATACCAAACAAGATGGAGAGATTTTTTTTTTTTATTATTTTTTTTAATTTTATTTATTTTTGTATGTGTATGAGTGTACTGTCTGCATGTAGGTCTGTGCACCCGTGTAGTGCAATGCCGCGGAGGTCGGAAGAGGGTCTTGGATTCCCCTGGAACTGGAGTTCTCCTGGAATTGGAGTTACAGACGGTTCTTAGCCACCATGTGGATGCTGTGGATCGAACCCAGGTCCTCATTAAACTGCATACCACAAATCATTGTGAAGCTTAGGAAAACAAATTTTCTAACAAAAGGATAATTAGGTTGTTACAGACTTCTCTGTACTAAACATTCTGATTCTACACTTAACAGGCCACATCTGGTACCTGTATCCTGAACACAGCAGGACCAATTCAAGTGTCTCTCTCCTGAGAGTTTTCTTGCAGTGGTACATGCAGCTGTTCCCTAAAGTACAAGGAGATGAGGTCTTCTGAGTACAAATGCTCCCCTGGGTTAAAATTAGCCTCATTTTTCCATGGGGTTCTTGCAAGGTACAAGCAGTTAAAAGATTCACTGTACTGGGGCTGGAGAGATAGCCTAGCTGTTAAGAGCACCAACTGCTCTTGCAGAGGACCCGGGTTCGATCCCCAGCACCCACATGGCAGCTGAGAACCATCTGTAACTCCAATTCCAGGAGAACTCCAGTTCCAGGGGAATCCGAGACCCTCTTCTGACCTCCGAGGCACTGCATGACACAGGTGCACAGACCTACATGCAGACAGTACATTCATACACATAGAAAATAAATAAATAAAATTAAAAAAAAAGATTCACTGTACTTAGGAAATGTGTAACTGTTGCTTCTTATAATTATGCTTTTCTTAGCTCAGAGACAGATCATCAGTCATGGGAATCCCTTTATCATACATGTATGGCCTAACAACATATTGAACCTTATCAGGTCACTAGGGAGATAGAACTAGAAACTCCGTCAGATGAAGAAAGGGAAACATTTTAATCACTTTTTATTTATAGCAATGTCAGATTCTATTATAAAAACCGTGGAACATTATTGATTATCAAGCAACAAGGGAAAATTATTCTAAATATATAGCTTATGCCTAAAGTATGGATCCATACTTTGTAATTACAAAGAGGAAAACAGATATTCAGGATGTTTGTGAAGGGAAGGACAGAAAGAAACGTGATGTGTGGATAGGTAAAGAAGGATAAAATTCACTAGGCAATTTAAGGAAAAGAAACCTGAGTGGCATCTCTCTGTAGTAGGCCAGGATGAAAAAGTTAAATATTGGAACAAACAAATAAAAAAACAAGCAAGTGAATGGAGTAGATTTTAAGAAATATGTAGAAAGAAAAGATTTTTGTGACATAGAAATCTTGCAGTGGAGCTAAAGTAAAATTCAAAATTCAGTTTAGATGTATAAAACCATGGGTTAAATAGGAAATAAAAATGGGCATGAGTTTGAAGTACTGGCGTTTGGCATACAATTGGGATCAATTTTAGTTTTCTAGTAAATTTTTTTGAGCAGTTCAAACTATAAAGATTAACAGAAACATTACTTTTATTCTTTCTTTAAGGTATGATAGTATTTAAAAATGTATTTTGAGAATGAACATTTGCCTGCATGTATGTATATGTATGCGTATGCAGGGCCTGTGGAGATAACAAGAGGGCATTGAATCCCCTGTAACTAGAGTACAGATGGTTGTTAGCCACCATGTGGGTCCTGGGAGACAAACCCAAGTCCGCTGCAAGAGCCCCTAAATATATATATTTTTTTAGTTAAAATAAAAACTGTGGGTATATTGGACTTGTGTGTAAATGTTTGATTCATTATGGAATCTTTATTGATCTGATTTTTACTGTTTCTTGAAACATTTGCTTTTACTATCCTAAGAATTGTTTTAACAGTTATTTCTGTATGCACCAAAATGTTTGAAATAAAAAAGTAGAATGATGCCATTGCCTAGAAGGTTAATGAAAGACATCACTGTCTTTAGAATTTTTTATTTATTCACCAAAATAATTACCATTCATGACAATGTAAAAGAAATCATACAGTCTTCATAGATTTTTTTTTTTTGGTTTTTTGATTTTTTTTTCCCCCTTAAGTTGTTGAAGCATTATTGAGCAAAGCTGAGAATTCTGAAGTTTTCCACCATAATGACTTCATAGTCATCAGACAAATGAGAAGATGAATACAGAGAACTAGATAGAAGTTATGTAGGCTTTAGTAATGCAGATAAAATTAACCACTATATAATTGAAATGTCAAGAATATAAACTCTGGAATTGATGAAGGAGCTGTCATATTTCTAAGGGCAAAAAGAAAAAAAGACTTTTTTTCTCAGTTATTCTGCAGCCAGGGCTTTATCATTTGGTGTCTTCCAACAAGTATCTAGACCAGACCATTTTTTTTCTTACTGAAAGAATATATAACGGTATTATTTTACTTAATTTTTTTTTGAGACAGAGTCTCAATGGGGTATTCTTTCATTTTTAATGATGCTTGTTTACAACATTTACTTTATATTGTGTAGAGAAATGTTTTAACACTAGTAAGAATATAAAGGTGATTAAAAAGAAGTATTAATGCAGAAATAGGAAAATTCATACTTATCGCTGTATTTGCTATTTCTAAAATCTAAGACCAGAAGTATTTCCCAGTTGTATAAAAAAGATGTCTGTCCTCCTTTCCACAAAGCTGAGAGCCCTCAGTATTTTCAAAAGTGTTAACTTGTTGACAAAACAAAAGCAGAAGAACCTGGCTGGGCCTGGTGGCTCTTGCGTATTACCCAGCTGGAGTAAAATGGTTGTGATTTTGAGGCCAGCCAAGTACAGTGAGACTCTATTTAAAATACAAATAAATATGAATGAATGAATGAAAAATTAACTAAAACCCCCCAAATCAGCAAAAGGACCAGCTAGAATCTGTTAGAATTTTTTTTTTTTAATCTGGAAAATGGAGCTGGAGAGATGGCCTAGAGGTTAAGAGCACCAACTGCTCTTACAGAGGACCCGGGTTCGATCCCCAGCACCCACGTGGTGGCCGAGAACCGTCTGAAACTCCAGTTCCAGGAGAACTCCAGTTCCAGGGGAATCCGACACCCTCTTCTGACCTCCGCGGCATTGCACAACACGGGTGCACAAACTTGCATGCAGACAGTACATTCATACACATACAGAAATAAATAAAAAAATTAAAAAAAATTTAAAATCTGGAAAATACAAATGCTCAAACTTCATTGACACTTGAACAGTTAGTTGAATTCAGAGAATGTCGCTTTGGATTAGATTAAAAGTACTTCTTGGGGCTGGAGAGATGGCCTAGCGGTTAAGAGCGCCGACCGCTCTTACAGAGGACCCGGGTTCGATCCCCAGCACCCACATGGCGGCCGAGAACCGTCTGAAACTCCAATTCAAGGAGAACTCCAGCTCCAGGGGAATCCGACGCCCTCTTCTGACCTCCGCGGCATTGCACGACACGGGTGCACAGACTTGCATGCAGACAGTACATTCATACACATACAGAAATAAATAAAAAATTAAAAAAAAAAAAGTACTTTTTTTTTTTTTTTTTGGAGACAGGGTCTCCCTTTAGTCCCACCTGGCCTGGAGCTCGCTGTGTAGATCAGGCTAATCTTGAACTCACAGCGATCTTCCTACCTCTGCCTCCTGAGTGCTGGGATTAAAGGCATGCGCCACCATGCCTGGCCCAAGATGGTTCTTAACTGCCATGTGGGTGCTGGAAATCAAACACAGGTCCTCTGCAAGAGCAGTCAGTGCTCTTAACCATAGAGCCATCTCTCCAGCCCCAAGATTAAAAATATTTCTAATATAGTTTTTCATAATCTATTCCTCTGTAAGTCATTTGTAAGCTGACTTAAAAATAAGAGTAAAAAAAGTTTGTTGAGTATAAATTATAATGTGTATTTTTCAGGGTACGGTAAGTGTTAGTGGAAGCATGAGAGGAAAGGGTTCCATTTCACCTGGGAGCGTTCTCTCAGCATTGCTCAATGAGATACAGAAATATCAATCAATGGTAGCACATGTTAACTTCTGGGTGCATGGTCTTCCAGTAGTTTTGTAAATGTTGTTTGTTTTCAATCTTCATAATCAGTCTCTAAATAAAGTTTGAAAAAGGTAATTTATGGTTGCAGGAGTAAAACAGAATCCTAATGATATGTTAAACTAGATCAAACTGAAATAAAACATAGCTAATAGGAATTAGGAAATACGAATAGGAATTACTGTTGTGATAATTATTACATAAACTTATATTTTAATATGGTACCTTTATTACTTACTCATAGTTTGGCTGTGGCAGCAATTCCTGAAGGTCTACCTATTGTGGTCACAGTGACACTAGCCCTTGGTGTTATGAGAATGGTGAAGAAAAGGGCCATTGTGAAAAAGCTGCCTATTGTTGAAACTCTGGGTAAGTGCTGTGAAGAGTACACGTATGTGATGATGCATTAGTTCACATCATCAGAAAATCCTCTTTTTGTTTTATAGTTTGCTTATTGAGAGGCTTGTATAATGATGTTGGCTGATGGCAGTATTGGACATGGTTTTCACAGCCAAGAAAGGCAGTTAAAAAGATTTATTTCTCAGGAGGAATCCTCCTGCTTTGTGTAATATTCTAATGATTACATTAAAGTTTTAAAAATCCTTATTGCAAATGAAACCTTAGATCAAAATTATTAGAATGTGTTTCTTTTGATATCTTAAGCAAAACAATTGATAATTACAGATCTCAAAATTTCATATGTAAATTGAATTTGCTTATAAGAACAATAAGTGTATTTTGGGTATATTGCTGTATAACATCTTTATTCAGAATATATCATGAAACTTAAAAAAATAAAATAGTCGGCTGCCCAAAAATGTATTAAGTTTAATTTCTTTGTAGTGCTTTGAAAAACACTAACTACAGAAATTATGTGGGTTTATACATCAAAATCTTGAAATTCTCTTGAAAATGTATTCTGAAAAATCATTGTACAAAGCCAATATGAAGTAGTTTTATAAAAACTAAGAAAAAGTAAACATCTGATTTTCACATCTAACTTCCTAAACTTAAGATGAAGCAAAAATAATGTAAAAAATGAAAGTTACCAATGATTTGTTCTCTCTAAAACTTAGAGAACTAGAACACTGTTCCCAAGTTTTGACTTATCTTATGAGCCATCCTATCCTGTTCTCTGACTCTACTGGTGATGCCCAATGATTTGGTTTTTTTAGGCTGCTGTAATGTGATTTGTTCAGATAAAACCGGAACATTGACAAAGAATGAAATGACTGTCACGCACATAGTTACTTCAGATGGTCTGCATGCTGAGGTATTTAGTTTTTTTTTTTTTTTTTTTCAATTGAAACAATAGTATACCTTCGTTGAGAAAGTTGGTGTTTCAACACATTTAACAGTTCCAGTGTTTCATCTTCAAAATCTATAAAATTAGGCCCAGAGTTAATCCTATGTGATTTTTATCATGATGCTTGTCTGACTATGGTTATACAACTCAGAAACTTTGATTCCTGGACATGTCTTCCAATAATCCCTACACTCATCAAGCCCTTCCTGTGTGACCTACTAAATAATACAGCCTTGTGACAAGTCTTGCTGTGTTTATTTTTGGTTCTCACATTCGTCTACTTTGAGAGACCCTTTTAGAGACACAAGAAGCATGCCACTCCCTTAAATTAAGGTACTTCAATGGTTTTCCATTGTGACTAGGATTGTGAACTGTGGCTTCTTAAGACTATGTTGTCTTTTATTTCTTTCTCCAGTCTTTTCTGTTTTCCTCTTTTGCCTACTGTGTACTGTAGCTATAAATTGTAGTTCTTTGAGTGAGCAAAGTTTCTCTAGGATCTTTGTTCCTTGGCCTAGGGCATAAGATAATCAAATGCTTTTTTTATCTTTGCTACCATGATTCTAGGAATCTTCAGGAAAGCTTTGCTGACCACTTAGAACTGGCTTTATGCTACCTATGTTCGTTGTATTCCAGTCTTTATTGTCTTTATTCCAGCTGAAAATTCCTTTCCTTCTTTCCCATTGTGCTATGAATTGTTAAGAGCAGGAACTGTGTTGACTAACATGGTATGCTTGTATCATAATAGTAAATAATTATATGGATCAATAGATGAATGACTTGTAAAATTACATATTGATAATCTCTTGTGTTTATCTCTGTACAGTTCTTCCTGAAGCTAGTGGAAGGCAAGTTCCAGGCCTTCCTAGTCTTTGAAGAATCTCTGACTGGAATATTCTTAATACTAGTTATGATGGCTACAATATTTTAAAATGTATTTACAATTAGTTTCACTGAGGAAAACAAACATTAGAAAAATTGACAGATTGTATGTACTTGGGTTTATTTAGGTACATTTACATAGTCCTTAAAAGAGATCGTTGAGGTCCTGGAGAGATCGCTCAGTGGTTAAGAGCACTGGTTGCTCTTGCAGAGGACCTGAATTTGATTCCCAGCACCCGCATGGCAATTAAGAATTGCCTGTAACTCCAATTCTAGGGGATCTGATGTCTTCTGGACTCTATAGGCATTGCATGTCATAGGTGCACTTACGTACATGCAGGCAATATACACATAAAAATACATAAATATTAAAATGAGATTGTTGAATTTAGGGCATTAGGTTTGATAAAGGACACCTAATTCTATTTTGCTGAACCTATTCCTTTTGAAGGATAGAGTTACATGTACTTATATGTATGATAGACAAGCTGTTAATTTCTGTTTTGAGTCTATCATTTTGTTTTAAATGTTAATGATTTGTTAATTCTTTTCTCTAAAAGTATATTATTTTTCTTAAGACATTTGTTTAACTTTACTCTAGCCATTTGAGGTACTTTGTTTATTTATTTTATTTATGTTTTTTTGCTTATTCTATTATTTTTAAGATAGGCATATAATGTGCTGTATGAAAGTAGTTTGTAAGTACTATCATTGAGCCTATATATTCAGATATAAAATTACAGCTATCCTAGGTTGTAGGTTTATGTGAAATGATAGATGTGGTAATGGATTTGAGTTCTTTGAAAGCTTTACTGTGCTAGGGAAATATAGTGTCACAGAAACTCTAGCTTACTTTTATAGAGGTTTTCATGTTTTACCTGGCTTTTTTTTTTATAATATATTACAGAAGAAATTATATTTTAGGTTAATCATTATGCTAAAAATTAGATTCTATAATCCTTTAACTATTAAATCATCATTTTATTAGTCATTTATATTAACAATTGCATGATCTTGAAAATGAAATGAACATGGCTCAGGATGGTTTTTGGTTGTCATTAAGTCTTAATCAATTTTCTGTTTGTATTATTGATGTCTCTCTTCATTTTCCTCAGGTTACTGGAGTTGGCTACAATCAGTTTGGTGAAGTAATTGTTGATGGTGATGTTGTTCATGGATTCTATAACCCATCTGTTAGCAGAATTGTTGAGGTAAAATTTTATTGTTTAAGAAGGTAACTTTCTTCATAGTGACTGAAGTCACAGTAGTGGATTCATGGTTGATATGCATTTCTCTTAGGCGGGCTGTGTGTGCAATGATGCTGTAATTAGGAATAACACTCTGATGGGAAAACCAACTGAAGGAGCCTTAATTGCTCTTGCTATGAAGGTATGCACTTAATATCTTTGGCACATGGGATATTATCCTGACAACAGAATGTGAGGCCATCAGTTTCATAAGAAGATTCAAATTTTCATTGTTGTTAACTGGTTTAGGGAACAGTTTTATTTCTTTAAATATAGAGCATAGAGCTTTCTCAAGTGTAACTTTATTCTTCAGTACAAAGTAAAAATTAGTAACAGCTAGTGATTAATTTGTTCTTAATATTGAGACATGTATGTAAAAAACTTTTTAAATGTGTGTAGTTGCAATTAAATGCTTCTGAGTAAAAAATAATCTTTTGAAATACTTCTGAGGAGTAAAAGTTAAATATTCTGTAACTTTATAGTAAGATATCAATGCAGTAGAAAGAAATCAGCATTTCTTTTTGTAGGCTTCTTTTTCCTTTATCAATTTCTCTAAGTGAGCATTAAATTAAAATTTATGTTTGGAAGTATTATCTTGCAGTCTGTTCATCTGTTGAGATTGATTTTATTTTCTAAATTCTACTTTTATTTCAATGAGAAATCTAGAAGTGCACTCTATATAACAGAAATAACTTCCTACTTTTAAGAATGGTTAAGTGAGATCATTGGGTGTGAGATCCAATATGGAATTATAGGTTTTTATAACATTTAATTGAAAAGGATAAAATTAGTGAATCCACTCATTTATTCATTTCAGTGATCTAAGGATTAGACCCAGGGTTCAATCTTCCATATGTCAGGCAAGCAGTCTTAACTCTGAGATAAACCCCTGCCCAGTAGCTTTAAAATATGTGTATTTTCTCTATAGAAAGCTGCATTTCTCTGTCATTTGTTCTTGTGACTAAATTTGATACATAGTTTTAAAAAGATGAGTAAAAAGATGACTCAGGTATCAGTTATCTGTGTTTCTTTTTAACATGATATTAGCCTCTTGAGGTGGGTGGTAAAGTGAAACCACCTCCTGTGGACAGAGATCGCTTACGTTTTAGATGTTAATGCTGACAAGAGCATTGGTAGATCAAGATACTTAAATTTAAAACATTGAGCTGTAGGTGTGGTGGCACACGCCCCTTAATCCCAGCATCAGGGAGGCAGAAGCAGGTAGATCTTTGAGATTAAGGCCAGCCTAGTCTATATATCGAGGTCCAGTTCAGCTGGGGCTAGAGAGAGACCCTGTCAAAACAAAACAAAATGAAACAAAACACAAAACAAAAAACAAAACAAACCCCCAAACCAAAAACACATG
This sequence comes from Rhizomys pruinosus, assembly GCA_009823505.1. NCBI lineage: Eukaryota > Metazoa > Chordata > Mammalia > Rodentia > Spalacidae > Rhizomys > Rhizomys pruinosus. Next base: position 85,131 of record VZQC01007807.1, on the reverse strand, counting down.
GAGCCATTTGCAAAAACTGCATATTTAGAGCTGGGAGCTGGGCTTTAAAGGAGAGAAGGAGTTTGGATGAGCTCATCTAGAGAAAGCTAGAGTAAATCAATAAGGGACTGACTAAGCATGGAGTGAGTCAGGCCAATCAGCTGGCGAATATGGAAGAAATGAAAAGTATTCGAGAAAAGGAAGATAGATAAATCAGCCATACTTGGTGGATTTCTTTATGATCTTTGAATGCCAAGAAAGTTCTGAACATAAATATTTCCAAAAAAAACCCAAAAGACAATAGCATGTTTACTTTTTATTAGTTTAAAATGTGTTTTTTGAGATTTGGCTCATGATGCAAAGGATATTTGGGAGTGAGAACTACCAACAGCTTTAGTAGTTGTCAGTATTTATAAAGTGGTAGGGGTAAAGGAGTAGGATCTAGCAGCAGACAAGTTAAATATAAAACTTCTGGATTTGGAAAGGTCATTTCAGTATTGGTCAGGCACCTTTATTCTTACCTTCTTTCCTTCTGGAGTTAGAGCTTGTCATCATTGAAGACTTGGTGTACATATAGTCCAGTATTATATCCTATATATTGAGGGTTTCATATTGAAAGTATACACTGCTGATCAGGGAAATGTATAGACAGGTACATTGCTGTTCATCAGCGCTTAGAAAATAATCGAGTTATTTTTCACCCAACAAGCTGTAGGTTGTGACCTATGTTTGTCAAAGGAAAAAATTATCACATGTTGTTTAGAATTAACTTCAATTTCTTGCCTTACAGATGGGTCTTGATGGACTTCAACAAGACTATATCAGAAAAGCTGAATACCCCTTTAGTTCTGAGCAAAAGTGGATGGCTGTTAAGTGTGTACACCGGACACAGCAGGTATCCTTCTACTTAAGACATATTTATGCTGTGCTGGAGAGAGGGCTCAATGGTTAAGAGCACTAACTGTGCTTAATTTCTTATAGAAATTCCAGGTTTGGTTCCCAGCACCCATGTGGTTTCTCACAAACATTGTAATGACAATTCCAGGGGATCTGACACCTTTTACTGACCTCCACAGGTATTAGGCATATGTGTGGTGCACATGCATATATGCAAACAAAACACACTTACACATAAAATAAAAATAAGTCAATTAAAAAATATTTGAGTAGATCCAGCTTCTAACTCAAAGCTCAGAAAAATATGTAAAGCCTTTGAAATACTAAGCGAGAACACAAGTAACCAAGATCTCCCCTAAATCTATTCATCAACTAATTGTGTCTAGCAACTAGATGCCGGCACCACTGCTGCAGCATGACAAGCAACCAACAGTGTCTCTAGACAGCCAGATGTTCTCTACGGTACAATATGGGTCCCAGATGCTGGAACCACTGGCAGAGTAAAAGCAAATTTTTCTTTCAATCTGTGTATAAGGTTATGTGCACGTGAGTGCAGGTGCCCATGGAAGCCGGAGAGGCATCAGATCCCCCTGGAGTTGGAGCTACATGTAATGTAAGTCACCTGATGTGGGTGCTAGCAACCCAACTCAAGTACTCTGAAAGAGTAGTATATGCTCTCAACCTCTAAGCCATTCTCCAATCCCAACATATATATACTTTTAAGCACAAGCTGAAGTATGAACCTGGTTACAGTAATTATGAGATACAACTATACACAAAAAATGAATACATAGATACATTATTTTAAATTTTTCTTTAATAGAAATCAATAATTAGTTTCATATTTTCATCTGTGAAAAACATTCAAGCACTTAACATCTCTTATAGACAGAAATGAATGAAAGGCTTCCTTTTACCTACAATAAGTAGGAAACCTTGTTTTTAAAAGAGGCCAGCTTATACCATGAACTTAAGAACAGAAGTCTACAAAGATCTCTGTTCATTTTCTGTCTAATCCTTAAAGGAACTTTTATAAACCCAGGAGAGGGGAAACACTTGGAATAAGACTACGAAATTAGAATGTTGTCATTTTAAACTTTGTAATATAAAGCTTTCAGAAACTGCGTTAGAGTTAACAACTCTCGGCTGCTATCCCTGGCAGGGACATGTATATGAATTTCATTCCTTCTCATAAAACAGTGTATAATTAGGTTTGTGTAATGTTACAGTGTTCAGCTTATTGGTAGTCTTGATTCTAATTTCATGAAAATTGTACATGGGAAGTTTGGTATTCTCAGAATAGTAGTGGACAGGAAATGGCAGGTTATAAATTTGGAAATCTTTGTATGATTCTTCTCATTTTCCAACCTGAAGAATTCTTGTAAAATGAAGGCAACTAATGAAACACACACAAATAGCCAGGTGTGGTGGCGTGTGCTTTAGTCCCAGCACTCAGGAGGCAGAGGCAGGCAGATATCTGTGCAATCAAGGCCAGCTGGGGCTATAGGGAGACCTGTCTCAAAAACCAAACCCAATCAACCACACCCGCCCCCTCTGCCATAAGACCCAGTAGGTAGGAAAAGGAAATCAATTTTGACATAGATGTGGAAAACTTGCTAATTTAAAATAGCTGGAACAACTCACATAGGTGTCTTTTGAATATGACACATCTACTTATCTTACCCATCTCTGGGGATTAAAAACCCATAAGGACTTTTGAAGGGAGGGAGATAGGTAAAAATAGAGGAGGTTGAAAATCTTTTTTTCTTAAATTTTTCATTTTAAAATAAAAATATTAAGTATGGATGATGATTATGGAAAGTTCACTATACTTTTTACTTTTATGTGTATTTGAAATTTTCTTTATTTTTTGTTTTTGAGATTTTGAAGAAAATACTTATTTTTGTTTTTTGATCTTTTTAAGACAGGGTCTCCTTGTAGTCCCAGCTGTCCTGGAACTCACTATGTAGAGCAGACTTGCCTTGAACTCACAGAGATCTGCTTGCCTGTGCCTACCAAGTGTTGGGATTAAAGGTGTATGCTACCACTCTGGGCTGAAAATACTATTTTTATATTTATTTTTAAAATATTTTATTGAACTGGGCATGGGGGCACATGCCTTTAATCCTAGCACTTGGGAGGCAGAGGCAGGTGGGTCTTTGTGAGTTCAAGGCCAGCCTGGTCTACAGACTGAGTTCCACGACAGCTGGGGCTACAGGGAGACCCTGTCTTGAAAAGACCAAAAAATAAATTTTTTTAATTGAGTTTTTATGCATTTCATACAATAGTTCTTAATCAATTTTGATCCCCTCCCCCATCCACAAATCTCCATAGATCTACTCCCACCAGACCTCAATCATATATGTTAAGTTCCATTTGTCTGGCATTTGTACCCAGATGTCCTTTGGTGCAAGTTCATCCACTGGAGTCTAGTCTGCCTATCTAGAGATCTTAAAGATGATCTACTCTCCCTCACCCAGCAGTAATCTGTTGCCAACAGTTCCCAGGCTAGGGTGGGGGCCCAGGTGCCCATTTCTCTCAATCCACGCTAGACTGATGGAGTCACTCTGCCACCATGGCCACAAATTCACATGAGCAAACTTCCAGTGGCTTGAAAGCCTCTGTTTCCCCATATTCACAGACCAACACTGGCTCTTACAATCTCTCTATCCCCTCATCTGCAATGGTCTCTGAGCTGTGGGTGGATGAGGTTTAATATAGGAGCCCTGTCCAAGACATACACTCTGCAGTCTCTTATTCTCTAAAACTTGGCCTATTGTGGCCTTCTGTAAGTATACATACTCTGTTGTATCAGGAACCTTTGCTGGTGAGAGCTGAGTGATGCACTAATATTCTCTGGACCCTCTTTCCCACTATGTTCCATGAGCCTTTAGGGGTAGAGAGGTTCCATTGTAGATATGTCACCTAGGGTGGGCATCTCTCAGACATATATTCTCTGTGTGTGATCAGTTGTGGAACTCTGTAGTAACCTACATCTGTTGTAAAAAATAACAAAAATATTTTAGATTTTACAGCAGAATTGCTCACTAACTGCTCACTGTGCATGTTAAGTGGGGGATAAATTAGTAAGATAAACATGAGGTCCTGAAATCAAGAAATTTGAGGATACTTGAAAAATTTGAAGTGTCTAGAGATGTTGAGAAGAGATGTACAAAAAGGCTCAGGAGTAGGTATGTGAAAAAGACTCAGTTGAGATGGATGGGGATTGTCTGAAAAACAGGGGTTAATAGTAGCTTTTCTGTATTTTTATACTGCAACACTGGATACTTAGAAGATAATGTAGCAAAGCCTTCAAAATGAGAAGAAATATGAGAATAAAATAAAAAATGTGTATATACACTCTATTTAAAAGAAAAAGATATTAGTAGCTAATAAACCAAGGAAGAGGAACACTTAGAATTAATTGAGAGGGGCCAAATTGAATTAGAAAAGGGAAGGAGAGAAAGGGAGGAGGTCTCCAGTAAAAAGGGGAGTGCTGATTCCCTGCTAATTTTATCATGTAGAAGTTAACTACAGCAGAATTGTTTTGTGTCACATTAGAGAGTTTGGGAAGAATGAATGAGGTATAAATAGACCTTAACAAATATAAAAAAATGCTATATAAATGACAAAATTTGAACAGAAGATGTTGTATAATTTGATGTACTGGTGAGGATAGGCCTTTTTTTTTTTTTTTTTTTTTTTTGTTTTTTGGGTCTTTTCGAGACAGGGTCTCCCGTAACCCCAGCTGTCCTGGAACTCATCCTGTAGACCAGGCTGGCTCTTGAACTCACAAACAGAGCCGCCTGCCGTCTGCCTCCTGGCCTAGGATTAAAGGCATGCGCCACCACGCCCGGCTGAGGATAAGCCTTTTAAACAGCATCACACCCTCTTTCTGCCTCCCTTCCCCCAGATACTTGCTTGCTATACGGGGAATCTGGTGGATGGAAGCTCCATCTCATGGTGAACCAACAGTGTTATAGCCGTGGGGAGACAAATACAAGCTGTGCAGCAGCCCCTAGAGTTCCATTTGTAAATGACACAAAATCTTTCAGAGTTATTGGCGAAAACAAATCTCATCTGAATTTGGGGGTAAGGGGCTCATGAAGGAATTGTACTCCTGCCTGCATAGAGAAGCAGGATGTTGGGAGAGTCACTGTACTTACTATTGTACTGGGCTCAACAGAATCATAATGTAAGTACTGACAAATTGTGCTTTACATCATAAAGATAGGAGAGGGGGCATAGGTAGTGTATGCGGCCAAGTTAATATCCCAGTGGACATAATGTAAATTGAGAGCTGAAGGAGTTGCAATCTAAAGGTGTTCAAATCTCAGAGGTAAAACCCAAAGAAAGTGCTGAAAGAGTAGTAGTGGATTGGCTTTGATGGAGTGAGGAGGATTGGTAGGAACTGCAGTTCTTTGTAAGTTTCTGAATATCATTTTGTATTTGTTTTTCCCATCTTATGGAATGAACTCATGGCCTCACACATGCTAGGCCAATGTAAGTGATGGCAGGATAGATTTTTTTTTTTAAATAGAAAGATACAGAAAACTCCCATAGATGTTTTCAAACTTCAGGTGCCACTCAAAGCAGTAGGCTTGAATAATTTCCCTAAGGATTATGAAATTTTTTTTTATTCCAATAGGAGATATATACAAGTTGAATTTAAAAAAAAACATGGTATGTTTTCATCTTAGGACAGACCAGAAATTTGTTTTATGAAGGGTGCCTATGAACAGGTGATTAAGTACTGTACTACATACAACAACAAAGGGCAGACTGTGACACTGACCCAGCAGCAGAGAGATCAGTACCAGCAAGAGAAGGCACGGATGGGCTCAGCAGGACTCAGAGGTAAGGTTGATTCAACATAATCCCTGAGCTAGGAAAGAATACCTTATTTTAACTGCAGGTAAATTCATATTTTACATCTAATCTATCCATGTCTATTCCAGGACTCATAGAACCTTTGCCATTTCTGGGGTGTTACATTTTATTAGTTGGTGAACTAATGATAGTATGTCAACAATAGAGCAAAATATGAACTCTTTAGTTCCTATAGATCTGCAGTGATCTTTCTATAAGGCAAAGATTTTATTTTAAACCAGTTTATCTTATTTTAGAAATTTTTATTACATTTATTTTGTGTGTGCATGTGGCACAGTGTGCATATGGAGGTCATAGGACAACTTATGAAAGTCAATACTCTTCTTCCACTGATTGAGTTCCAGGGATCAAACTCAGGTTGGTAGGCTCTGTGCCAAGTACTACCTGTGATAGACCTTGTTTTGTATTGATTTGCTTTTGAGACAGGTTCTCAAAGCTGTAGTCCAGGCTGAGCAGACTTGATATATTGTTCAGACTAGCCTTAGATAATCCTTTTGCTCAGCCTTGCACTGCTAGGGGTTATAGGCATATCCCATGTTTATCATGTGAGGAGTGCTGAGAGATTGCTTATGTATATGCTGCTCTCTAAATGAGATAGGGAAGAGGAGAGGATGCAGTTTCTCCTGGGCACCACATATCTTTTCTAGGAATACCATGTAAATAATTGAGGGGCAGGAGTTGGGATGATACCTGGTTCTTCTGAATAGTCACTTGGCTTATGAAAATTCATAGTCTCATGAAGAAATTAGAAGAGTTGGCTTCCTTACTTTCATCATTTTAATGTCAAATGCTATAATTTCTTTGAGAAAGATAAATGTATAAAAGAAATGTTCTTGTGGTTCATTTGAGCAAGGGCATTCTTTACATTTAAAACATTTCACTAGATTCATAGGACTTCTGTTGGGGGAAAGGGGATGCTTAAACTGGGTGTGTGTGGAGGAGAGTACAGGTTGACATTGGAATGTCTTCCTTAATTGCTCTCCCACTGAACCTTGGCGCTCCCTTTTCTGGCTAAACTTGGCTGGTCAGTGAGTACCCAGGTTCCTCATGTCTCTGCTCTCCAATCTCCCAACTATTTTTGTGGGGTGCTTGGGATCTGAACTAAAGTTCTTATGGTTACATGGCAACCACTTAACCCATTGAGCCATTTCCCCACCCTAACTTCTGTTCTCATAGTAAGCTAAGTCTGGAAAGGTGTTCTTGTGGGCAGTCAGTGCTGCCATGTTCCCTTTGCCTCTCTGGACTCTGTACCAGTGCACAGGCAGAGATCACTCCATATGTCCTCCCCACAGCTAGGTGCATCATCTCAAAACCTCACTCTCTCCGAGGACGGGGCACAGAGAGCCTCCTGGCTGAGAAATTGGTTTGCAATCTGTTTTTCTACTAAAAAATATCCTTCCCTCCATTTCATTTTTGTTAAATTTATGTATATATTTTTTTATCAAATCTAGACCTGTGTCCCCCCCCATCCCCCCAGTCCACCAGAGCTCATGCATTCTGCCAAACATGCTTTTCATCTCTTTCTAAGTCTTTCTCAATATTCTCCATGTGGAAGTTGACTGTTTTGAGCAGAAGTTCATTGTTTCAGTTAGTTCTTCGATGCAGTCCTTTCTGTTGTTGTTGTTGTTGTTTCCAATATGCATCACTCCCAGCTGCTTTGGACAAAAGTTCAAGGGGCCAGGCACAAGAAATACTTACAACTAGGTGATTGGCACTAGCATCCACAGATGAGGGATACCATTCGTCATTTGTTTTTCTGGGACTGTGCTACTTCACTCAGCATGATGTCCTCTAGCTCCAGCCATTTTCCTGCAAAGCTCATGATGTCGTCTTTCTTTACTGCTGCATAGAACTCCATTGTGTAGATGTACCACATTTTCTCTATCCACTCATCAGTTGAGGGGCATTTGTGTTGGTTCCAGCTCCTTGCTATTGTGAAGAGAGCTGAAATAAACATGGCCGTGCATGTATCTCTGTGGTGGCGTAAGTCTTGAGGGTACATGCCCAGGAGTGGTATGGCTGGGTCGGGTGGCAAGTTCATTCCAAGTCTTCCAAGGGTTCTCCACACTGCTTTCCATAGTGGCTGTACGAGTTTACATTCCCACCAGCAGTGGATGAGTGTTCCCCTTTCCCCACAACCTCTCCAGCACTTGGTATCATTTGTTTTCTTGATCCTAGCCAGTCTTATTGGAGTAAGATGATATCTTAAAGTGGTTTTCATTTGCATTTCCTTAATGATTAGTGATGTTGAACACTTCTTGAGGTGTTTCTCAGACATCTCTAATTCCTCACTTGTGAAGTCTCTGTTCAGTTCTTTGCTCCATCTATTGAGTGGGTCATTTGTTTTCTTTTTTCTTTGTTTTTTGAGTAGTTTATATATTCTGGAAATCAATGCTTTGTCAGATGTATCTGCAGTGAAGGTTTCCTCCCACTCTGTGGGATTTCTCTTCACTTCCTTGATTGTTTCTTTTGATGTACAGAAGCTTTTGAGTTTGATGAGGTCCCATTTGTCAATTGTCGACCTTAATTCTTGTGCAGCTGCTGTCTGATTTAGGAAGTCTTTTCCTACGCCTATGTCTTGTAGTCTGCTGCCAACTTTTTCTTCTATCACCTTCAGAGTTTGGGGTTTCACGTTGAGGTCTTTAATCCATCTGGAGTTGACTTTTGTACAGGGTGAGAGGTAGGGGTTTAATTTCATTCTTCTACAAGTGGTGATCCAGTTTTGCCAACACCACTTGCTGAAGATGCTGTCTTTTCTCCATTGTGGTTTCTTGGCCCCCTTGTCAAATATGAGATGGCTGAAATTGTATGTGCTCAGATTTGGATCTTCGGTTTTGTTCCATTGGTCAACAGGTCTGTTTTTGTGCCAGTACCAGGCTGTTTTTATGACTATAGCCCTGTAGTATAGTTTAAAATCTGGTATAGAGATCCCTCCTGTGTAGCTCTTTTCACTCAGGATTGATTTGGCTATTCGGGGTCTTTTGTTTCTCCAAATGAATTTAAGAACTTTTGTTTCCAAGCCTGTGAAGAAACTCTTGGGGATTTTGATTGGGATTGCATTAAATCTATACAAGAGTTTTGGTAAAATGGACATTTTTACAATGTTAATTTTCCCAATCCATGAGCATGGGAGGTTTTTCCATCTTCTGAGGTCTTCTTCAATTTCTTTCTTTAAGGGTTTAAAATTTTTGTTGTAGAGGTCTTTGGTGTCTTTGGTTAGGTTTGTTCCTAGGTATCTTATTGTTTTTGAGGCTATTGTGAGTGGGAAGGTCTCTTTGAATTCTTTCTCCAGTTGCTTGTTCTTGGTGTAAAGAAAGGCCATTGATTTTCTAAGGTTAATTTTGTATCCTGCCACTTTGCTGAAGCTGTTAATCGTTTCTAGGAGTTTTCTGGTGGAGTTTTTTGCATCTCTTAAGTAAACAATCATATCATCAGCAAATAGGGATAGTTTGACTTCCTCTTTTCCAATTAGTACTCCTTTAATATCCTTTTCTTGCCTTATTGCTCTAGCAAGTGTTTCAAGCACTATATTGAAGAGGAGTGGTGATAGGGGGCAGCCTTGCCGAGTTCCTACCTTTAAAGGGAATGTTTCCGTCATTTCCCCATTTAGGATGATATTGGCTGTGGGTTTCCTGTATATGGCTTTGATTACATTGAGGAATGATCCCTCCAATCCAATTCCTTCTAGGACTTTAAGCATGAAGGGATGCTGGATTTTGTCAAAGGCTTTTTCAGCATCAATTGAGATGATGGTGTGGTTTTTGTCTTTGATTCCGTTTATGTGTTTGATGATGTTTATTGATTTTCGTATGTTGAACCATCCCTGCATCTCTGGTATGAATCCAACTTGGTCATGATGGATGATCTTCTTGATGTGGGTCTGTATGCGATTTGCCAGTATTCTGTTTAGAATTTTGGCATCTGTGTTCATGAGGGAGATGGGTCTATAATTCTCCTTTTTAGTTGGATCTTTGCCTGGTTTTGGTAATAGAGTGATGTTGGCTTCATAGAAGGAATTTGGGAGAATTCCCTCTGATTGTATACTTCTAAACAGTTTCAGAAATAATGGTTGTAGGTCTTTTTGAAATGTTTTATAGAATTCTGCTGTGAAACCGTCTGGGCCTGGGCTTTTTTTAGTTGGGAGGCTTCTTACTACATCCTCTATTTCTTCATATGTTATGGGTCTGTTTAAGCTGCTGGTCTCCTCTTGGCCAAGCTTTGGTGATTCCCAAGATTTCAGATATTCATCCATTTCTTCTAGATTTTCAAACTTGGTAGAATATAGGTTCTTGTAATATTCCCATATAATTTTCTTGATCTTTTCCTTGTCCGTTGTGATATTTCCCTTTTCATCACAGATTGTATTGATTTGGAGTTGTTCCTTCTTTCTTTTTGTTAACTGGGCTAGAGGTCTGTCTATCTTGTTTATTCTTTCAAAGAACCAACTTTTGGCTTCATTGATTTTTTGTATTGTTTTCTTTGTTTCTATTTCATTGATTTCTGCTCTGATTTTTGTTATTTCTTCCTGTCTGTTGCGTTTAGGGTTCATCTGTTGTTGCCTCTCAAGTGCTTTTAGCTGTAGTGTTAGATCATTCACTTGTGCTCTTTCTGTTTTTCTAATGTAGGCACCCAGGGCTATAAATTTCCCTCTTAGGACTGCTTTTAAGGTATCCCATAAGTTTTGTTGTGTTGTATTGTCATTGTCATTCAGTTCCAGGAATGTTTTTATTTCTTTCTTTATCTCTTCCTTGACCCATTCATTATTCAAGAGTGTGTTGTTTAGTCTCCATGTGTTCTTGTAGGCAGGAGGGCTTGTCCTGGTGTTGATGTTGAGCTTCATTGCACTGTGGTCTGACAGGATGCATGAAATTATTTCAATCTTTTTGTATTTGTAGAGGTTTCTTCTGTGTCCCAGGATGTGGTCGATTTTGGAGAATGTTCCGTGGGGTGCTGAGTAGAAAGTGTATTCTCTGGTATTAGGATGGAATGTTCGGTAGAGGTCTATGAGGTCCATTTGGTGTATCATATCGTTCAGTTCAGATGTCTCTCTGTTTATTTTTTGTCCTGTTGACCTATCCAAAGGACTCAGTGGGGTATTGAAATCTCCCACTATGAGTGTGCTGGGGTTAGTCTGTGACTTGTGGTCCTGGAGAATTGTCTTTATAAAGTTTGGTGCACCAGAATTTGGGGCATATATATTCATAATTGTGAAATCTTCTTGGTGGATTGTTCCTTTGATGAAAATGTAATGGCCTTCTTTGTCTCTTCTGATTTCTTTTACTTTGAAGTCTATTTTATCCGATATTAAAATAGCAACACCTGCTTTCTTTTTGGTACCATTTGCTTGGAATATTTTTTTCCATCCCTTCACTTTAAGGTGGTGCCTGTCCTTGAAGGTAAGATGTGTTTCTTGCAGACAGCATATCGATGGATTCTGTTTCCTAATCCAGTCTCCCAGTCTATGTCTTTTGATTGGGGAATTTAGTCCATTAATATTTAAGGTTATGACTGATAGGTTTGTGTTGCTTCCTTTTGCCTTATTATCCATCTGCGGTTTTGATTTAGGTTTCTACTTCTGCAGTTATGCTTTTATTGATTTCTCCTTCTAGTTGCCTGGGGTTGGTTGCTCCTTTCTTCTGTTCTTTGGATTGCTTCAAGTATTCTCTGAAGGGTTGGTTTTCCGGACATGTATTCTTTCAAGTTGTTTATGTCATGGAAGATTTTCCTCTCTCCTTCCACTATGATTGACATTTTTGCTGGGTATAGTAACCTGGGCTGGCATCCATTGTCCCTCAACACTGGGAATGCTTTGCTCCAGGTTCTTCTTGCCTTCATCGTTTGCTGTGAGAAGTCCGTTGTTATTCTGATAGGTTTCCCCTTATAGGTCACTTGTTGTTTTTCTCTTGTCGCTTTAAGAATTTTCTCTTTGTTTTGGGTGTCCAGCATTTTAACTATGATGTGGCGTGGAGAATTTCTTTTCTGATCTTGTCTGTTTGGAGTTCTATGTGCTTCTTGTATTGGTATTGGTTTGTCCTTTTTTAGTTTGGGGAAGTTTTCATCTATTATTCTGTTGAAGATCTGATCAATACCATTCTCTTGGGATTCTTCTTCCTCTATTCCTATGATGCGGAGGTTTGATCTTTTCATAGTGTCCCACAGTTCCTGGTTGTTCCACTTTTGTGTATTTTTAAATTTTTCATAATCTTTTCTTGAGGTTTTTAGTTCTTCTGTTATCTTCCAGGTCTGATATTCTTTGTTCTGCTTCCTCCATTCTGCTTCTTTGGCCTTTTCCATTTCTTTCCTCTCGATTGGATGAGTGTTTGATTTCCTTTTTCATTTCCTCTTCTGATTTCTTTAGTATTTCTACTTCTTTTTGGAGCTTCTCAATCTCTTCCTGTAGCTCTTCACTTCGCTGGTTGTTTTTCTTATGTTTTTTAGCATGGGATCTTTTCAGTGTTTCTGCTTCCTTCTGGAGTTTGTCATTCTCTCTCTCTAGGTCCTTCTTGAATTCTTCATTCTGTTTTATTAGTTCTTTGATTTGCTCTTTATTATCTTGTAGTTCTTTAAATATGTTCCCAATTGTGTTTCTGATATATGTGTCCTGGGCCATCCCCAGGGGGATCACACTGTAGGAATCTTCCATAGGCTTGGTAGAGCTTGGCGCAGAACTATTCTGCCCCTTTCCCGTGTTGTCTCTTCTTCGTGTTCCTGGCATTTGGGCTTCTCCTTGCCTGTATTCCAATGTGAGTCCTAAATGCCTCTTCACTGTGTTGAACAACTCCTACCTACCTTCCTGAGCTGAAGCACAACCCTACCTTTTATACCAGCTGGGAGGGTAACTCCGCCCCAACAGCACAAAAGCCAATTAAACCAAAGACAACTGGATTATCGGATTAACTACATTAAGTCAATCAACAATCAGCCTTGCTGAAGCTCCCAGCTCCTACCTACCTTCCTGCGCTTCAGCTGGTCTCAGGAGATCGCCCATTTCATTTTGATAGTATAAGAGACTTTGATGTCTGGCTTCAAAGTTCTTACTGTTTCATCCATAGGCCTGAAACCTGAACACAGGTATGTCAAGTCTTGTAGATCCTTAAGTCCAAGGCAGATTTTATCTCCCAGAATCAGTTTTGGGACACTGTTCTCAGGTTGACCTGGGATAATTGATAGAATAGGGTAGCTGTGAGACCCACAGGGGCAGTGGCAACTTCTCTGACTGTTTCCTGGGAAGATTGGTTCAGAAGTCTCTTATGTGTTCCTGCTTGGTTACACTTGGGACTTTGAATTTTGGGGGCCTACTTCTGCTAAGCTGCACCTGAGAAAAGGAACAAAACAAAAAAAGTCCAACAAAACTAAAAGAAATAAAGGTGACACTTGGGAGGCAGAGGCAGGCTGATCTTTGTGAGTTCAAGGCCAGCCTGTTCTACAGAGTGAGTTCCAGGACAGCTGAGACTACAGGGGGACCCTGTCTCGAAAAGACCAAAAAAAAAAAAGAAAGAGGTGAGAAGGAGACAAAATACAGGCCTCTATCACTTGGACTCTGGGTCTTCTGGGATGTCATCATCTCTAGCTTTTGATATTTATTTCCAACTGTTAATGAAGCTGTGAAATGTTAGGAGATAAAAGGCAGGTGGGGTAGGGGCTAAGAGTTTTGTTACTGTTAGCAGGTCTTAAGAGAGCCTCAAATTTGCACAGATTCAGAAAAATTAAAGGACTTAAAAAGTTTGGGGGTATGCTCCTGATTTCATCAATTTTTGGAATAATGAAAAGTTTTCACTTTTTTTTTTTTTTCCTTTTTGATGCAAGGTCTCCCTGTAGCCCCACCTGTCCTGGAACTCACTATGTAGAGTAGGCTGGCCTTGACTTCACAGCGATCCACCTGCTTCTGCCTCCGGAGTGTCAGAATTAAAGGTGTGTGCCAAGATGCCTTTGACTATCTTTCTTCAGCTGAAGAACTGTGCATGATTTGGTGTATGGTTAATGGTGTAAACGTGTGAAATTGGTAGAGAAAAAACATTTGTTTCATAGATTTTAGGTAATACTGTAATCTTTGTGTATTGTTTAGTCTTTTTATTCACCTTTCTTTGCTTTACTTCCCTTCTCTATGTGTGATTAGAATGATTTAAATTTTTAACTGATACATAGTTATGCTCTATCTTATAAAGCTTGTTTCTTAAAATGCTTGTGGTTCTAATGTATTAGTTTTCTTGTGACTGTGACCATCTACTTCATAAGAAAAAAGTAAGGAAGAATTTACTTTGGTTCACAATTGAATGTTGCAGTGCATCCTGGTGGGGAAGGCATGGTGGTAGGAGTAGCTAAAGAAGGCAACAGGAGTATGAGGTAGCATCTCAGCCTCAGCAAGTAGAAAGAGGGCAAGACATTGGAGCTGTAAAGTTTAAGGTCTGCTCCACAGTGACTCACTTCCTCCAGATAAGCCCTACCTCCTAAAAGTTCCACAACCTCACAAAACTACTAGCCAACGACCAAATGTTCAAACACATGAGGCTGTGGAGGGCATCATGTTCAAACCATAATAATCGTTTTATGTTTAGAGGACTTCTGTATGAACAGTTTTTACCAACCCTTGACCCAAAGAGTATTTTATTTTAAGAAGATCCTAACACTCGAGAGGCAGAGGCAGGCTTTGTGAGTTCAAGAGCAGCCTAGTCTACAGTGTGAGTTCCAGGACAGCTGGGGCTATAGCGAGACCCTGTTTCGAAAAGACCAAAAAAAAAAATCTTCATTAATGCTAAAGATAGAAACAAATAATATAGGTACAACCTCTAGGCCAGAAGCACCCTTCTGTTGAGAGTACCCAGAACTGTTTTCTCAGGATTTGCTGACATCAAATTGATATTTATTGTCCCCTTTGATTGCCCTCTGCCTCTGTTCTAGCCCCAAGGTGCTAGGTGGCTTGTTTCCTTTAGAGTGACAGCCTACGGGCCCCAAATCTACGTAGATACAGTACTCTGAGAATGGAAGAAAAACAGAAGTGGCTTTCCTTTAACTTTTCCAATCCCCCATACCCTCTGCTTCAGTAAGAATATTTTATATTGTGAATCCCTTAAAAAATAAATAAAAATTAAATTAAAAAATTAACTTATCACATTAAAAAAAATAATTTTTTGGTCTCTGTGGAACTTTCCAGTGTCCCTCCTGAGGTACTTAGGTTTAGTGTGCTTTTGTAGGTACTTTTTGGTAGGGATTCATTCTAATATTATCCCTGATTCAGGTACATCCTTTTGATTCATAATGGTAGTTACCAGAGGTTTCAAAGTCCTGAGAGTAAGCTGATTGATATTTGGAAAATGAACGTGACTATGTCTTATTGCCAACTGATGAAAGAAACCAATACATAATGATATGATGGTGTTATTTATGAACTCAACCAAAGTTTTAAGTAAGAAATACCTTAATGTTTGAAAGCAGTGAAACATTCCGAACTTTCTTGATATTAATGGGCTTAGAATGTTTATAGATATTTGCTTTCCAAAGTTTGACATAAATGAAACTGTTAGAGGCTGGGTATAATTAACTAATACAGCCTTCTCTTCAGGCTATTGAATTTTTCTGGAGACCTATGAAGGAGAGAGATGAAGATACATTAGAAGCCACCTTCAGAGGTGTCTGTTTGCTTAAATTTGACTTTAAAGCTGGACACACCCATAATTCATTTTCTGAATAATGAACTGTATTTTCTCAAGAGGCAGTAGTTTCTGTGGAAAGTAGCTGCATGTGGTTGCTATGCAAAAACATTCTTAATTCGCACTCACTTGCCTTCTCTGCTCCATAATTCTTTAATCTTACTCCTTGTAGTTAATAGCTTAAAAGCAACCCCATATCCAGAACCATTAAGCTGTAATGTGTTGGCATGCAATAACTGCAAATGATATTATAGCCTATGTGATTTATTATCAACTAAGTTCTATTGTTCTAATGATTCATATTTAATCTTTTGGGTTTTATTATTTCCTAAGTTCTCGCTTTGGCTTCTGGTCCGGAACTGGGACAACTGACCTTCCTTGGCCTGGTAGGAATTATTGACCCACCAAGAACTGGTGTGAAAGAAGCTGTTACAACCCTCATTGCCTCAGGAGTCTCCATCAAAATGATCACTGGGGACTCACAGGAGACTGCAGTTGCAATTGGTACAAATGAGCTGCTTTCTTTGGGTTTTGATAGTTCTTCTTAAAGCACTGCAGTTCATACATAGTTTTGTGAACATTAGATATGCAGTATGTTTACACACTGTTGAGATTATAAAAATACAAACTGTTGTTGTTTTGCTCATACTATGAAAAAATGTAGGCAAATTGGATTTTAAAGAAAAATGATGAAAGCACATCATTAAATCACTATGAAATCATTTTATATTTATCCACAGAAAGGTAACTGACTTATTTTTTATCCTCATAATACACTGACTGACAGTTAAAAACACTATCTGTGGAATGCAAAAGGAAAGATGAACTTAGTTTTTCCTTTCAACTTAAGTGTTATTTCACAATAGATACAAAATACTAAGAACATAAATACTAAGAGGAGAGATTCCTGTATATTTGAACTTTAGCCAGTCATCTGAGATTGGTTATTACATCATCTCTCTCTTTTACTTTAGCCAGTCGTCTGGGATTGTATTCTAAAACTTCTCAGTCAGTGTCTGGAGAAGAAATAGATACTATGGATGTTCAGCAGCTTTCACAAATAGTACCCAAGGTAAGCTCAGGCTAATAAAGCCTTTCAGACAGAGATCCCTTACTTACTCCCAATGTTAGCCATTACCTAATGTTTCAGTGAAACTGTTACTTATTGATGAGACATGACTACCAAATTTGTTAGTCCAAATTCTCAAGTGAAATTTCTTTGAAAAAAAAATTACTGTTATTTATGAAAAACCTGCAAAATCATGAACTTATTAAGAATGTAATTTTCTTTTTGTTTTAGTACTTTGGTAGTTTGCGCCTACATGTATAAGATAGAAGATGGAAAGAGACTGTTATTTTATCCTTCTTACTTATCCTGGGGCTGTTTTAGTTTTAGCTTGAGCATGTTGTATTTCCTTTTAAAAAATTGAGATATTTACGGACAATAAAATTCACATATTCTAATGTACAGTTCTGAGTTCTGACAAGTTAATGAAGTCTTATAAACCTTACCACAAGATGATATAGAACAGCTTTATCCTATGCCCAAATTCTTCATGACTCCTTGTATTCAGCTACTCACCTACTTCTAGTGCTAAGTTGCCGATGATTCCTATTGTTTCATCTTTTCCAGAATTCTTTATGAATAAAATAATGTAGTATGAGGCTTTTGAATCACTTTATTTAAATTAGCCTAATGTATTGGAGATATAACTATATGTATTGGTATTCTGCTCTTTGTTTTTTAAATTTTGTTTATTTGGGTAAACTGTTATCTTCAGTTTAAGGGAATTTGCATGTTTTGAGTTTTTGCTCACCCTGAATAAAGCTACATAATATTTGTGTATTAGCTTTTGTATGGAAATAGATAATTTCTCAGAGGTGAATATCTGAGTAACTGCTGGATCATATGGTTAATATGGGTTTTACTTCATAAGAATTGGAATGTTGCTTCACAAAGGTAGCTTTATCATTTTGTATTATCTTCTGGAGTGTTTGAAAGTTCTGCATCCTTACAAGCATTTGGGCTCATCCTTTCCCCTCACCCCATTCTAATAGTATATAGGCAGATCTTTTTGCAGTTTCCATGTTCCAAATATTCAATATTGAATATTTTTTCAGTGTACTCATTTGCCATATTATGCTCTGTTGAAGAATATTTTTAAAAGTTACATTTTAGGGCTGGAGAGATGGCCTAGCGGTTAAGAGCGCCGACCGCTCTTGCAGAGGACCCGGGTTCAATCCCCAGCACCCACATGGCGGCTGAGAACCGTCTGAAACTCCAATTCCAGGAGAACTCCAGTTCCAGGGGAATCCGAGACCCTCTTCTGACCTCCGCGGCATTGCACGACACGGGTGCACAGACTTGCATGCAGACAGTACATTCATACACTACACAAATAACTAAACTAAAAAAAAAAAAAAAAGGTTCCATTTAAAATTTACATGTTTCTTATTATTTGAGAGTTTTTAATATAGTGTGCTTTTACTAGCTAAACTTGCTTTGAAAATATTTCTTCCTAGTCCATGGCTAAAAGTAGATGAAATGTAGTTTATTAATATTTCTTTTTGTGGATCATTTCTTATCTAAGAGGTCTGTCTAAACTAGGATTACAGAGAAACTTCTCCTAGACAATTTACAATTTTAGGATTTATGTTTTGGTTGGTGATCCATCTTGAGTTATTATTTTTTTTGTATACACTGTGAATGTTTGTTTTTTTTTTTTTTTTTTTTTTTTGCTTTTTTTTGAGACAAGGGCTCCCTGTAGCCCCAGCTGTGCCCTGGAATTCACCTTATAGACCAGGCTGTGGCCGTGAACTCACAAAGATCCGCCCTGTCTCTGCCTCCCAGATGCTAGGATCAAAGGCGATAGCTGCCACCAGGCCCGCGCGTAATTGTTCATTCCTCTTTTTTTTAGTACCTTGTTCTTTTCTTGACTGATCTGTTTGATGAAGGCTCTGCAATTGGTGTTCTTTGAATTTTAAGCTCTTTGTCATTGAAATTCAATTTATCTTTTGGGTCCAGTGGTTTTGTAGAAAATTGATTGTAGGATAAAAAAAAAAATACCCTGTTTTTGTAATAACATTAACTAGGAAACAAATCTTAAAACCAGGTTCCCCTATGGAAAAACCTTTATTTTATTCTGCTTCATGGAGACTCAATAGATGTGGTTGTCAGAGACATAAATCATATAGGAAGTTGGTTTTGTATGAGTTAGGTAGCATTCTTTCTTTCACGTTGTTAATATATCAGATTTTTTTGTCTCATTGTTATTTAATCTATTCATGTGCCTTATCTAATTTCCACCTTCAGTAATTACATTATTGGCACAATTTATTTTTATTTTTTATTTTTATATTTTTTGACTTTTAATTAATTTTTTTTAATTGATGCTGTGTCTATTTCACTACATCATTTTTCAATTCAGTTGCAGCGGCATATTTCCCTTTCCCTCCCCACCCCACCCCACCCCACCCCATCCCAGATCATACATTCTGCCATAACTGTCCTGCATCTTTCTCTCAGTTTTTTTTTTTTCACGTTTTAGCAATAAGTGATAATTTATGGGTACTAGCATCCTTCTTGTAAAACCAATTTGCAAGCAGTTGTGCCCAAACCCACACAGCCCCTTGGTCCCACCATCTAGCAGGGGGGGCTTGTATGTTCAATCAAGTTGATCAAATGAGTGTCCAGGCTATATTGCTATAGTTTCACCATTCACCCCAATCGCAGCCTTTACATTCTACCACGCCCCCTCTTCCGCAGATTGTTCCCTGGGCTTAGAAAAGGGGCACAGGTGGATGAGAAGCAAAACAGTCTACTTTCTCTGGAGCTGTTGTCTTGGACTCTGGTCAGTTCTGGCTGTTTCCTTTCATTGGCTGACAGTTTGTCCAGGAATAACCTTTTGATCCTACTAATGAAGCACAAGCATTTAGATATATAGGTATTTAAACAGTACTAATTGTTATCGTAGGTTACTTTGGTATAGACACAGGTGTTTGGATGGTATGTTAATCCATGAATTAAACTTTTTTTAATGTGTATGAGTGTATTGCTGACATGTATGTAAGGGCACCCATGTCATGCAATCCCAACAGAGGTCAGAAGAGGGCCCTGGAACTGGAGTTATAGATGGTTGTGGTTAGTTTGCCATGTGGATGCTGGGAACTGAAACTGGGTCCTGTACAAGAGTAGCCAGTGCTCTTAACCACTGAGCCATCTCTCCAACTCCTTATTTGGCATTTTATCAGTTGTCAGTAATAAAATATAATACTTCATTTACCTTATTTAGTTTACACTCATAAGCTGCATATTCAGAATGTAGCATTTTCAAAAATTATCTAAAGAACTTAAAACTTGTCCTTTTATTGTTCAAAATGTCCTGATTAGGACATTTATTTACTAGTAGTACATGTTCATTATAGAAAAATTGAAAACTACAGAAAAGAGGTAGAATTTAAACTTTGTAATCTACCCCAGACACTCAGAGGTTGTGTGCTTACACAGCATTCAACATAATAAGCTGACCCACTGTGACTTTTATGAAGTACATTTAACAAAATATAGTTTATGCTTTCTATAGTCATAAACCCAACATTCATTATATGTAACTTCAGCAATTCTGAAATCATTAGTTATTACCCGAAAACATAACATTAATGGTTACATTATATTTTGTTTCTATGCCCTGTGCATATATGTGTGAGCCTATATGTTTAAATAACCATTTTCTTAACAAAGTTTAAATTTATGTATTTTTCTCTTATGAACAGAATTTTAACAATAATAACAGCAAGCAATTTATTACAGCAGTTTAAAAGGATGGATAACTCTGTTTACAAAATTTTAGCGATTATGATACTGTTTTGTTAGCACAAGTTTTGATTCTGGAATAATTGAGTAGAGAATAGCTACCCCATCTTAACTCTTCATTGTTCCTGCTCATTAATAGGGTGATCAATTCAGTAGCCAACTAATAACTTCATTAATAGCTTGATTAATGTATTATATTCATTACAGTTAGCCAGTTTGATACTCTGATGGTTACAGTCCATGGTTTTATATTAAGGATTACTTTGTTCTGTGTTTTTAGGGATTTTGACAAATGGATAATTGTTTTGCTAACTACTACAGTTTCATGCATAATAGTTCCATTGTATTAAAAATCCTCCCTGTTCCACTAACTGGCTCTTTTCTACTGGAATCACTATCAACCACTGAACTTTTTATTCTTTCTATAGTTTTGCCTTTTAGAGAATTTCATATTGTTGGAGTTTTCCCATATGTAGACTTTCCAGGCTGGCTTTTTTGACTAAGCAATATACATTTATTATTCCACTATGCTCTTTCCTGGACTGAAAGCTTATTTATTGTGAGTCCTATTTCATTGTATGACTCTGCCACAGTTTACCATTTCATTTGGAGGGCATCCTGATTGCTTCTATTTTGGGCAGTCACTATAACATTCTTACACAGATTTTTTTTTTTTAATTTATTTTTTGGTGGTATTTTTGCTATGCATGGTGGCACACACCTTTAATCCTAGTACTTGGTAGGCAGAGGCAGCCAGCCACCTGTGAGTTGAACTCTCTGTGAGTTCAAGGCCAGCCTGTTTACATAATGAGTTCCAGGCCAGCTATAGCCAGAGGGGAGACCCTGTCTCAAAAAAAAAAAAAAAGAGAGAGAGAGAGAATGTTTTTTTTTGGTAAGAAATTTTGTACCCCATTATTATAGATGAGAAGGTTATGGCCCATAGAACTTGGGGAGATTTGACTGATGTCTCAGAGCAGCTAAGAGGTGGCATGTTGGGACTGAGCTTATGTCTCTGTGACTCCAAAAATTAATCATTTATTTTCAGACTGTTGGACAGCCATGTGCTCAAATGTGCTTACTTCCATAGACTAAATTCCTGTGTCTGAAATTATTTGACTGAGCATCAGCACATAAGTAAGGCTCTAAACACTTATCGCTAAATTGCCTTTGGAAGAGGTTTCTTTCCTTCTTTTTCTACAATCTGAGCTTCATGCCATGGTCCCTAGACCTCCAACTAGCTGCATTTCCCTGTCCTCTAGTGGGCAGTTAGATTTTGGATGTAGTTATTTAGTAAAAACTCACTGCTTTGCTCTGCCCAAATTAGATCTTTATTAGGCTTTAATCATTCATTAATGCTGTTTGCAGACCATCTAGGGCAATGTGAATATTTGCTTTGTTTTAGATTTAGGGGAGAAAGTATATATTTGAATGGGGTTTTCTCTCTCTCTCTCTCTCTCTCTCTCTCTCTCTCTCTCTCTCAGCCTTATAGTTTATTTCTGAAAGAATAAATCCTACATTGGGCTCTCCAGAGGTATTAGGATAGATCATATATTGCTAAGTGATGGTGAAATCTACAGTTAATTAGACATTTTCCCATTAGACCTTTGTTCAACCTTTTCCCAGAGCTGCTAATGTTTTTTTTTTTTTTCAAATTTTTTTTTTTTTTATTTTTTTTTTTTTTTTTTTTTTTGAATGTCCTGTCTGCATGCAAGTTTGTGCACCCGTGTCGTGCAATGCTGCGGAGGTCAGAAGAAGGTGTCGGATTCCCCTGGAACTGGAGTTCTCCTGGAATCAGAGTTTCAGACGGTTCTCGGCCGCCATGTGGGTGCTGGGGATCGAACCCGGGTCCTCTGCAAGAGCGGTCGGCGCTCTTAACCGCTAGGCCATCTCTCCAGCCCCCAGAGCTGCTAATGTTTTATTTGCTTTCTTCAAGTTCACCTTCTGGTTCTCTGACAAAAATGCTAATGAATTCTGGAAACAAGCCTAAAAGGTATTTATAGAAAAGAGGAGCAAATTACACATTATATCATAAACCTAGATAAATGACATCATCTTTCTTTCCCAAATAGTTTGTTCATTAATTATGGCAGGTATCCTGGTGCTATTCTAGAGAGAGTAAAACAAAATAAAACCTAAACCTTGAAGTAAGCTCATTGAACTGATTAAATTTATCTAACTTAAAAGATAAAATATATAATAGACATATCTTTTCTTCAGATGTTAGTGAAGTTTGTAAATAAGCAGGACTGTTTCCCTCCCCTCTGTCCTTGACCTTGTTACAAATAAGACTTTTTTTTTTTATTTTATTTATTTCTGTATGTGTATGAATGTACTGTCTGCATGCAGGTTTGAGCACCCGTGTCGTGCAATGCCATGGAGGTCAGAAGAGGGTGTCGAATTCCCTGGAACTGGAGTTCTCCTGGAATTGGAGTTTCATACAGTTCTCGGCTGCCATGTGGGCGCTGGGGATCGAACCCGGGTCCTCTGCAGGAGTGGTTGGTGCTCTTAACCACTAGGCCATCCCTCCAGCCCCACAAATAAGACTTTTGTTTTAAGTTACAAGCCTACTAAAGTTTTTCCCACATCTTAAAATCCTATAATTCTATTTTTCATTTAAGTAATTTTCAGCATTTTATTTTTGTAATTATGTGGAGTAAATGCCAAATATTTGAACATGTGCTCTGTGGATATATTTATTTATTTATGTAGAATCAATTAAAAACAGTATGGAAATGAGTTTTGACTAATTGTTTATGAAGTGCATTTGGTAGTTCCCAGCATTTTCCACTGTGGTTTATTTTAGTATGTCCTGTTTTCTGGTTATTAAAGTGTGTGTCCTTGCTCATTCTTTGTTTTCTGGTTTTTATACTAGTACTTTTGTTTCTGTGTTCACTCAGTCTCTTAACTAATCCTTAATCCTAGTTTGTGTATTACTTCATTTTTAGTAAGTTACTTACCTTTGTTTCAATCATCCTCATTTGTTCATTGCATCAGTTCCTGTTTATCTCTTGTAGATTTGGGGTCCTTTGGCAGATTGTTCTCAATCTCTTTCTTCATTAACTTCTGTGTTGATATTTTCCTCCTTTTCCCTCCTGCCTTTCCTCAGAACACCTTGTCAGTTTATGTTAATCTGAAGAACTGTTAGTGCTGACCAAAAATATGGTACTGAAAGTAACACAGAAAGAATAAAATACCCTGATAGAGTCCTTCTCAAGATTTGGAGCCCTTTCATGGATTTTTTTTTTTTGCTCTACCCCCATTATTCCCTTCATTCTTTTCTTTTGTAATACAGATCTCCACTGCTCTATCCTCCTGTTTTTGCCTTTTCTATTCCCAACTGCAGTGACTGTATTGTGTTCTTCTCTTTTAGCTACAGTTGCTCTTGCCAGACTGAGAAATAGACATAAAATTCAAAAGATCATTAGTGGAATATGTTCAGGTCCCTAGAAGTTTGATTTTAAACTCTGTAAAATAGTGATGAATACCTGTGTTAATGTTGGACCTTAATTTTATGTTCATTAAATTTCAGTAGTTTTACTTAGCAAGATGACTTATTCTAGTGCTTTAAGAACAAGTTTTATTCTTCGGTGATAAGTACTACATGTAAGAGACAAAGCATTCCTTTCTAGTTTGCTCTGTCATCAGTCTGCTGATGAAATCAGAAGTTTTAAAATGTTAAAAATCTTACTAAGTAATCAGTATATTCATTGCATACCAAGTAATGCTACTAATAAAAGGAATGTATCTTTACATTTTTAAAAACTTATTATTTTATATATTTTACTGTTTTGCCTATATGTATCTAAGGGCACCCATGGAGTCCAGAAGAGGGTGTCATCCCCTGGAACTGCAGTTAAGGATAAGTGTCAGTTTCTATGTGGGTGCTGGGAACGAAACTATGATTCCCTGGAAGAATAGTCAGTGTGCTTCTCACCACTGAGCCATCAGGAATGTGTCTTCAGTCCAGCAGTTGGTGGACTTTCATATGTGGCAATCCAGAAAAGAAGTGTTTGGCATTGTTCAAAAGTTAATTGTGTGGAACGAAGGGACAACATAGTACAGTGTTAGTATTCATAGTTTTATTTGAATATATTTTATAATCTAAGGGTTTTGTTAAATGTGATGTATTTCAGTGCTGTGTGTTCATTGTGATTAATTTCTGAATAATTAGAAGTTTTACTTAACCAGTTACCAGCATCTTTTGAGAATGGCTTAGTCTTCTTTGAAGATACACTAAAAGATTTCTAAATAGATTTTTGAACTTTATTCCTAGCTGAAGAACATTTTCCAAATATGAATTAGGTGATTGACAGACCCAGAAGACATTGGGGGTAATTGGCACTAGATATTATACTTCAGCTGAGTCCTTTCTCTTAGAAAATAATCTCTTATTTTAAGACTTTATTAAAAAGAGAGAAACTGGGAGCAGTCTTCATTCAGTTGTTTATTTATTTTCATATACTTATAAACCACTAAAAGTATAGAGCAAAATCTTTGCCTTCCTTGATCTTATATTCTAAGATCAGCACAATTTCATATGTATACGAGGGATAAATGTTAAGCACCAAAATGAGCAGGCAAAAAAAATAAATAAAAGATATAAGTGGAAGAGAAAAATAGAAATTTTAAGATGGCATGGCTGAAAAATAAAATAGAGAAAAGATAGGGTGGTAGTTGTAATGGAAGGGGTTGGAATGTGAGTTCCCGCCCTTCTTGCTGAAATAACAGGGGGAAAAAATGATACAGGAGACAGAAGAATTTCTGGGACAGTGATCTTAAGTAGGTAAGAAAGGGAAGTACTAGTCTATTGATAGTAAAATAGTAGGGTAGATAGTGGGTGCAGGGATTGGAAGATTTTCTTTGAAGTAGGAAATAAAGTTGTTAGCTGAGAGCAAGGCAGGAGGAGAAGGGTTAGATCAGAGGTATGAGTAAGAGACCAAGAGGAACCAGTTCTCCAGGAGCTTAGGAAAGATGAGTGTGTTGTGTGGATGTTGAAATCACGGTGGCTTTTAGGTACTGGAGAGTTGACAACAAAGGTGAAATGGAGATCTTTGCGAAATGGGAGTTTTGAAGACCTGGAACTTTCTTTTAAAGGGTGAATGCCTCTATCAGATGGGTTCCTTGACACATGCCACTGATTAAGTTCAATCTTTGTGTCTGATTCAAAGTTTAAAAAGTCATTAGTTGTAAACGCATGGGTTATTCTGATGCTTGTTAATACAAGAGATTTTTGATGTATCTGTATTTGAACAGGTTGCAGTATTTTACAGAGCAAGCCCAAGGCACAAGATGAAAATTATTAAAGTAAGTGTCCAAAATTTAAATAATTTAAGTTCCTATACAAAATGTTGCTACTTGGTCTTTTGTTTTGTTTACATTACAAGGAATATTGATAGAACATCAACTTCCAAAGTTCTTTGAGCAACAAAATAGAAATTTAAGAGCTTGACCTCAAAGCACTACTAGAGAATCTAGTTGGCATAGAAAGACTGGACAAAAGCTATCAAGTATTTTCAAATGCAGCCACTTTACACCAAAGGCAGAAGTATATTGAAAGGGGTTTATAGCTGAGTCATCCCAGTGTGAATTTTGATAGTTAGAAACTGAGTAAACACAAGAAGTAAGTTCTATGAGAGTGAACAGTATTGAAAAGTGCAGGATTATTTCCATGTGTTAGTTAAATCTAGCCATGTAATGATGGAGATATGTTAAATACCTTTTGTTATTATGTGGCATGCACCACAAATAAGTGAGTACTGTGTCAAATACTGTCCCTGGTTGAGCATCACTGTAGATGTCAGACTTATAGTTTTTCTTAGATGAGAATGCTGTGTTATAAGCTTTAGTCAATTAATACTTTTTGGGGGTCTTTTTTTGAGATAGAGTCTTCCTGTAGCTCCAGCTAGCCTGAACTCGTTATGTAGACCAGGCTAGCCTTGAAATCAGAGCTCTGCCTCCCTCTGCCTTCTGAGAGCTGGGACTAAATGTGTGTGCTACTATGCCCTGCTTAATTAATACTTTTATACATTGAACTTTATTTTATTTTATTTTTTTATGATTTAGTAGTCCATTTTATTAAATAATTTACAAACAGACTAATACAATGACATTAGGGGAAACTATTTCTTCACCTTGTTTCACGACTATGCCAGGTGTCAGGTTGACCATGACACTATATTGAGTGAAAGTGGAAAGGCAGTTCCCTGCACCTCAGGAAAGTTGTATTTATGTCTCAATACTTCCTGGCTCATGTGAGGCACCAGAGTAAGATGTTCCACAATCCAACCACTCCTCATGAGGGTCCTGCATGACTTCTCCACCAATCAATTCTGAGATGTCCTAAACCCAAATATTTCTTTCTTTTTTTTTTTTTTTTTTTGTCTTTTTGAGACAAGGTCTTCCTTTAGTCCCAGCCAGACTGGAGCTTGCTATGTAGACCAGGCTGGCCTTGAACTCACAGAGATCTGCCTGCCTCTGCTCCTGGGTGCTGGGATTAAAGGCAAACCACCACGCCTGGCTAACCCAAATATTTCTATTCAGTTGAGTGCACAACGGTTTAAACATAGGAGACACCTCACCTCAATTCACACTGTTGGGACTAAACAGCATCAAACAGGGTATAGCCAAACCCCAATTTATTTTTATATATATATTTTTTTTATTTAATTTTTTTTGAGGTTTTTTTTTTTTTTTTTTTTTTTACATCATTTTCCAATTCAGATCGGGCATTTTCCCTTTCCTGCCCCCCACCCCCACCCCATCCCAGATCATGTTCTGCCAAACTGTCCCTGCATCTTCTTCAGGTTTTTTTTTTTTTTTTTTCATTTTTAGCTATAAGTGATAATCCATGAGTATAAGCATCTTCGTGCAAAACCATCTATAGACTGTGTGCCCAAACCCCACAGTCCCACCATTCAGTGGGGGTTGACAGGTTGTTTGTTTCAAATCAAGTTGATCAAATGAGTGTCCAGGCTACATCGCTGTAGTTTCACCGTCACCCCAATCGCAGCCCTTACAATTCTACCACGCCCCTCTTCCGCAGATTGTTCCCTAGGCTTAGAAAAGGGGCACAGGTGGGATGAGAAGTAAAACTGTCCACCTCTCTCTGGAGCTGTTGACTTGGATTCTGGTCAATTCTGGCTGTTTCCTTTCATGGGCTGACAGTTTTGTTCAGAGTAACCTTTCGATCCTACTAATGAGCACAAGCAATTAGATATATAGGTATTTAAGCAGCACTAATAGTTATGGTAGGTTACTTTGGCATAGACACATATGTTTGGATGATATGTTAATTCATGAATTACATTTTCTACCCCCTGAAATAATAACAGGGTCTTTACTGTGGCTTATGACATCTCCAACCTGTAGAGGATGTAGGCTTGTGGCATCACCATGGGTTATTCTCCAAGGAGAGAGCCAACAGCCAATTAGATTTGGGATATACAGGCACATGGCTGCCTCTGCTGCACAGTATTTCCAGGCAGGTGAGTGTGTACCTGGGTGCTGAGGAGTCTTGCTTGACTCAGGGAGACCCGTATTTGTTATTGGTTTAGTGGCCTTTGGTAACACTCTCTGGCATTCCAGAGGCCATCTGTACACTTGCATGTGCGGTCTCACTACATCCCTCCCATGTTAACGTCAGGTCTTCGCGGAGCAGGGTCTTATCGCCTCTCCTCCTGCAGGTATCCCAACTTGGGCAAGGAAGCCCTTACCTTTTGTGGGCCTTGGATCCCCTGGCCAACTCCCCCTGGTAGAACAATCCATTGCTGATGTCAGAGCTCCTGCATTAATATCTTTGCCTAAGTGCTAGCCCAAGGACTTTATATTATATTTGGTTCTGAACAGAGTATAATCCTTTTCACAGTTCTTATGTCTATTAGTCAATTAAAGAAGGCATTTTTACCGTTTTAATAAGAGATTACCTCTATAATAGTTGTCTCCAATTTACAGTTGGAGAATGACATCATCATTGTCATATTTCTCCTTGTTCTATGGGGGGGGAGGCAAGAAAGTCATATCAAAACCTTTGTTGCACCTAGAAGGTATAAGTTTCATTAGGACTCATTATAAATAGTTGTTACATGTAGGATCCACAGAAGGGTTCGATGTTTATGGCAATCTGAGGCTTTTCTTCCTTTCAGTGTTCAGACGGGTCAACCTTTCAGTTGCCACTTTTTGGTACATCCTACTCAATACATTGAACTTTATTAAAAATGAGGTTATATTTATTCTAATCTTATGTGAAAAAATGCTTGATGATATATTCTTACCCCATTACTCTTATTTGGAAGCAATCTTTTTTGATAAATCTGAATTCTTTTCTCTGCCCACTTTAGTCTCTACAGAAGAATGGGTCAGTTGTAGCCATGACTGGAGATGGAGTAAATGATGCTGTTGCTCTGAAGGCTGCAGACATTGGAGTTGCAATGGGCCAGACTGGCACAGATGTTTGCAAAGAGGCTGCAGACATGATCTTGGTGGATGATGATTTTCAAACCATAATGTAAGGGAATCTTACATTATCTTCCCCTCTGCTTTCCTGTACTCCATACTCAGATAATCTGAGTGGAAAAGAATTAGCAACATTGGGCCAACTAAACCATGTTTTTGGGTAATCTTGTTTTACGTAGTTTAAGAGAAAATGATTTGTGTGAGTAAAACAGATATAATAAGGCAAGTCTGTTCGTTTTAGAAGTATTTACTGAGTGCTACACTAGTGCTCAGAAAAATGGGGACTAGTATGATAGTATAGTAATGACCCTTCTCTGAGAGTCTTTATTCTAGTTAAATTGAGGTTATCAGAAATGTGTATGTAGTATTAAAAGTTACCAAGTTCACATTCCACATTCATACATAGCTCCTTATATTGTTTATATTACCCTTATTTCATAACATAATTCTCAAATATGAATGGCTTCATTACTTGCATCCATAGCTTTCAGTTTTCAGCTGATTTAAGACTCTAATGCCAGTGGTATCAATGTTGGAAATATTGAGTTGGAGTTCACATGAATCTCACTTTATTCATAATGTACTGGATGACATGAGCTTTACTTGTTGCAGTGAAAAGTTCTCATTACATGTCCTATTTTTTTTTTTTTTAATTACCCAAGTGTGGCCTAAAGTGATGCATTTGGGAGCCCAGGATTCAGCATACACCAGATCTTTGCAAAGATATCAGTGTTTTCTCTCCATTCTTGAAGTTATATAAAAATCTTGGAAGGAAGATGTTGTTTTAAAAGTACATATTTTTCAAGATTCAGCCAAATGAATAATAGAATTCTCATATGAATTCTTCTAAACCACATCTTTAAACTCTTTATAATCTACTTGGGTGAAGGAGCAATAAATAACTTTAATTTCCATAACTCTTACATAACTCATTGTTATTTAATTCTTAGCATGTATTAGCAAAGAACATTATTTTAGTATTAGAAATGTGTAGTACTAACGCGTGGAGGGAGAGGTCTAATAATATAATTTCCCATTCAGGGTTTTTTTTTCTTTTTTTTTTTTTTTTTTTTTTTGTTTTTTTGTNAATGGTTGTAGTATTAAAAGTTACCAAGTTCACATTCCACATTCATACATAGCTCCTTATATTGTTTATAACCCTTATTTCATAACATAATTCTCAAATATGAATGGCTTCATTACTTGCCTCATAGCTTCAGTTTTCAGCTGATTTAAGACTCTAATGCCAGTGGTATCAATGTTGGAAATATTGAGTTGGAGTTCACATGAATCTCACTTTATTCATTAATTTTTTTTTTACTTTTTGTAGTGAAACTGTTATTGATACATGTCTATTTTTTTTTTTTTTAATTACCCAAGTGTGGCCTAAAGTGATGCATTTGGGAGCCCAGGATTCAGCATACACCAGATCTTTGCAAAGATATCAGTGTTTTCTCTCCATTCTTGAAGTTATATAAAAATCTTGGAAGGAAGATGTTGTTTTAAAAGTACATTTTTTCAAGATCAGCCAAATGAATAATAAATTCTCATAGAATTCTTCTAACCACACTTTAAACCTTTCTACTTTGGGTGAAGGAGCAATAAATAACAATCCATAACTGCTAATAACTCATTGTTATTTAATCTTAGCATGTATTAGCAAAAAACATTATTGTAGTATTAGAAATGTGTAGGACTAACGCGTGGAGGGAGAGGTCTAATAATATAATTTTCCCCTTCAGGGTTTTTTTTCTTTTTTTTTTTTTTTTCCGTTTTGTGTTGAGACAAGGTCTCCCTTGTGCCTCAGGTGGCCCGAACTCTCTTGTAGTCAGGCTGGCTTTGATTTCACAGAGAGTCTGCCTGCCTCTGCTCCTGAGCGCTGGGATTAAAGTGTGCCGCCACCACACCCGGCCCTCATTTACTTTTTTTTTTAAGATTATTTTTTTTATTTTTTTTTGTAGGTGTGTCGTAAGTGCTCTGATATGCAGCCTGGGGATGTTGAAAGAGGGTCAGATCCTTTGGAGCTGGCGATTGTGAGCTGCCTGAAGTGAGTGCTAGGCACTGAACTTGGGTTCTCTGCAAGAACAGCTCCTAACTCCTGAGCCATCTCTCCATCCAGCCCCATTAGTGTTTTTTTTTTTTTTCAAATAAGAATTTTAATATTGTTTTAATGAAAGTAGAATAGATAGAGCTTAAATCCTTGGCGCAATAATGTTTCCACCTTTTTTCTAATCTGAGAAATAATTACAATTTATGACTTGCAAAACTTGCATTGGTTTAAATTTGTTCAGAAATAGCTTATGTTCTAATTCATTTATTTTTTTATGTGATAATTCTCATTTTTTAAAATTTCAGGTCTGCCATTGAAGAGGGCAAAGGGATTTATAATAACATTAAAAATTTTGTTAGATTTCAGCTGAGCACGTAAGTTTGCGAGAACTTTTACCCCTGGGTGCTCTAAATAAATTATATGAAAAGTAGAACTTAAGCAGATGCCTAGAAATGTCTGACTGATATTATTGAAGGTTGCATGTAAGTGGTTTTCTTTAAAAATTCATTGTAATTCTGAAAAAAATGATAGATTTTAAAAATTTATTTGATTTTATGTGTATTTATGCCTTCATGTATGTAAGTGCTCCTGGTCACACAGTACCTGCAGAGGACAGAGAGGTGGGTGCCAAAATTCTCCTAGAACTGAAGTTACAGGGACAGTTGTAGGCCACATCATGGGTGCTGGGTCGACCCAGGTCTTCTTCAGAACACCCCATGATGTTAACTGAGTGGTCCTCTCCCGCCTGAAAAAAAGTTTAAAGTTTTAAAATTGTTGTTTTGAGGCCTAAAAATTTTCCTCCTGTCTGGGACTGCTTGGTGGTACATGGCTAAATTCCAAATTTTCCAGAGGATGAGGCAGGAGGACTCTAGAGACCTGGGCTGATCCTATATTGACCCAGGGAGATCCTATATTGGGTGGGGGAGGCCTTTCTAGTTTTGCCATTGTCTAAGCATTTGGAAAATCTTTCTCTAAAATAGCCTTAGTTTCCTGGACACAGTGGTCCATGTTTGTAATCCCAGCATTATGGAGAGAGAGGCCAGTGTGATCTTAAAAAAAAGTAATCATGCTAGCGTTTTTTTTTTTTCCCAGTGTTTTTTGGACAGGTCTCCATGTAGCCCACAAGCTGGCCTGCACTCCCTGCCTCTCTGCCCTTCTGCCTTTCTCTTGGCCCTCTGTCTCTCTGGCTTTCTCTGCTGGGATTAAAGGTGTGCACTACCATGGCTGGTTTTTTTTTTTTTTTTAACTAAAATTATAATGTTAATAAGATTTCCTTAAAATACATAGTAACACAGGGCATGGCGGCACACACCTTTGATCTCAGCACTTGGGAGGTAGAGGCAGGCAGATCTCTGTGATTCAAGGCCAGCCTGGTCTACACATCAAAGCTCCAAGCCAGCTGGCTCCCTTTAGGGAGACCCTGTCTCAAAAAGACCAAAAAAAAAAAAACCCCACAAAAAACAAAAAACCCCAAACATAGTAACATGAATTTTCTGTAGGTGTTGTATATATGTTTCTGTGTAAAAGTGCATATACACATGTATGTGCTTTCCTGTGGAAGCCAGAGGTCAATATTGGGTGTCTTCCCCAATTGCCTCCACTTTACTTTTCATGTTTTTGGTTCTGAGCCTGAGCCTTTAGTGGCTGTGCCATCTCTCCAGCCTGCCTCCCTATTGGTAAGATTACAGGTGTGTGCCACTGCCCCTTTTACGGGGTGCTGGAGATCTAAACTTGGGTCTTCATGCTTACTCAGCAAATACTTCTGATTGAGCTATTTCTTCAGCCCCAGTAACACAAGACTTTAAAGTGCTAGTAAAATGTGTGAAATTTATTGTGCTGATTTTTAAATGACTCTTTTTCAACAGGAGTATAGCAGCATTAACTTTAATCTCACTGGCTACGTTAATGAACTTTCCTAATCCTCTCAATGCAATGCAGATTTTGTGGATCAATATTATTATGGATGGACCTCCAGCTCAGAGGTAAGAGTTTCTTCATGCATGAATTAGAAAGAGAAAGCAGGTATGATGAATAAGATATTTTACAACTTGACCATGGGCAACCATTTAGCAACATGCTTGTTACAAATTGTGTTACATGTGCATATCAGATATTCTCTTTGAATGTTCGTCTATATACAGTACGCATCTGAGCCTTTATACTATTGGAGGTGCCAGCTTTTGGGTGAAAACAGATTAGTCCTTGTCCTTAAAATAGAAGTTGATTTCTAAAAATTAGATGTAATGGAGAAATCTCCTAAGGTGAGTTTCATATCTAGGTTCTGTTGTCAGTTTTAGAGACTTTGGTAAAATAAATGTTTATGGATTTGAGTGTCTTGTTTTATTTTATAGTACTGTGTTAGTTGAATGATATGTGTCCTGGCTATTGCAATAAATTATCCTAATCAAAATATCCTTGCATGAAATATATTGATCCCTTGGTAGATCATGGAATTGAAATAGGTCAGTTTATATGTAAATGAAATTGGACAGTTTTTCTTTTTCTTTTTTTTTTTTTTGTTTTTTTGAGACAGGGTCTCCCTGTAGCCCCAGCTGTCCTGGAACTCACTCTATAGACTAGGCTGGCCTTGAACTCACAAAGATCTGCCTGCCTCTGCCTCCCGAGTGCTAGGATTAAATGTGTACTGGTGCACACCCGGCCAGTTGCCTCTTAAACCTTACCACATGCATAGGAATTTAGAAAATGATAAAGTCAGCTGTCATCTTCACCCTCCTCTCCTCTCCTCTCCCTTCTCCTCCTCATACTGGTTGGGACTATAGATATGTGCCAGCATGTCCAGCAGCAGTAACTTTACATGTAATCACAGCCAGGGTTTTCTTCATGGTTCAGCATTTTATTCTCATAAGAAAGCATTTAGTTTCCTAGATAATTGAAGTTAGGTTGTGAAAGTAAGTATAAACAACATTTTAAAGTACTTTGCCTTTCTGTTTCCTTTTAAGCCTTGGCGTAGAACCAGTGGATAAAGATGTCATTCGAAAACCCCCTCGAAACTGGAAAGACAGCATTTTGACAAAAAATTTGATACTTAAAATCCTTGTCTCATCAATAATCATTGTTTGTGGGACTTTGTTTGTCTTCTGGCGAGAGGTATATTTGCTGGATTAGGTGCCATGTTGCCAGACATTCTTATATAATAGAATTCTTAATTATTTGGGTGTGTTTCATAGATGGTTGGCAAGTAAGTTTGCTCTTTGAGATTGCATTTTCAGAGTTTGATTTAAGTCTTTATTGGTTAAGAGAATCGTTGACACAACAAAATCATTTATATGAAGAAAAGTATCATATATATGAAATTTTGAGGATAGTAGCAGTATTTTAATGTCCAATATACAGTTCATGAGATTTTTTTTTTTTACTTTAATGTAAACTATGTTTATTCACTAGGTGAAAAAAATTTACATAATTCAGAAATTTAGATAGCTTATAAATTTTATATCTTAGGCTAAAGCAGTTTCATTTTAAAACATGCAATATTTGTTCATATCATTCAACCACTGAAAGATCATTTTATTCTTGCTTTTTGGCAGCTGCGAGACAATGTGATAACACCAAGAGACACAACCATGACCTTCACATGCTTTGTGTTTTTCGACATGTTCAATGCACTAAGTTCTAGATCTCAGGTAAGCTGAAGCAATCTTAATTGATTCGGTTTGGGAGAATACTCTCTAATAGAAAGGCTTTGTGTGTTTTTTATAGCCACAGATCGATCTATCTTTCTTTCTTTCTTTCTTTCTTTCTTTCTTTCTTTCTTTCTTTCTTTCTTTCATCATATATCTCCTCTCCTCCTCCTCTCTCTCTCTCTCTTCTCTCTCTCTCTCTCTCTCTCTCTCTTTCCTTTCTTTCTTTGACAACGAATCTTTCTATAAACATGAGATTGGTCAGCAGAAAGGATGGGGGATTTAATCTTAGGTGGTTTCTGATCAGTCTTCATTATTATAGGGTAGAGGCAGATTAACATCATTTGAATGTGCAAGATGGTATTTGAATCACTTTAGAAAACATTGTTAAAAGGAGAAGAGCAGTTTGTTTCTTATCACATCTGTCAATGTGTCAAAGTTTAGGAATTTTTTCCATTTTTTTTTTCTTGTTTTTTTTTTTTTTGGTTAAAAGTGTTTTGATAGAAAATAATAGGCTAGAACCCCATGGTACTTTCTGAGAACATACTGTCCTTGAAAACCAGTTCCATCTGATGCATGATTATTCATTTCTATTTTAAAGTGCTTTGTACACTTTAGTTTCTTTTAAGTTCATGTAAATTTTTAAGCCTTTAAAGTCCTGTATGAACTCTTAACTATATCCTTTATGATTTTCTATACTAGAACTTTTTTTTTGAGACAGGGTCTCCCTTTAGTCTCCCCTATCCTGGAGCTCACTTTGTAGACCAGGCTGGCCTTGAACTCAGAGATCCGCCTGCCTCTGCCTCCCAAGTGCTGGGATTAAAGGCATGCCACCACACCTGGCTTATACTAGAACTTTTTAAGTACAGTAAATTATTACTAATTAGGACTTTTTCTTTTTTTAATTTTTTTTTTAAATTTTTTTATTTCGGTATGTGTATGAATGTACTGTCCTGCATGCAGGTGTGTCGCACGCTGTGTCGTGCATCTGCGGAGGTCAGAAGAGGGTCTCGGATTCCCCTGGAACTGGAGTTCTCCTGGAATTGGAGTTTCAGACGGTTCTTCGGTCCACCCATGTGGGTGCTGGGGATCGAACCCGGGTCCTCTGTAAGAGCGGTCGGCGCTCTTAACCGCTAGGCCATCTCTCCAGCCCCTAATTAGGACTTTTTCAAGAGACTAGTATTTGTGGGATTTTAAAATTTTATTTTATGTGTATGAATGTAATGCCTGCATGTGTGTAAGTGCACCCATGTGTGCACTCACAGAAGGAGGCATTGGATCCCCTGGAACTAGAGTTATAGACAGTTGCTAACTGCCATGTAGGTCTTCTGCAAGAGCAGCCCATGTTCTTAACCACTGAGCCATCTTTCCAGCCCTGGTTTTTTTTTTTTTTTTTTTTTATTGTTTTGTTTTTAAATGAAAGACAGTTTTAATTTTTCCATATACACATAATTAGGTCTATTTGTTGAAAAGACTTTTGGTTATCTACCTTTGTAAATGGATGGAAAAGATTTTGTAAAATATGAATAAGGTTTCTTAATGTTTTGGGGTACTGAAGTTCTTTTTTATGGGCTCATTAGTGTCACTCTTCTTCAATAAGCCTTATGAGTGTGTAAGTACATGTTTGTGAGGGTATGTGTACTCATTGTCTAGCTGTGCATGTACTTTTGGGGGCCAGAGGTTGATGTTGGGTGTTTTTCTCTATCGATTTTCATCTTATTTTTTGAGACAGGGTCTGTCATTGATTGTGGTACCCATGAATTGGGCACCCATATTCTCTCCCCTCTGATAACTCTCCTATAACTCATCTATCCCCCCAACTTCATGTGCTCTTTTTTTTTAAAGTCACTGAGTACATAGGTATAGGACCTCTACTGTCATGTCCACCAAATACTGTTTCACTACAATGCACACTACTTTCAGCTCTTAAAGTATTTCTGTCCTTTGATAAATAGATGTTGGTTTGAAATTTATTCTTACTCTATATAGATTACTCCAAAATATTACAGTTTGCGCATTCATGATATCAGTGATTCTGATTATTCAAAGTTGAAAGCAGGTATAATACTGAAGTTATTTCTATGACGAGGTGGGAGTAATGAGAACTCTCTGCTTTGCCAACAGACCAAGTCTGTGTTTGAGATTGGACTCTGCAGTAATAAGATGTTTTGCTATGCAGTTCTTGGATCCATCATGGGACAGTTACTTGTTATTTATTTCCCTCCACTTCAGAAGGTTTTTCAGACCGAGAGCCTAAGTATACTGGGTAAAGAAAATGTTATCTTTATGTAATTTTAGATGAGTTGGTATATTTTCTAATACAATTGTCATAATAAAAAAGTTTTTTAAAATAGTGAAATAGAAAATAATTGACATGACTTGGAAAAAGGTGTTTTAGTTTTTCATTTCCGGAAGACTAAAATCTTCCAATTTGAGAAGCTTCATTTACTTGACTCCCCATTTATTTTTTACAGGTTTTCAGTTATTACAAAATCATGTTTGGTGATTCTGAAATACAGCAACTCAAACCTGCTGTAGAATTATTTTAGTTTTAATGTTTTAATACTTTAAAAGTTATAGTCTTGAAACATTAAAGTAAATTTAAGTTCAGTGAAAATTAAATTGTTTCTAAAATTATCATTTTTAATAAAATATTTCACTTTCTTATTAAAACATCTTATTTCATGAAATTTCATTCTGACCATGGAAACATTAAATTTTTTAAAGCTTCTGTGGAAATTACTCATTTTTTCATGTGCCATTTGTGATACAGTGCCAGGCATGTCACTCATTGCTAATATATTTGCGTAGCAAGCCAAAACCCTACGTTTATCTCTGGCTTTACAAAAGAACAAAAACAACAAAGCCAAATGTGATATAGAACATTTAAACATTAATGTTCCTGCTTAAGTAAATGGAAGAGTATGTTTGGAAATGCTGTCCTTAATTCTTAGATTTCAAAAACTAGTATATTTATGAAGTGGGTTATGTAGCCTATATTTCTGTGGTATAAGTTGAAGTTTAACTTAAAATTGAGCTAGATTAATTTTAATATTTTAATTCTATATTTACATTGCTTCCTCTTTTTAAACAGTTTTTAAACGATACCTACATGTTTTAAAGAAATTAACAAGAATAGAAATAATGTAGGTACTATTATAAAAATAGGAACATGTTGGTGCAAAATTTTAAGTCATCTGATATGCAGTTTTATTCAGAGGAGTACAGGTTGTTACTGCTTCCTGAAAAGTGCTTTCTCAAAAGGGCACTGCCCATTAGGTAGAAAACTCCTCTTGCTGTTACTATTAAAAGCTAATCAGCCTGGCGTGGTGGCGCACCTTTAATCCCAGCACTCGGGAGGTAGAGGTTGGGGGATCTTTGTGAGTTCAAGGCCAGCCTGGTCTACAGACCGAGCTCCAGGACAGTTGGTACTAAAAGGGAGACCCTGCCTCAAAAATACCAAAAAAGGAAAAAAACTTAAAAAGAAAAAAAAAAAACTAATCACACATGGTTATTATGATTCATGAAATGTGGTCAGAGGACTTGGTTTCTAGTTCTGGTTGTTATTTGCTATTTGTGAGGCTTTGAGCTTTCCCTCTTGTAGATTTTTAACTTTTAAAGTTTATTATTAGTTTCTCTGTGTATGTTTATGTGTGTGCAGTTGCTTGAGGGTGCACTGTAGAGGTCAGAATAGCTTTCAGAATTGATTGAGTTTGAATTCTGGGGCTCAAACTCTGGTTGTCACTCTTTCCTTGCAAATCTTCTACCTGCTGAGCCATCTTGCTGGCCCTCCATTTCATATTTGTTAAATTAAAATGAAGATTTCTACATCATGAATTAGTTGTAAAATAATGTCTTTTATAATTTTCATAAAATGTATAAAATGTTAGCTATTAATCTTTGCTGCTATGCATCTCAAAGAATTGTAAAAATCTAGTTTGTTTTCTCTTACAGATCTCTTGTTTCTTCTGGGTCTCACCTCATCAGTGTGTATAGTATCAGAAATTATAAAGAAGGTTGAAAGGAGCAGGGAGAAGATCCAGAAGAATGCTAGTTCAACATCATCGTCTTTTCTTGAAGTATGATGCATATTGCATTTTTTTATTTGCAAACTAGGAATTGCAGTCTGAGGATCATTTAGAAGGGCAAGTTCAAGAGGATAATGAAGATTTGAGGACATTTTAACTTTTCATTGACTAAAAATGAACATTAATGTTAAAGACTTGATTTGAACTTTAACCTGCTGGCAGTCCCAGATGAAATTATGCAACTTTGATAACATGTTTCTTGACTTAAATTGGCTTTTGCGATTGAATGAAACTTTATAAATACATGGGCAGTTATTTAATTAAAAATTATAAAAGGCAAAACCTGAACCACCTTCTGCACTTAAAGAGTTCTAATGTACAAATACACTATCTATCTTAGATAGATATAAATATTTTTTTTATTTTTAAATATTGTACTATTTATGGTGGTGGGGCTTTCTTACTAATATACAAATAAATTTAGTCATTTCAAAGGCATTCAGTTTGGTTTAGAAGTTAATTGCCAGGAATGCCATATTTCAGCTACTGTATTTAATTTTCCTACCATGTAAGCAGATCAGATACTTGTGCTACCATTTTTGTATTTCAAGTTTTTTGCACAGTATGTGACCACTGTCAGATCACTGTTCTTTTCTTTTTGTGATTGAAAAGCATATATTGAAATTGAAGTAAATGTTTGCTTTTCTTAGTAAGCATTAATGTGTTTTTTTTTTTTTCTCCCCTTCTTTCCCCATGACAGTGTGAGCCTTTAGTTCAGTAGATTAGTACAGGGCTATCATTGGCATTCTAGTTAGAGTAACCATAATTAACAGTCATAGAGTTGAAACCAGTTAAGACTGGGGTGAAATTTACCTCAAATTATGTTAATGGTTCTTCTCCTTTTTAGTATAAATACAAATATACTTTGTTAGTAGCATCTTGTCATTCCCTGACTAAATTCAAGCATGCCAGCTCAATAACTGAACTTAAATACTGTTTTCTTATGTGTACTTTTAAGCCTATTTCTTAGGAAGCGTAGGTTACTCTACTTACAGGATAAAAAAGTCCCAAATTGTAACAGCAGGCTTATGAATCAGAGTGTACATGGAAGATCTTGTGCTGGCCTTGTTCCTCTGAATCTTCTAGCCAACTGTTCTGGCCTAGATGCTAGTTCAACCCTGAATCTGTGTCTCTTCTGCCATTTGTTCTCTATCATTTCATGGGGCATGCTTGGGAAATAGATAGGTTTGCTTTGTGTAATGCCATCAGTTTTTATAAAAGCTTGACAAAGTAAAGGTAAGTGTTGAGTTTGTATTTCATACCTTGTCAGAATAAACCATTCCTAAGTTTGTCTACTATTAAATGGAGAGTGTTAACATTGATACACTGATACACTGCTATTGATTGGAAAATACCATTATTTGAGTCTTTACTACTGAAGTGTGAGCCTAGAAGCTTAGATGTCTGCACTCTGTCCTTACTCTTTCAGGCTGAATTGTCAAGGATACACTATTCCGTTGCATTAGGTGGAACATGGAGATCATTGTCTACTTTGGTTTGATGTCTCATACCTAAATTTTATAATGATTTTTACTCTCTGTTACAGACTTGAAATATGTATTACGTGCATATCAGTCTTCATTTTGCAGTTTAGGTTGAGTGTATGACTCATCAAATAAATGTGCCTATCTTTTCACTTGGTTTTTGAACTACAAAAATAAAATGTTTTTTTTTTCCATAAATTAATGACATCCCCTTTAGTACTATTTTATATGTATATGGATTCTAAAGTACAGAAATTCTTATAATTTAAAGAAAAGTAAACGTGTAATATAGATCCAGATTTCAGTTTTCCAAGTTAACACAGATCATTGAAATGTGCTGGTATCTAATTTTTAATTTTTACAATCTCCTGATTCTAGAATTTGCTGTAGTCCCTAATAGGTACAATTTGATTTTCTTCCCTGTTAGATTTCTTCATGAAGTTATTTGATCCCATAGTGGCTAAACAGAGAAACAAAGAGAACTTGCATACCTTTAACCCTTGCACTCAGGAGGCAGAGCCGGAGATCTCTGTGAATTCAAGTCCAGCCAAGGCATCACAGAGACCCTAGCTTGAAAAAAAGATGGGGGTTGGGTGACTTGAAATGATTGACCAATTAGCTTCTCAGGATATTGGATTTCTTTAGCAGAATTACTGCTCTCATGAGGCCAAGACCTGTTGGTTTCACCTTTTATTCCCATTCCTGACACACCAGAGGCAATTAAAATCTTTCTGAAATTCCTTTAATTTTGCATCTCTGATGAAATATAAAAGGAAAGTGAGTTTTGGCCACACTTAAAATAGTTTCTACCAGAAATGAATTGGTGGCCAACAATAATTACAGATATTAACAACTTTTCCCTGCTTTATGCCTCCTTCACATGGCACATGAATTGTGCTGTTTGATTTGAATGACTTGTCCAAGGAATAAGATGAGTTGATTATATTTCATTAAAGTTGTATTATCCAAATGTACTAGTAATGATGCCATCCTTACCCAAGAGCTGATGGACAGGAAGAACAGATGGTTAAACTGTTTAAAAAGCTGTTTTATTAATGTTAATAAACGTACATTTATTTTAAAAGTACACTTTGGCATTTGAAAATCTTTGAAGTGACTTTTTAGGCTAATCTCTTACAAACCAAATAGTAACTTCTATATACACTAAAATATGAAAAGGATCTAAATATTAATCTTAACTGAGTAAACAGATTATAGTGATATTAAGCCTTTTTGAGCTCAGTTAGCATTTGTTATAACTGATGAGTTCAGTTAGATTCTAGTTTGATAATCTTATTTTTGCTTTTAGTTATCAGAGTTGCTTATTGCTGAAAAAGGATAATGTGCTGACTTAGCAGACATAATTGTCTGTACACCTTGTCATAGGGTTAGATTTGTAAATAAATATCTTGCCTTCAGAAAATTCAGTCTTAAATGTGGAGATCAACCTGAAATATACCCACTACCTAAAATGCCTCAATGGGTGGAGAGAAATGACTTTGTGGGATTAGTCTGTCAATTTTGTAGGATGAGCGGTATTTTCCTAAAGCCTTAGGTTGGGAAGTTCCAGCCAAGTGTAAGCAGGACTTTGCAGGCAAACAATAGAGTGTCCAGAGGTGCAGATTAGAAGGAATATTGAAAACTACAGAAAGTATATTTTAATAAAGCTGTTTTTTAATTGAAGTTTTGTGCATTTCATAAAACATTTCTTAATCAAATTTATACCCCCTCCTTGCCCCCCACCCCACTAGAGTTGATACATTCTGGCATACATGTCTTGCATCTTTTTCTCAATCCTTTTTAAATTATTTGATGCAGAAGTTTACTGTTTCATTTGGTTCTATGACCCATTATTAAACCATTTAAAGAGATGGGTAGTTAGACAGGAGCCTAATGGTGGTGAAGGCAGAAATACTGGCTTGCAGTGTGTAGGAGATTTTAAAAAGTGTGATGTGAATTTGGATTTTTTTTTTCTTACATCAATTTTTGTTGTGGTGATTTTTTTTTTTCTTTCTTTCTTTTTGAGACAGAGTCTCCTCCTAGCTAGCTGACTTTGTAAGCAAGGCTGACCTTGATTTCACAGAGATCCACCTGACTCTTGATTGCTGGGATTGAAGGCCTGTGCCATCACACCCAGCACCCAGCCATAAAATGCCATTGGAAGTGTAAATACTGAAACTAGGAGACTGATTAGGCAGAAGGGATAATTGAGCCAAAATTGTTCAGTATAGAGAAGAAGCCAAGGAATTCTCTTCTGAGAGCTTGCATTGCCATGCCTGGTCATTGGTTCCTGGCAATCTTGAAGACTTTGAGTTCAATCCCCAGGACCCACAAGTTGTTTTCTGATGTGTGCATTAAAGAATGCACATATACACAAATGTATACCTACACACACAGGATTGTTTGTGTAAATAACAAAAACTCAGCTTTGACAGAACAAGATTTTTAAAAGTTTTTTTAAAAAATGTATTAATCAACAAACAGATGGATAAATTCAAAATGCAGGGCTAAGAACTTTGTATCTCCTTTGTTACAGAGCTTACAAATTGAGTCTTTTAAGGTCATCATACAGAAAACACTGATCAGAATCCCTGGTAGCACTTTTGTTGGTATTTGTAGTAAGACCCTCTTAGGAGATTGGGATGAGGAGGGGGAGGAGGAGAATATGAATGCAAATCAAAGAGTCATACAGTTTAAAGTTTGGTGTGTAATGAAATAAGAATGCAAATCAAAGAGTCATACAGTTTAAAGTCGGGTGTGTAATGAACAGATAGCATTAACATTAGGAAATAGCTCTTTGTTCTGACAAGTAGCTGTTGGTGGAGAGTAGAAAGCTTCTGGTTTTGACTTTTATCTTCCATAGTGCTCCAGGACAGTCCACTTCTA
Organism: Rhizomys pruinosus; assembly: GCA_009823505.1. Lineage (NCBI taxonomy): Eukaryota > Metazoa > Chordata > Mammalia > Rodentia > Spalacidae > Rhizomys > Rhizomys pruinosus. Next base: position 42,305 of record VZQC01007807.1, on the reverse strand, counting down.
AGCCTTTTACAACAGTCCTCTCTAGCCTGAAGACTTTTTCCCCAATCTTGAGAATCAAATACTCTACTTGCATTTCAAAGCCTAGCTGAAATGCCAGTTGCAGATGGTCTTCCAGAGTGTTTGAAAAGGGTCAGAGGAATGTGCATGATGGTGGTAGCACAGTGCCTTATGGATACTATAAGAGAAACGCAGCTGTGAAACTGAGAAAAAATTAGTTACGGGGTTTCATCCTTTAGAAAACATTACAAATTAAAGTCTAAGTCACTTTGTTTATAAATCTAGACAGAAGTTTGAGAAAATCATCTTTCTATTCAAGATGCTGTCTTAGATGTTTCTGTGTTCTATCCTGAGGTGTGATCAGGTGGCAGGAAAGAATGCTCTGTGCCTGCTCCAGGTCATGCTTTTTCTTTTTCTTGTTACCCTCTTTTGCTAACTTGTAGCCAAACGGACAGTTATCCTCTTCTGCTGGCTAATAGCCCTTTGAATAGAAAACACATCTCAAAGAATCACTGACCAGTGACTGGGAAAATAGTAGATACGTTCCAGAGGTTCACTGGAAATACTGATATAATCAACCAAATTACAGATAGATGATCATGTTTTCCTGTTGTAGGCATACTGAATGAACATGCACTTTAGTTAAGAAGTGGCATCTTGGTCATAATGGAAACAAATACTATCTATGCCTTGACTGGTTTGCTCCTGTTGTCATATCTGCATCTCACAGCCAGAATGTCAAAGAGGCTGGTTTTTGAGGCTTACAAAACATTACCTTTGAAATGGTGTATAATAGTCTCCAAGTCATTAGCTGATTATGTAGAAAATATATGCCTGGTGGAAAAGATGTGACAAACTGCACATCACATTGGTGTTAGAGAACTCTTGGGAAGTTAGTGTTAGCGTGCTTTTGTGCTTTCCTTCATGGTCTTCTGGCTATTCATTTGTATCTCTGAGTAATAGGACTACATTAGATGTTCTAAGTATCTATCCATTGGTCTGGATAGCCCAGGTTGACAGGTGATGCCATGTAGACCAAATCTGCATGCTTTTTGAAAATAGTTTTGTTAGAACACAGCCATAACATTCATTTACATATTGGTTATTGCTGCTTTCATGCCCCAGCAATTAGAATAGTTGGAATGGGGACCACGTGGTGCACAATACCTAAAATATTTATTATCTGGTCCTCCATAGAAAATCTTTGCCCACGAATTTCAGTATCAAAAAGAAGAAAACAGATAAGGAAGTGGCATTAGTTTTCTCTATTCTACAACCTCCTATCTCTCTAGGATGGGTATAGCAGATCTGATGTCACTTTGAGTCTCTGTCAGGCTTCTGTGTGGAGAAAGTATGTCTCAGCTGTTTTCACAGCAGCAACAGCAGCAGCAGTAGGCCATGCCAGCTGTTCCTTGTTCTAATGGGGTGAATTTTTTGATGTGCTGTGAAATTGCAGTTGTGTTCCCAGTCTCCCTCCATCTATTTCCTCCTGTCCTCCTCCTCTTCTTCATCCAAGCTTTTATCCATCTGTAGTCTACTCTTATCTGCTCCCTCCCACCTACTTCAGCACATGAGAGAAGTGGCAGCTTTCCAGAGAATCAGGCTGAATTTGAATAAGCTAAAATGTATTATCTTACTTACAGAAGACAAACTTTAGCAGTAGTAGGAACCAAAATATTGAGAGCCCAGTCTTAGAGACACAGAACATTCAACACCAAAATGTGTATATACAGTATTATTTCTAAGATAAAAATTATTAAAACACTTAAGTGACTTATACTTATTATCCATGAATGGTTCTGTACTACTTAGGGCTTTACAAACAACTTACAGTTATAATAGGGTCAGTTTTTTTTTAATTTATTTATTCTATTTTAAGGGATTCACAATATAAGACCACAGTTCTTTTCAGATAATATTGACGTTGCTCAGTTTGCCATACAATTAGGTAATTGGTGCTAGCATCCAAAGATGAGTGATACCATTTGTCGTTTTTCTGGGACTGTGTTACTTCACTCAGCATGATATCTTCTAGCTCCAGCCATTTACCTGCAAAGCTCATGATGTCCTCTTTCTTTACTGATGCATAGAACTCCATTGTGTAGATATACCACATTTTCTCTATCCACTCATCAGTTGAGGGGCACTTGGGTTGGTTCCAGCTCCTTGCTATTGTGAAGAGAGCTGCAATAAACATGGCTGTGCATGTATCTCTGCGGTAAGATGAGTCTTGTGGGTACATGCCCAGGAGTGGTATGGCTGGGTCAGGTGGCAAGTTCATTCCAAGTCTTCCAAGGGTTCTCCACACTGCTTTCCATAGTGGCTGTACCACTTTACATTCCCACCAGCAGTGGATGAATGTTCCCCTTTCCCCACAACCTCTCCAGCACTTGGTATCATTTGTTTTCTTGATCCTAGCCAGTCTTATTAGAGTAAGATGATATCTTAAAGTGGTTTTGATTTGTATTTCCTTAATGATTAGTGATTTTGAACACTTCTGTGGATGTTTCTCAGCCATCTCTAATTCCTCACTTGTGAAGTCTCTGTTCAGCTCTTTGCTCTATCTATTGCGTGGGTCATTTGTTTTCTTTCTTCTTTGTTTTTGAGTTTATGTATTCTGGAAATCAATGCTTTGTCAGATGTTTCTTGGGTGAAGGTTTCCTCCCACTCTGTGGGATTTCTCTTCTTTTGATGTACAGAAGCTTTTGAGTTTAATGAGGTCCCATTTATCAATTGTCGACCTGAGTTCTTGCACAGCTGCTCTCTGATTTAGGAAGTCTTTTCCTACGCCTATGTCTTGTAGGTTGCTGCCAACTTTTTCTTCTATAGCCTTCAGAGTTTGTGATTTCACGCTGAGGTATTTAATCCATCTTGAGTTGACTTTTGTACAAGGTGAGAGGTAGGGTTTTAATTTCATTCTTCTATAAGTGGCGATCCAGTTTTGCCAACACCACTTGCTGAAGATGCTGTCTTTTCTCCATTGTGTCTTCTTGGCCCCCTTGTCAAATATGAGGTGGCTGAAATTGTATGTGTTCAAGTTTGGATCTTCAGTTTTGTTCCATTGGTCAACAGGTCTGTTTTTGTGCCAGTACCAAGCTGTTTTTATGACTATAGCCTTGTAGTATAGTTTGAAGTGTAGAGATCCCCCCTGTTATTGCTCTTTTCAGTCAGGGTTGTTTTGGCTATTCTGGGTCTTTTGTTTTTCCAAATGAAATTAAGGACTTTTTTTCCAAGCCTGTGAAGAAACTCTTGGGGATTTTAATTGGGATTGCATTAAATCTATATAAGAATTTGGGTAGAATGGACATTTTTACTATATTAATTTTCCCAATCCATGAGCATGGGAGGTTTTTCCATCTTCTGATATCTTCTTCAGTTTCTTCAAGGGTTTAAAATTTTTTTGTAGAGATCTTTGGTGTCTTTGGTTAGGTTTGTTCATAGGTATTTTGTTTTTGAGGCTATTGTGAGTGGGAAGGTCTCCTTGAATTCCTTCTTCAGTTGCTTGTTGTTGGTGTAGAGAAAGGCTACTGAATTTTTGAGGTTAATTTTTATCCTGCCACTTTACTGAAGCTCTTAATCATTTCTAGTTTTCTGGTGGAGTTTTTAGCATCCCTTAAGTAAACAATCATATGATCAGCAAAAAGGGACAGCTTGACTTCCTCTTTTCCAATTAGTACTCCTTTAATTTCCTTTTCTTGCCTTACTGCTCTAGCAAGTGTTTCAAGCACTATATTGAAGAGGAGTGGTGACAGGGGGCAGCCTTGCTGAGTTCCTACCTTTAAAGGGAATGCTTCTTTCCTTTCCCCATTTAGGATGATGTTGGCTGTGGGTTTCCTGTATATGGCTTTGATTACATTGAGGAATGATCCCTCCAATCCAATTCCCTCTAGAACTTTAAGTTTTTGTCTAAGGCTTTTTCCGTGTCAATTGAGATGATGGTGTGGTTTTTGTCTTTCAGTCCATTTATATGCTTGATAATATTTATTGATTTTCGTATGTTGAACCATCCCTATATCTCTGGTATGAATGCAAGTTGGTCATGATGGATGATCTTCTTGATGTGGGTCTGTATGCAATTTGCCAGTATAGGGTCAGTTTCATCAGATTCCTTGTATGTGGATTAGTGTGTGTGTGTGCACATGTACATCCATGTTGAGGTCAGAGGTCAATCTCAGGTGTTGCTCTGTTGCCATCTGACAGGGTTCCATAAGGAACCTGGAGTTGGCCAGGTAGGTTAGACTCATCTACCGTCATGTGTATCTATTTATATGTTTGGCTGGAGGCTGACACTGGGTGTCTTCCTCTTTTATTTTTTGAGGCACGGACTTTCATTGAGCCTAGAGTTTGCTGTTTTAGCTAAACTGGCTAGCCAGTGAGTCCCCCCAAGATCCTTCTGTCACCCTTTCCTCCCATCCTCAGCACTACAGTTGCTAGTGCATGCAGCCATGCCTATGTGAATCTTCATGCTTGTGTGCATCAAGCACTTTACTCACTGAGACAGCACCTCATTCCCTGTTTATCTTTAAATGTCTGCACAAGTCTGTGTGCTACAAGGGCCTGCAGTACTTGGTACTTGGTGTTTGGAAAACTGGGTTCGTAGATATTCCTATTCTCAGATTTCAACACCAAAGGCAGCCCTCCTTACTTTCTACCAACTCAGCTTTCTTCTTCCCCTCCCTTCCTTCCTCCCTCCTCCCTCCATTCCTTTGTTTCCTTTCCTCCCCTCCCTTCCTCTTCAGATCCTAGCCCACAATTTTTTTTTCAGACCAAGTATAGCTACCATGCAGATTCATCCACATTATGTCTCTTCCATCATTATAGCTACCCTCTATCCATAATGGCAAACATGGAGAAGCTGCAGATGTCTTTTCCCTATCAACATCCATTGGTTCATTCCCCTATGATGTATAATACATAGGAAGTAGACTGAGGAAAATGGAAGGTTTTTTTTTTTTTTTTTTTTTAGCACAAGAAGTACAAGTATCTTCTCCAGAAAGTACTAATACATACAAACTACATGAAAAGTTTTCCTAATGGTGTAAGTATGTAAATTCACATGGCATAAATTTCAGTCAAATAATTCAGTCCATTAAAAAACAAACATCACATATTGAGACAGGGTCTCTCTGTAGCCCAGCTGGCTGGAACTTACTCTGTAGACCAGGCTGCCCTTAAACTCAGAATCTGCCCGCTCTGCCTTCCAGGTGCTGGGATTAAAGGCATGCACCACCACGCTTGGCTTATTGGTATATTCTTTTAATGAATAATTCAAGGTGGTAAGTGTGTTTAAGATACAAGTAGGCCCTCTACCCCCAAACAGTTTTCCTGTGTGTTCCCTGATCCTGATGACAATTAGTTATGTTGTACCTTGAAATATTTCTCTCAAGTACTACAAGAAAATTGGTTTAAACTATATATGTATGTAATATATATATTTTGTTTTTTTGAAACAGGGTTTCCTGTAGCCCCAGCTGGTTTGGAACTCAAACTATGTGGACGAGGCTGGCCTCACTTCACAGAGATTGCATGCCTTTAATGCCAGCACTTTAATGCAATGCTGGCATTAAAGGCATGTACTACACACTTGTCTGTATATGTAAATACATCCAAAATATCTAGAAGACTTAATTCCTTTAAATAAAGGTTATCAAGAATAGAAGAGTGCATGTTTCTTTGAAATTTGAGGCCTCTTCCTGAAAACACACTTTTCTAGCTGTCATCTCATTCACCTGTTTCTCCCAATTTATTACATTAGTGTATAGTCTGGTGCAGTCGTGCCTTTGAACTTTAAAATTCCCTTCTTCAACACGAGGTTCTCATCTTAGAATTTTTACAGCTGGGTGGAATTAAATTTTAGTATTACTTAAGCATCTGAAAAGTATCCAAAAGTCAACTTACCCTGTTACTCAACGCTGTTGCTGTAAGTGGGGCAGCATGCTTTTAATACACTGGTTTAAGAGAATAATTTTAGCTGCAAGGGGCAAAGTGACCTTGAGGTTTCATTACTGAAATGTGGCATCCAGGACATTCTAAGGTGAATACTAGGAGCCCTGCTTCTTCTTACTGGAAAACCCAAGGTCACCACTACGGTGGGGCGTGGCCGGGGGCCTTCCGGGGGATCGCGCGTGCAAACTATTCACTTGTGGTTAGCCCTTACAAAAGTGAAATTCTTCATGCTAGTCTTGGTGGTGATTTCTTTCCAGATCTGTTCCAGGTCCATGGTGTGCAAGCCAGAGGCATGTGGAAACAGGACAGCCTCCAGAGATACCTCATCACTTCAGTAAGGGGAAAAACTGGGTGTAGCATGTTCAGGGCTATGGAGGGAGCACAGACTGTAACCCTGTAGTTGCAGGAACAGGACATTTCTAGGAAGTGGTACTGTCTACTCTTAGAGTGTGTGTGTGTGTTTTAATGTGTTTAAACACACCAGGAATCTTCCAAATTGAGGCTAAATATTCCTTGACAGCATGCAAAAGGGCTTATAGGCATAAAGTACTCCCAATAGAGATAATGCCTTCTTTGTCACAATTGTCTGATTTTGAGCTTCCTGGACCATTCACATCTCTTTGGTAGATTTCCATTTAACATGACAACTCTGTTGAAGTTCTTTTTTTTTTTTTTCTTTTCCTGTTGAAGTTCTATAGCATTCTTACCTTATCTCCTCTTGGCTGATGGTCTTGATATCCTTTGACATTGCAGACTGTCCTTTGCTTTGACACCCTGTCTCATGGTGTCTTGTCTTTTTCTGGTGCTTGACACTTCACTTTTCCCAGGTTCTTGGATTTGCTCTTCTTTTTCATATATCTATGTAACAGTGATGGCTATTTATCCCATTGTAGTGCCAAGCACCATTTATCAGGTTTTAGTACCAGACATTATAAAGAAAATCAGCACGTTGTTTTATCTTTATACAGTGATTTGAACTATACAATTACTATTTTATGGGTATGGCAACTGAGATACAGTTACTGATTTGCTTTCATGCACAAAAGAGGAAATGAAATTCAGAGGCCTTTCAGGTGATGAATGTCTTTGTCTTCTAAAATTACAATTAATTTTAATTAGGAATTCAAATTGAAACAAAGTATACTTAAATTTTTTTCCCCATCAGCTGGCATGAAAAATATATACTATACTTACAGATAATTAACTTGCAGTGTCTGTGTTCTAGTTTGGTTTCTGTTGCTGTGATAAAATACTCTGGCCAAAGTGAACTTGGGGAGGTGAAGGTTTATTGCATCTTACTCTTCTAAGTGACAGTCCATCACTGAGGGAGGAAAGTTGGCAGGAGTTGAAGCACAGACCCTGGAGGAACACTTTTTACTTGCTCTTCTGGCCTCTGTTCATCCTGTTTTCTTGCACAGCCCAGGACCTCCTGCCCAGAAATGGCATACCACCCACAGTGGTGCCCTGCTCACTCAACAGTCAAGAAAATGTCTCAGTAGACATGGCCACAGGCTAATCTGTCTGGGAATCCTCTTCCCAAGTGTGTCAAATTGAAATCTGAAGCTATCTAGCACAGACTTGTACAAAATAGATATCAAATATAATTTTTTTTTTAATTTTATTTAATTTTTTGTATGTGTATGAATGTACTGTCTGCATGCAGGTTTGTGCACCCGTGTCGTGCAATGCCGCGGAGGTCAGAAGAGGGTCTCGGGTTCCCCTGGAACTGGAGTTCTCCTGGAACTGGAGTTACAGACGGTTCTCAGCCGCCATGTGGGTGCTGGGGATCGAACCCGGGTCCCCTGCAAGAGCAGTCGGTGCTCTTAACCGCTAGGCTATCTCTCCAGCCCCTCAAATATAATTTTTATCACCACCACTAAATACTGAACATGGGAATTTTATACTAAATGGTTTTCTCTCTCCAATTCATGTTAGTTGTCCAGAGTTCCTTTTGTTACTTGGACTGGTAACTAGAAATTTCCAAAGTGTCAGGTGAGATTTTATTTGGTAGAACTGAATGGGAATGAATAAAACTTGATTGCAAAGTTGGGAAACTATAGATTTTAGAAGTATGGGACATTAACACATTGCCTACTATACCTCATCTGATTTTTTTTTCTTCTATCTTAAAAAGCCAGGCCAAAAGTCAGATGTGAGGAATCTTTCTGACTCAGCCTTGCCTCTTACTCCATATGTAGCATTCAGTCTGCACTTGGCCATTTTGTACTTAGCAGACTGCTTTATGTAATGTTCACATAATTTCTTTTTTTTCTCCCAAGCAGCTTAAACAAGAATGACTCTTGGGTAGTCTCTGTGAACCCTGTTAGAATGTGTGGAGTGCCTTTGACCTCTCTACTCATATACATAGAAGTTATACACTGGGGTGGGTGAATTTTGTTTCTAACAGGGAGCAAGTGAGAAAACACATTACTAGATGCTAAGTCCTTTACTGCAAGGTAGATTGAGAAGGAAGCTGGCTTCTGTTCGGGGTGAAACACCGTTCCCTCACCAATTTTTTTTTTTTTTTTGAGATATTTATCATTGTGTAGTCCAGGCTAGTCTCAAATTCAATATAAGTCCATACTGACCTCAGTCTCCCTTCTGAGTGCTAACCTACAGGAGAAAACCAATTTCAGGTCTTCACGACATCTGATATAGTTTAGTTCAATTTAATTAAAACTATGACCCTCTTCTGACCTCTGCGGCATTGCACGACACGGGTGCACAAACATACATGCAGACACACTCATACACATACAAAAATAAATAAAATTAAAAAAATAAAATAAAATAAAACTATATTCTATACATTCCGGTTCTAGGGCTTGTTCAACCAGGTCTTAGCCAGAATTGAGTGGTAAGCCATGAAAGGTTGACAGGTTTTTATTTTTATTTCATGTGTATGAGTATTTTGTCTGTATGTATGCAAGTACATCTATGTTGCACAGTGCCCACAGAGGTCAGAAGAGGATGTTGGATCCCCTGGAACTGTAGTTAAAGGTGGTGGTTAGCCGCCATGTGGGTGCTGGGAACTGAACCTGGGTCCTCTCTAGGAGCAACTAGTGCTCTTAACAGTTGAATCATCTCTCTAACCTCAAACCTGGCAGTTTTAAAAATAATGTTGATAAGCTTCTGGTGAAGCACATTTCTTGTCAAACATGGATGTAGAAAACTACTCTTGACCTTAGTAAAAACTGTCTCTGCAGACACAGAAATGTTACTAATGAGCTCACTGCCCTCCTTCTAAATACTAAAGCTCTTTCTTGAAACAGAGCCATTGTTTAGTATTGAATAGGAGCAGATAACATTGTGTTATTTGTTGGAACACTTGCAAGATATGTGATGATACAGTGATGCCTAGTTTATTTTCTAAGAGTATAGTATGTCTACCTAGTGTAGAAAATTGTCAGATGTGAGGAACTAGACCTAGGCCTGTTCAGACTTGCAACATTTAAATCCTTCATTAAGATTACTGATGGGATATACCACCTGGAGAGTACACAAGAACACAGTTGTGTAAATGAAGGGTGGAATATATGTTCAGATTTGTCCAACTGTATGTATGTATTCCACTTGGTTATTTATTTTTTCATTTTGGTTTTCTTGAGACAGGGTCTCCCTGTAGTCTCAGCTGGTCTTGAGTTCATAGATATGTAGACCAGGCTGGCCTTGAACTCATAGAGATCCTCCTCCTACTTCTCAAATGCTGGGATTAAAGGTATATGCCACCACACCTGGATCCATTTGCTTATTCTTATTTTCATGATTTTTGTTTGAAACTAGCCAGAACCATTACAATTTGTTGGTGTCAGTAATCTTAGAATAGCACTTTTTAGACATTCTGGGTTTTTGAGAAAAGTTCTCAGAATGTTCCCCATGGTGGTGTCAAACTTTCAATCTGCTTCAGCTAGCCTCTTTTGTGCTGAGATTATAGGCATGTGCCACCATGCTCAAGCCAAACTTTTTTTTGGCTACATTAAGAAATACATTTTTGCTGGGTGGTAGCACATGCCTTTAATCCCAGCACTCACGAGGCAGAGGCATATGGATTTCTGTGAGTTTGAGGCCAGCTTGGTCTACAAAGTGAGTTCTAGGCCAGCTAGGGATACAAGGAGACCCTGTTTCAAAAGCTCAAAAAATAAAAAAATACATTTTCATAATCATCATATAGGATATATTTTATCTCCAATTTCTATTCTAATTCTTTGGTTTATAAAATGCTGACTAGGAGTTGAGAGTTTAGTAGAATACTTGGCCTAGCATGTGCAGGAAGGCCTTGCACTGGGTGTCTAGCATAATGGAAAAGCAAAACCAAAAACAAATGCCTGGGTACTTTTCAGTACCTAGTGAGGAAGACAGTCTATAGCTTAGTATCGGTCTGAGAAATTCTCTAGATGTAGCTTCTCATAATGCTGTTTGTGTTGCTGGAGCAATTACACTTTTAAGTGTAACCTTGGGTAGTCTCATTTTACCATGATCTTTTGGACTTCCATCATCTGCCTCTTATGACCCAAATTTTTAATGCTTAGATATGAAGAAAAAAAAAAGAAAAAAAAAAAAGCTTTTTGAAATGATTACCACTAGATTTTATGAGGGGGGAAAAAAACCCTATGAAGTAGGGCTTTAAATATAGTTGTCTCTAAAACTTTATTATTATTAGGAACACAGGAAAACATGTTTAAGAAATGTAGATGTTTCTTAAATCATGCTGTATTTATTAAAAGTAGTATAAAATACCTTGGAATTCATCTCTTGTAATGTTTATCCTGTAATAGGTCAGTTCTATAGAAAAGTTAATGTAAGGGATGTAAGAGAAAAATTTTAGGTTAGAATCACAAATTCATTGTGATGCAGTCTAAGTTTATTCAAGCTCTGAAGCCTCAGTATGCTCCTCAACCATTAGCAGCCCAAATCGATTGCTTCCCTCATACCAGTGCTTGGTGTCTGAAGTGGTTCCCACTCTGTTCTTTAACTGGCTGGTAACCTTTTTCTTCTGCCCCCCTTTTTTTGAATTTGATTTACCCTTTGGTAGAAATAAATCAGCTGGGGCATATGACCTTGTGGCATTGAACAGATGTTCATAAAGTTGCTTCACCTCAGGGCACAGGCTCAGAAAGCTTTCTACAGGGGTTGATGCTAGTGACTGGCATAGTCCATGTACCAAGCTTCCACTGTACAGTCTGTTCAGAGAGAAAAACATGGTTTGAAAGCATCAGTTTATTGCAGGAGGACACCTAAGATAAATATGGTTTCAACAGATGTGTCTAAAAACTCAGAGCTTATTTAGATTATTTAAGACTGATGTGTTTCTTACTGATTTTAGCTAGTGACATAAAACCTTATCATTAAACTGATGATGCTCTAGCCCTAAGTTGAAATAGGCCTCTTCAAAGAAAAGCATTTGTTAAAATGCTAGAAAATTATGACATTATTTACAAGGTCAATTATTTGAACTCAAAATTCACTTCACAAATATGAAACAGAATCCCATAATTTAATGTATATGACTCAAGCCAGAGCTGATCTGCTAGTGCTTTAGCAATCAATGTAGAACCCTTATTTAATCAGTATTAAGTTAGCATTTAAAAAATCTTGATTATGCTGAGATGCAACAACAATCCTGAAAGCTATATTAGGGAAACTGAGGGGTCTTGTTTTTTGTTGTTGTTGTCAATGACCAAATTTATGAAAAGAAAGAAAGAAAGAACCCAAGGGTCAAAGGCCATTTTATCATACTTGGTATTGAGGGTTTGGGGGTTAGCTTGAATATGAGGCCCAGAGGTATTCATAAAACCAGGACTGGGATTATAGGTCATTGATTGAGGCTTGCCTGGTATGTACAAGAACCACAAAAATTACAAGCAACCCTTTTATTGCATATATACAATCTCAGAAGTTCTATTCTCTGACCATTTTTTCATTTTCCTCTTGTCTAGTTCCTTAGATGGACAATTACCAAGATGCTTACATTTCCAGGGGCCCATGCCTGACACTTAATATTACCTGTCTCGTCCAGCTTAAAACTCCTATAGAGTTAACCTCTGGAATATGGGCTCAACTCCTTCTTGCCTCCCCCTTATATACTGCCTGGCAAGACAAAAATCTAGAAAAAGTCCAATGATCATTACCATAGAGTGAAAGCTCCATAAAAGCAGATTTTGTTGTTGTTTACTACACTCTAGCACAAAGTAGGCATTTAATAAGTACTTGAGTGAATGAGCAATGTGTCAAATGTAAGAAATACATAACAGCAATAGGATGGATGATGAGTGTGTGTGTGTGTGTGTGTGTGAGAGAGAGAGAGAGAGAGAGAGATAGGGAGAGAGAGAGAGAGAGAGAGATCTCAGCAGGGTGGCAGAAAAGTCTCCATATAGTGCTAATTCAGACACCTGAATGAATTAGGATAATAGTTATGTTCTATCAGCAGCTAATTTTGATTTTAAAAAATTAGACATTATAGAAACATTACGGGAATAAATTTTTCCTGTTTCCAGTGCTTCAGTTATGTGCTCTGAGATTAATGATAGTAACATTGTTTTTAAAGTAACTTATTTGTTTAAAGATAAAGACATTAACCTTTGTTGTATCTATCTGAACTAAAGTTTCCCGTGGTGCTTACCGAGTTAGGTCTGGCTCTGGGAGAGGCGTGGACAGCAGCTGGTTGAGATACATCCCCATCTGAAGACAGCATTGCCATTGACAGAAGATGTGAGCTGTGTCTAGATCCAACCTGGTGCCCAGCCGTACTGACTCCTTCATCCTTTGGAACTCTTCATACAACATCTTAGCACCTGCCCTTGGATCCTTCTTACCTAGACAAAGAAACCACCCAAAGGCAGTATTTCTACAATCACTGTATCACCTTGCACTTTGTACAGCTTCAAATTCCACAAAAAAAGATAGTTTAAAAACTAGTTTTTCTCTTTTGGCTTCATAAATGCCTTATTGTAAACACTGAAATATTTACACTATAGTTCCTTTTTAATGATGACTTTATTCAACCCCAAATTATTTATTTTTTCCTTGAAGTAAAATCTCTTCCATTGATATGCTACCTGATTAAATATGTCTGCATGTAAATTCTCTAAAATCTGTGTCTATGAAAATAGAAAACTTATTAAACATCATTCTCTTTACTATTTTTTTCACTCAGATTCCTTTCATGGAAACCCTCATGGGGTAGTGCACTTGTCTTAAAGAAACACCTCACATGGTCAAAGCATATTTTAACCTACAAAAGGAAACTAAAATATGGTAAAGAACTTGACATATTCAGCTTCTTTACATAACATAAGGGACAAAAAGCAACCACAGTAGGAAATGCAGTTTGTGAAGGCTGGTTTGAGCTGAGCTGCACAAAACAATACTGGGACCAACTTGAAAGTAATAGAAAGGAGGCCCACCTTTCACAATTATCGAGCAGCAAGGCACTGAGCCTGCCTGGGCGTGGGGTCCACATTTCCTAAAAGAAAACAAACAGACCCTTGACATGCCCCTTCTGGAGGACTCACGTTAAAAAAAAAACAAAAAAAAAAAAAAAAAAAGAAAACAAACAGACCCTTGACATGCCCCTTCTGGAGGACTCACGTTAAAAAAAAAACAAAAAAAAAACAAAAAAAACCCAAAAAACTTAATGGGCTTGTGCTGTAGGAACTTCTTGTATTTGTTATTCAGAGAACATAGCCTCAATCAGTATTCTCAAAGCAGTACTGGGCCTGACCTATTTTGTACTGACTGCCCTATATCCATAGTCCTCTGGTGGCTACTGCCAGATTGGAGCCTTAATACTTGGAGTAGTACTGAGTCCATGGTGTTTTGCTCTTTAACTTACTCATTCATAAAAACGGACTAAAGTAACCAGAAGAACTCTGCAGTGAGCCACTGTTCTCTATCTGTCCTGTGCAACACAGTGTCCAGCAACCAAATACTGCCTGTAAGAAGCTATTGGAATGTAAATGTAAATAATTATGAGTTGGAGCTGTTGTACAGTGTGATAGCTTTAAATACAGAGAGAGCACTTCTGCAATGTTTTAAGGTGAATGTTGCCTTACAAAACTACAGTGTTCTAGTGCTTCAACATTTTTTTCACCCAATATTCAAATCCATAGAGAATTGCCCGGGATATCTCTAGTAGACATTATTTTTTCTTCTACCATTACTTAATGAAACTTAGTAGAATTAAAAGGTTAGTTAAAAACCAGCATGAGGGGGCTGGAGAGATAGCCTAGTGGTTAAGAGTACCGACTGCTCTTGCAGAGGACCCGGGTTCGATCCCCAGCACCCACTTGGTGGCTAAGACCCATCTGTAACTCCAATTCCAGGAGAACTCCAGTTCCAGGGAAATCTGAGACCCTCTTCTGACGTTGCAATGCACCCGTGGCATTGCACGACACGGGTGCACAAACCTGCATGCAGATGGTACATTCATACACATAAAAAAAAAAATTAAATAAAAAAAAAAAGCCAGCATGAATAACAATGTTTACTGTGGTTGTGTGGTTGTAGGTATCCAGAATGTATATTTCTGGGCAAGTGAAGGTAAGTTTATGACGATTTTGCTGCTGCATTAATAGTGGGGGACCAGGAACGAAGTTCAAAATGCATTTGGCAAAGCACACTGTCACACTGCACAAGAAGTGCTGCAGAGCAGGTGGGGAGGCAGTGCCAGCATATCTCAGCTTTATACCTGGAACTGTTAAATATTTAGCAATGAAGGAATGACATTTTGGTACCTTAACTTCTAAATTCTGTCACTAAATATTTTTTGAATATTTTTGTGAATTCTTGAGAATGTACAGCTTGTATACAACGTGGAAAAACATATTCCTGGGACTTCTAGCACCTACCAGGACTGTTGATGATGGCATGCAAGGGCTCCATCAGCATCCCCAGCAGTAAGGCTTGTACATGATACAGCTTTGCCTTGGCCTGTGTGTGCTGTAACCAGTAGCAACTGACAGCAATGGGCAACTTCAAAAAAGTAGGGATGGATTCCAGGACAACCTGTTTCACCTTCAGGGCTTCTTCTAACAGAAGTGTCTGCCGTCTAGCCAAGGAGAGCTGAAAATATCAAACATTCTGCATATTACTTTAGGGAATGGTGTTTTTTTTTTTTTTTTTTTTGGTTTTTGGTACCATAAAGAGATTTAATTCTGCTGTTAGTTAAATAATGGTTGGCTCTTTGAAGGGGTGGACTACCATGCCCTCTAAACAGCCTTTTTTGTGACTCAGCCTCTTCTCTCTGTAAGCTGCTGAGCATATTCAGTATAAACAGCCCTTGGGAAGCTTGTTAGAAATTCAGTGCTGAGGCCTTACCCTTTTTTTATTTTGATTCAGTAATCTGAAGAGAGTCCAAGAGCCTGCATTTTAATTAGCAGCCTATATACTTTACTTTGGGAAACAAAGGACTACATGTTCATCCCTGCCCTTACTCGCTGGAGTGGGTTTAGGTACCTTCCTCCCTCTCTCTGCCTGTGATGTCATTACTGATCACCTCCACAGAATACACTTGGTTATTCATATCTTCTGTGGCATATGGCTCCTGAAAGTCATATGTAGAGGTGTGTTCAAGGGAGGCAGGAATATCTCACTGGTGACATGTACTGGTGCTTGGAGTCCACACCACACTTAATGCTTTGCAGTAGAGGTTCAAATACAAGCTGAGAAGTCATGAGCCCTGAGGGTTTTCAGCTGCTTGAAATAATTTTACTTAAATGACTTTCAATGTTGAGAAACATAAAAGACTTTACACACTACAGTTTCCATAATTGTTTAAAACTATTTCAAACACACTTTCAGGTGAATGTTATAACCAAACTTTTAAGAAAATAGTTGTATTCCTAGTGTCTGGAGGCAGCTAGCAATGTATTTTTTTTTCTGGGAGGATAAGACCCAGGCTGAATATAGTTCCACATGGTCAGTATTAAGTATGATTGACAGATGAAAATAGATATGTTACTCTGAAACAAAATATATCATGAAACAAAATACATCATAATTGACAAAACAGCTACATGATTAATGCCTGAGGCATTTGAACAGTATAATTATTCCAAATACAGCTTAATGAGATAATGTTGTGAAATTTTATGAGAATGGGAATAACCGCCTGCTTGAAGTAGTATTCACACTTAAAACCAATCTAAGCTTAATACCATGTTTAAGCCAAAAAGTCCATTATTTTGCCATATAGTTACTTCCCAAGCCAAGTTAAAATAAAAAAAAATTTTTTTTTAAAGATTTACTTATATAGCTGGGCACTGTGACACACACCTTTATTCCTAGCACTCAGGAGGCAGAGGTAGGTGGATCTCTGAGATTGAGGCAAGCCTAGTCTATAAGGTGAGTTCCAGCCTGGCTGGGGCTATAGGAAGATTATGTCTCAAAACAAAAATTATTTTTATTTTATGTTTTGCCTGTGTATATGTACATGCACCACATGGAGGCCAGAAGAGGGTGTTGGAACCCCTGGAGCTGGAGTTAGAGAACCTGGGTCCTCTGTAAGAGCAATCAGTGCTCTTAACCACTGAGCCATCTGTATCTCCAGCCCCTCCAAGTTACAGTTTTTCTGAAGCAAAGCCTATGGTTTGACTTCAGGGATGTTCTGTCCTCCACAACTTTGTGGCTTTGGGCAAGTTTTTGGAGTTTTTTTCTAGGCTATCTGTAAAATGGGCCTTACCAGTTGTACAAGATGTTCCCTTGAACTCAGCAGTCCCCAGCACCCTTCTAAATGGGGAATTATTTTGCTCACAGCTCTTAAGGCTGGGTAAGTTTTACAGCACGTGGCAATTCCTTTCCGTTTACCCCAGAGGGTGGAGAAAGTGAGGCAGAAGTCTTGCTAAGAGGCACTGCCTCCCACACCAGAAACCATCATCCATCCATCCATCCATCCATCCATCCATCCATCCATCCATCCATCCATCCGTCCACTTCACATCTGAATGGTGCTCTGCCCACTGCAACTTCAACTTAGAGACTATCACATGTAGTTTCTGTGGAAATGAAATGAGCCAGTGTGTAAAGTTTCTATCATGAGCTGGCACAAAGCTGATGAAATATTATTGCCACATGTTAAAAAAAAAAAGGTTTCTGGACTTGTACCTGGATTTGTATTCAGAACTACATTTGCACCCGGTGCCATTTAGAATTATCGTGCACTAATTACAGCTAAAAGCATTGAGCTAAATACAGAACCGATTAACTCATGCCAAGGAAAGAGAAGTGGTATGACAGTTAAGAGTGTGAACTATAATTTCACCCTACTTTGAATATCAGTACATGCTGAGCACACTTTAGATATCATTCAATAAGGAATACAATCAGTGTGCTCCATCTCACTGATTCAGCTGATTTGACAGCAGGAAAAGTGTCCTGGTCCCTGTTTCATGCCACACACAGCCAACTTCTGGACAGACTGTAGAGCTAAATGTAAAAGGGAAAAGAAGTTTTCATGACCTCATGAATAGTATTTTCCTAAGCAGATGAAAAAGTAGCCATAAATACAAATTTAAATGACTATATACTAAGAATTGTTCATCAAAATATACTACAGTAAGTCAGAATGGGAGGTCCTATTCACAATGTTATTTAACAATCAATATGAAAAATTCCAGAAAACAGAAAAAAGACTGAGTAGAAACTTCATACGCAAGAAACAGTGCTCAAATACTGCAAAGAAATACAAATTGCCCGCCCAAACAACAAAGATTAATAGTATCACCACCAGAAAACCCAAACATATCTTTAAGGGCTAAACGGCACCTAGTGTTGGCAAGTGTGCAGAAGAAGTACTCTCTGGTGTAGCTGGTAAGAATATAATTGCTATATTAGGCAAAATGATTTGGCAATACTTCGTGTAAGCTGAGCAATCACCTGACCCAGCAATTCCACTGATAGTTATATGTCAATAGAAATGTGTCTTGTTACCAAGAGATGAATACCACTATGTTCATGGCACTATCTGAAACAGCACAACTTGGAAACCACCACCTTTGAAACAGGCCATTTGTGGTACATTCCCACAATGCAGTAAGTTTACAGCGGTGAGAAATGAATGAGGCTTCTTCACAGCAATGAGTGATTCCATAAATGTGTTGAACAAAAAAAAAGAACAATTCCTTTATAGACTGGATCCTACGGAGGAAGGAGGTTTAAGTGAGACTCTTTGTTGCTTTCATTGGTATATAAACCACATATATAAAAATTCAGTTGTGGGGGCTGGAGAGATGGCCTAGTGGTTAAGAGTACCGACTGCTCTTGCAGAGGGCACGAGTTTGATCCCCAGCACCCACATGGCGGCTGAGAACCGTCTGTAACTCTAATTCCAGGAGAACTCCAGTTCCAGGGGAATCCGACACCCTCTTCTGACCTCCGCGGCATTGCACGACACGGGTGCACAGACCTACATGCAGACAGTACATTCATACAAATAAATAAATAATAAAACCTTTAAAAAATTCAGTTTTTAAAATATATAATTCAGTGGCCTTAGTATATTTATAAGCTTATGAAATCATCCCTGATTCTAGAAGTCCTGTTCCTATTAGTCACTCTCCAATGCCAACGAGGCTTTTTGGCACCCATTCCCCATCTCCTTTCCTCAGGCTTGTGCTGCCACTAACGGGGAGGCTAAAGAGGCACAATGGTGATTTGGTGTCAGATAATTCTTCATTGTGGGGGCTGACCTGGGCATTGTAAGATGCTTAGCAGCATGCTTGGCCTGTCTGCACTAGATGCCAGTAACCCCACCCTTCTCTCTAGGAAGTGACAGTCACTGCCCACATGTCCTCTGGGGTACAGATTCTGTTATCAACTGTGTTATCAATTATCACTGATGATGGAGAATCACTGATGTAGTGATTGCAGGCTTAGTAAGTTCTGATCAAACACAGGGATTCTGCGGCTGCTGTCCTTCACCCATGAGTAGACTGGCACCAAAAAGACCAATAAGAGGGGCTAAGGAAACCCAATGGGCACTGCAACTAGTTTTTAAGTTCATGTACATTTAACCTGTAAATTTTTTTTTTTTTTTTGGTCTTTTCGAGACAGGGTCTTCCTGTAGCCCCAGCTGTCCTGGAACTCACTCTGTAGACCAGGATGGCCTTGAACTAACAAAGATTCACCTGCCTCTGCCTCCTGAGTGCTAGGATTAAAGGCTTGTGCCACCACGCCCGTCTTCATATTGTAATTTTTAATGTACTTGCCTAATATTATAAAAAGCAGAGATAATACTAGGATCCATGAGAACATCTCCATTGAAACAAGGACTGATCTGAATGTTACAACCTTAATCACCAAGGTAGGCTAAGTGTCATGCTTTTAGTATCAAATTAGTCACCGAGATGCCACAAACTTGAAGCCTCAACAGAGGTCCTCATCAATAAAAATAAAAAATTATACTGAAGCCTCAGTACTAATTTTAATTGGACTCTGAGGTAATATAAGATGTCATGCCTTATCAAGTGCCCATATGCCCTTTATTTTTGCTGTTTAGAATTTTTTCCTTTTCTTAAAGCTTCATAATTCCACTCTCTGGGTAGTTGGGGGTAAGTATAATAACTAGAAAGAAAACAGACTACTGAAGTATTTGGAAATGGTAGATTTAGCTCTAAAAGTGCTAGGTTTAGTTTGCTGGGGTTCTAAAATGAAGGCAAGATGGCAGTCAATTGTAGTACATTGTATTACGAGCAAGTGCGAATGGGCTAGTGAGGTGGCTCAGGGGTTAGAAGCACTTGCTGTTCTTCCAGAGCACTTGGGTTCAGTTCCCATCACCCATGTGGCACCCACATCATCTTCTTCTGGCTTCTTGTACAACATACTTGTACAAATCAAAATTTTTAAAAAAGCAAGGGTATATATGAAAGCAGCTTCTAACCTGTGAAGTGATTTAAAGAATTTTATTAGTGTTACAAAAACTTACCTCAGTCAATCTGCTCAAGTCAGAATGATCCTCGAGCAGCTGTACTGCGTAAACAACTGATGTTGTGATATTTTTATTAATTCTTTCTACTTCATTGAAAGCTAGAGGCTGAGAAGACAGTGTACTTTGAGACACGTCTTCTGGATGTGATGAAGAATTCAAAAGAAGCCCGTAGATGATTTGTCGGATGGGCTGAGATATTCTGTGGGCATTTGGTCGCTGCATGTTTTCTACCTGTGTGTGAAGAATGGTCCTTCTGAGCACCAAAGCGTCACTGATGAAAGGAGATAGCTGGCCTTTGGCTAAAGCCACTAGTACCCATTCTGGTAAACCCAGATTCAAAGCATCTGGACAGATGTATGTGCCAGACTGGAAGAAGTCCTGCAGCTTCACCGGGGACTGCTGGTATTCTTCCATGGAACTGCAGAGGAGTTCCTTAACACTCTCTCTTTTCTTTTTGGGGAGATACTTCAGAACATTACCTAGTGCTTCGGTAGGATCATCAAAATTAGACATCCAGTTCAGAAGTCCCAGAACTCGGTGGTGTCTCCTCCCCTTAGAACTAAGAGGAATATGTACTTTACTTAAAAATGATTCCATGATGGGCAGATTAACATGGTCATTTCCACACAGCACCGCGAAGAGAGGTAACAGAGCTTTGTTCATGTTGCTGAAATGATGGCAGAATGCATCAAGGGAAAAGCATTTGGCAGGAATATAGTAATTTTGTGTGTCCTTAACTGTGTTCAGATTTCTCCACTGAAAGCTATTCAGTGGGCAAAACCCACTTTTCAGGTCAAAAATGCAAAAGTCACTATCTGAGGATAGCACAGGGCAATTCCAATGATTGGCGAGAGTCATAATGTCCCGATCTGCTTCCGAAAAACACTGGACAAAGCATACCTCCAGCTTGACCAAAGCCTGTATGAACACTTCTCGTATAAGTAAGGGACATACATTCCCACCCCCACCAATGGAAAGGGAATGGGCTGCCTGGATCTTCTCTCTAGCTCGATCCTTTAAAGTGGTAAGCTTTTTATCTGAAATGTCACACCCTCCATCTAATACAACATATGGACAGATATTACATGCAAACAGTGATTTGAAGAATGTCTGTACAACATCTGCAAATGAATCATAGTCCCCTCCATACCGGAGCTCCAAGTTTGAATTGAAGCAAAGTCGGTGGAAAAGAGCATAGCCATCAATGATAATTTTTGTGTCCCGCAACTTCAAATCAGTGAAAAACTCATTACTATGATCTTCCACAAAACTCATCAGTCCTCGGATACCCATGATGACTGATAATCAGAACTGCCTGTTGAAAACAAAAAAACACATTTTCAATTAATGTTACTTAGAGGGGCACCAAATCATTGCTTCAATAGAAAATGTAAAGTGCTCTTTAAAATATGTTGGGTATCAACATATCTACCTTAGCTCTTAAAAAAAAAAAACTTTCCCTCTGTTATACAAGATACAAATTCAATAGTTTCATGGGTTTTGATCTTTGGTTACTGATGCAGGCTGCTCCTGATTCCAAAGGAACATTATACCAATACACAAATTCTACGTACTTTCATACTGAGGTTATAAGTTTCCATTTCACAAGACTATTATTTGCTTGGCGGGGAATCAAAGCAAAAGTCCTATAATGATTAGAAAAACTCCATTTCACTCTTAGCTCAAGGCTGCACAGCAGATTCCAGGCAGCCCAGACCCTCTCCCCTTTCCTTGAGAAATTCTTCTGCTGCTACCTTGATAAAACATAGACATAATTAACTTCTGGTTTTCACTTCTGTAACCTTATCCTGCTTAAAGTCACCCTGACATTTTCTAAGTGGGTCAGAAGTGTAAGGCAGCTATGTTTTTTCCTTATTGTAGTTTTCCTCTTTAAAAGGGCTTCTCTCGACCCATTATGGTCGCAGACGATCATAATAGGGCATGAAGTTGCATCGATCTTGGAATTTTTGCATTTGGGTTTTGCATTAAAATTTATTCTGTGTAAATTCTCTTGGCATCTGCTTACACTTTGCTCTCGACTAATCTTCATCCCAGATCTAATTGTCAGCATCTCAACAGCTTCATTCTGGACGGTAGTCATTTCTTGACGGATCCGTCTTGCAAAGTTTCTGCAAGCCACTGGACTCATTGTAGCCTAATTAATGGACCCTTCATCAAGTAGCTCAACAAATGCAAGCGGGACAGGGGAAAGGCCGGCTAAGTATGTATGATCTAATTCCTCACTGACCTCCCACCCCAGCCCACCCCAGCTCTCACAACCCACCATCCCAACCAGGAGCGAGGGCCCACCTGCTAGGTCCTCCATCAGGAGATGCCAGCGGGAGCCCAGCAAGAACCCGCAGCCTGCACGTGAGCTGGAGTCCAAGAGGGGAACCGGACGTGGCCCGTGTGACGTCCCTGGGCAGCTGGGATCCGCGCAGCGAGCAGTCCTAAGGAGATCGGGCAGTGCGAGCTCCCTGAGTATGGCTGAGCCATTCCGCAAAGGCTGCGGCCTAGTCAGAAAGACCCGACCCTCTGCGTCTGCAGGGTTGCTCTCTCTTTATGCCTTAGAAGATCGCAGAGACTTCCGCCCAGGTGACTGCCTATCCCGACTTCCCATCAGCCCCCGCGCCATCTCCCTGGCGACCGCGTCAAACAGCTGGGGACGCGTTGGTCCGGGATTGTGTGGGCTGGACGTGGCCAGGCGCTCGGGACTGGAAAGGTAATGGCTCGCGGGGAAGGCCGCAGCCTGTGCTCGGCGTCTCTGGCCTGCACCTCTGGACCCCTAACGTCTCAGAATAAGTGCCTGCCGCTCGGTATATTCTCACCGGCTTGGCAAAAATGCAGGGGTTTTGTTGAGGGGACAGGGTCAGGGCTTCCCTTTAAGGTTAGATCTAGCAGACTTAATGCCACGAAGGTGTAACTTTCATTATGTGGAAAGACAGCGACTGGGTTTCCACATGGGCTAGACTCTTCGCTTTCCCTGTCTTGCTCCCTCGAGACTGATTGCCCTTTGTAAGGTTATAGCCCCCCCCCCCGAATGAAAGGCCACGAGATCTAAGTTCTTCAGAGCAAAGTTTAATTCAGGGTAGCCGGGGGTTGGCTCAGGGGAAAGAGAGAGCCAAGAAAGAGAAAGCCAGAATGGTGTCTGGCTTGGGAATTTAAGGGAGAAGGTGGGAATGGGATTCAGTGAGGGTGGGGTGGGTTGAAAGGCAAGGCAGAAGATTCCTGAGTAATTGGTGGTGGCCTGCTTTAGCATAGCCAAAGGCTATGCCTGGTACAGCAGGTTCTTGGGCAACATGGATCTTAGGTGTCTCTGCATTCCAATCGGCTTCTGGAGCTCACAACCTGACACCCTTCCCAGGCATGGTGCTCACCAAGTGGGAATCTCCACTTTCTCCAAGTTCCCATCCAATTTTCCCTCATTTTTTCTCTCTGGGCCACAATTGTTTTGCTAGACTCTTACTTGCTCTCAAAATGTTTACTGATACACGTACTCTCTGTCAGCAGTTCATGCAGAGATGAGGAAGGCATGTTCCCAGCACTCAAGTTCAGTATGAGCGGAGGCCACATGTTGAACAAGCTGCTCTGGATTTCACAACTAGACTCTGTGTACATAACATTTCTGGATTGTACATCCTATGATTAAGTAGAAGAGACTAGATAAATGGTTGACCTAGGAAAGGACAGGGATGTGGGCTGCAGAACTGAGTCAGTGACCTTAGCCTGGAGGGAAGTTAGTCCCAGAAACTCTGCAGCCCTACCAGGCTGCTAGGTTCATACTCTGCATTGTAAATGGATGCCCCCGGCCTCCCCATCTTCCCTAACTGGGGACTTCAATCACTTTAAATTAAGAATTGCTGAGTGATAAGAAAGTGGAGCATGCCTTGTATGCCTTTAATCTCAACACTCGGAGGCCAGCCTGGTCTACAGAGCAAGCTTCAGTCCAGGCCAGCTGGGACTAAAGGGAGATCCTGTCTCAAAAAGACCTAAATAAATAAATAAATAAATAAATAAATAAATAAAATAAATAGCTAGTCCCTTTCAATAGATAAGGCTGTAGCTATGATGAGGACTGAAGACTTCACTTTTATGTCAGTGAAGAGGCCCACTCTCTAGTGCAGCAGACTGTACTGAGGTTTCTTTGAGGAGGGGTATTAATCTCACCAGGACCCAATGAAACAACTGATTAGTACATTATTTCAGGAAGAAAGTTTTATAAATGGGTCTTGACTTACCTTTCTACTTTGAGAAGTTTGGTTGGTTGCCCTGGTGGAGTTTTTTTTTTTTTTTTTTTTTTTTATTTTTTTTTTTTCTTTTGTGTGTGGGCGTGTGTGTGGGTTCAGGGATAGCATGTGCCCAATGCTTAAGTCTACTGGCCAAGCGTTATTATAAACAGTAGCTTTGTCTTATTGCTTTGGAATTGTTGAATATGAAAACTTAACTCCCAGGCATTCTCTTCAGTGTAAAATTGTATTTTCACATAGTTTTAAAAACCACACACTTTTCAACTAAACATTAACGCTTTGGTGTAATAAAAGTGTTTTTCTGCATTCATACTTATATGAGACTTCCTACCTTTCATAACTCTATCATTCATTCAATAACTCCTCCATGAATAAATTTATATTCCATTAACATTAAAATGCAATTTTAGGTTTGAATTGCATTGTACTACTTAAAAATTTTTTTTCATTTATTTATTATTTATGAATATGAATGTACTGTCTGCATGTAGGTTTGTGCACCCGTGTCATGCAATGCCGTGGAGGTCAGCAGAGGGTGTCGGATTCCCCTGGAACTGGAGTTCTCAGTTGCCATGTGGGTGCTGGGGATCGAACCCGGGTCCTCTGCAAGAGCAATCGGCGCTCTTAACCACTAGGCCATCTCTCCAGCCCCTGCATCAGCTACTTTTAATCCAAGGAGATTACTCTGTATCCAGTGTATATAATAGAAACTGCAGAAACTGGATCCAAATTTGCTTAAAATAGGAAAAAAACATGATTCTGAATCCATATGCCACCTCAAATCTATTATAATCTATGGAAAAACTGTGATTTAAAGTATACATGGAAAAATGTAAAGGAGATCAGCATCATGCTAACATATGGTCTAACCCCAACTTGCTGTTTGTAAGCTAAAATAAACATAAAAGGGAAGAGAACATTACAAGTAAATTGATGAACATATGTACATTAAACATATGTACATTAAAGGAAGTGATACTATTCCTATACTGATTATTTTTAAAATTTTTTTTTAATTTTATTTATTTTTTTGTTCGTGTATGAATGTACTGTTTGCATGTAGGTCTGTGCACCCGTGTCGTGCAATGCCGTGGAGGTCAGAAGAGGGTCTCGGATTCCCCTGGAACTAGAGTTCTCCTGGAATTGGAGTTACAGACGGTTCTAAGCCACCATGTGGGTGCTGGGGATCGAACCCGGGTCCTCTGCAAGAGCAGTTGGTGCTCTTAACCACTAGGCTATCTCTCCAGCCCCTCAGATTATTTTTTAAGTTGGTGAGGAGTATAAATCTTAGAGTATATATTATAAACTAGATGCACAACATGGAAATCTGAAAATTCGGCATTTTCAGCTGAGAAAATTCTGTCATTGGATTTGACCACTTTGGATAGACGAAGGAAGAAGGCCATCTTCCTGTGAAAGGTGTCTTCCATAATTGGCAGCATCTCCACCTTTTCCCCTTCATGAAAGCTGAGATGTGATGTGATGAAACAAGGGGTAGGTTTCATTCCCCAAATGTGCACTTTTGTGGGATCTTGTAGCATCTTTTAGACATAAGCTGTGGAGTTTCCTTATTTCAGACACTGATCAACACTTCTTGTTTGACTTTGATCATCAGTTTGGAAGCCTGAATGTTAAGTTTCTGTGAAGAACAAACCAGTTTTATCTTGTTTGGAGCAATGCTGAAATTCCAAGAGACTGCTAAGTGTGTGAGTGGATCAACAGCCATTTCTCCTTATCCAAAGACCCTGGTTGCTAGAAGATACACACCTCAACGAAAACTTGGCAGTGGAAGCTTTGGAACTGTCTATCTTGTTTCAGACAAGAAAGCAAAACAAGGAGAGGAGTTGTAAGTAATAAAATGCTTCGCATAGATCTTGAGTTGGCTGCTCTCTGTGTGTAGCTACTAGCTGATTTAGAACATGGAGTCATAAATGTAGCCTAGCAAGAAGTGAGGAAATATAGAAAAGTCCCTCCAGTTTCAGTTAGTACCCTCCTTTTATTTGTAGTCCTGGAGTTTGAACCTAAGAGCTATTTTGCCAGGGCTCTAATACTGAAATCTTGCCCCATCCCCCAGCCCTGGATAAGATGAAAAGAACCCAAACATTTTAGATTTGAATAAAATATTCAAATGGCCTACAGAAGGTGAATAGGAGAGGTTACATGGAAGTGATTGTTTTATGCATACCACAGTCTCAATTACAACATTGCTTCCACTTACCCTGATTGTCACTTCAGTGAGAAAGCTGAATTGTTCATAAAGACTGCATTTTTATAAGTGCCATGAAATGAGGTAAATGGAGTCTACTGAAGGAAAGATGCTGTTAATTTTCTTTGGCTTCTCCGTTGAAGAGATCTTCAAAATCTGTATTCAGAAGCTAGGCATTTAATCAGCATGGAACTTCTCATTTAAAATTAATTTATGTTTAGTGGTACCCTGGCCACTGTCTTCAACTTTGATCCAACATCTCATAGTAGAGAAAAGTTCTTGGTTCTGCTAGATCATACCTCTCTTATACATTTTCAATTTTAGGTTTAAGGACTGGGAAGATGGCTCAGGTGAGGAAATTCTGGTCATATAAGCATGAGAAGCCAAGTTTGATGCCTAGAACCCATGTAAAACAAACTGGCTGTGGTGCATTTGCTTATAACCTTAGTCCTGGGGATTCAGAGATAGGCGGATTTCTGGGGCCGGCTGAGGGACACCATCTCAAAGACAAGATGAATGGCAGCTGAAGAAGGAGACCTGATCATGACCTCTGGCCTCCCCACACATGCGTACACACACACACACACACACACACACATACACACACCACACACACCCATACCCCACAGGAAGAGTAAAGGGCAGAAGAAAACAATTCATGAAAGCAGTCCTTTGGCCCAAAATGCCAAGGACCTTCCATAAGTTCCTATAAGTTCTTCCAGCTTTTTCTCACTGAATACTTGTGTGATTTTAAAATAAGCATGATAAACACATTTCAACATCTTTATATATTATAGGCTTATAAAGCTGTTATCAGTAGTTTGTTTTAATCATCAACTTTAGAAATTGTGTCTATATCCCAAATTTTAAAAAGTTGTAGCTATGCAGAATTCACAGCTCTCAGTCGGTTCCAACAAGAAGAAGGATGAAAGTTGGCATTTTCCTGGGGTTCTTGGAGCGTGACTTATCTCTGTACAGTCCGTTCTGGTGAGGAAGGTGTGGCAGTGGGAGCAGGAAGTACCTGGTCCCATTGCATGCAGTCAGGAAGCAGAGCAGGGTGAATGCTGTGCCCAGCTCACTTTCTCTGCTTCTTTTTATTCAGTCCAGGACCCCAGTCCATAAAATGATGCTCCCAGGGCGAGTCTTCCTCCTGTTAGCCCTCTCTGGAAACACCCTCATAGACATGCCTTGAGATACAGGCCTTAGGTGAATTCTAAATCTTGTCAAGTTGATAATGTTTAACCATCTCATGCTCTTACTGGAAAGGACACCCCCTTAAGTACTAAATGTCTTCTGGCCTTGCAGAATTTCTCATAATTACTAGAAAATTTTCATGGAATCATTCTTTTTTTTTCCTTTTTTTTTTTTTTATTGATGCTTTGTGTATTTCATACATCATTTTCCAATTCAGTTCAGGCATATGGACCTAGCACTGAATCAGCCCTTGTAAAAACTATATACTATATTTGGTTTTCTTCAACTAATGAAGAATATGAATTTTAAATTTTTATTTATTGTTATGTGTATGAGTGTATTGCCTACATGTATATAAGTACATCCATGTTGTGCAATGCCCATGGAGGTTAGAAGAAGGTGTCGTCAGATCCCCTGGAACTGGAATTATACAGTTGTTAGCCGTCATGTGGGTGGGTGCTGGGAATTGAACCCAAGTCCTCTGCAAGAGCAGCCAGTGCCCTTAACTACTGAGCCGTCTCTGCAGCCCATGAAGAATATGAATTTAAAGAGAATTCAAGGTCTAAAAATTGATTCAAATTATGTAAAATAGGGGGGGAGAGATCCCTTCAGGGGATCTGATGCCTTCTTCTGACCTCTGCAGGCTTTGCACAACACAGGCGAACTTATATACATGCAGGCAATGCACTCATACACATAGAAAATCATGTAAAATAAGATAAATGAACCCTCATCTTGAAAGCTTCAGATCGGACATGGGTAAGTCTGGTATGTGCATATGTAGGGGTGGTGGACCTGTTTCTAGGCAGTAAGGATGAGAAGAGGGGGCAGGGCTGCCTGGTTTGTAAGTGACTTGTACCTGAACTAATCTTAAAAACATAGGGTGTGAACTGAAGATTGCAGGCAAATTGTAGTTCTTTGGAATGAATCCATTGCTGAGGATGTTGGTCAGGTCATCCAGCTCCAAGAGGTCTAGTCTGGAATGTGTGGGAAAGAAGTCATTGTTAGGATCTTCAAAATGTCCCACATTCGCTCCCTTCAGGCTTTAGCTATATTTTACAGAATCTTTCTTTTCTTTTCTTTGGAGTGAGTGTCTTTTAAGACAGGGTTTCCCTGTAGCCCCAGCTAACCTGAAGCTCACTATGTAGACCAGGCTGGCCTGGATCTCATAGAGATCTGTCTATTTACCTCCCAAGTTCTGAGATGAAAGGTCTGGACCACTATGTCCAGCATATTTCAGTCTTTTTTTGGTCTTTTTGAGACACAGTTTCCCTTTTTAGTCCCAGCTGGCTTGGAGCTCGCTATGTAGACCAGGCTGGCCTTGAACTCACAGAGAGCTGTCTGCCTCTGCCTCCTGAGTGCTGGGATTAAAGTCGTGGGCCAACATGCCCGGCTGCATATTTCACATTTAAAGTTAAAATTAGTTGACAGTATTTCTAAGTGGGCAGCTTTCAAAAACTATTTTATCATCTCTAGAGAAAAAATAGCAACAGGCTGGAGCTGGGTAGCTGTAGGTAAATTCTATATTTTCCAGTTAGCAACATTTCTGCCTCTTTTCATGTCCCTTATAGCCAGTAGCATACATGTCTACTTTCTGATGATTTTGTAGGTGAATTTTTGCTTCTAGAACTCTTTGCTGACATTGGCAAGACAAAGGGTATGGCTCATTGGGTCTAAGAATTCTCGGAGAGGGGGAGGCCAATGTCCCCCTTAAGATCATGGCTCTGGTGATAAGCAAGGCTGGGAGGAAAGGCAATCTGTTCTGAACCGTAGAGCTGAGGGTATGTGGGTTCCTAATCTGGGCCTTCGTTTTCTCCTCTGTAATGTGAGCACAGTCCTTCATAGGATTGTAATAAAGAGTTAATATCTCTTTATAGAAGAGTGAGCACATTGCTTTACACTCGTCACAAGCAAGGTTTATCTTAATTATAAACTGTGTAAGTCAACAGAATACTTAAAGGAAGCTGAATAAACTTTAGTGAGTCACCACCCAGTTATTACAACTGGTACCCTCGAACCCTCTGTTAAATGGAACTTTTTCTTTTTCAGAGAAAAGTCTTCCAAAAAAGTAACCATAAGCAAAGGGAATTAAGGTTATAATTAGGGATAGACTTTTGAGTAAATAAGAGGTGTATCTTTATATGTACTATTCCTTCATGTTAATGTTAAATATTAGAAGAAGTGACGAGTAGCTCACTGTTCTGATCTGGGATGTAAGACATTTATTATTTGTTCCTATACAGGTGAATATACAGGTTCTTAGGGGTTCTTAGATTTAATCAACTTGAGAAATTGGACCCCTGCTTCTGACCCATCAGAGGATTGTAGTTCATTCTTATGCCACTTGGAGGCACCACTCCATTATTGACATTTTGTAAACTATACTATAAATACCATATTCCTTTAAATTTTTATTGTTCTTCCCATTAGCTCTGGGGTAAAAATAAAAGCTACAGGCATTATACTTGATTAGCACATATTCAGAGAGAGTTTTGTTTTGGCATAGATATGTGGCATTCCTTTTATTATTTTTCGAAGCATAAGATTTAAACTGTTAAATTGAGTAGTGAGGAGTGTGAGGTTTCTCCTTTTATAAAATTACACATCTTGAAATTTAGAAACCAATTTTGGGGGGATTTTTTTCTTTCATAATTATAGGCACTCTGATTTAATGGATATAATTATGTTTTAAAAGAGAAAATTCTAGTTCATAATTTCATTTTCTATTTTCATTAAGTTCCCAAAGCATTTTTTTGTTTTTGTTAAATCCCAAAGATCTTTTAATTGGCATATAAAATTATATATATTTATGGACTACCATGTGGTGTTTCAGCATATGTATATGTTTTATAATCTTCAAATCAGGATAAGCATATGTGTTTCCTCAAAAATTATCATTTCTTCACAAGAAAGATGTTAAAAATTCTAGAATTTTGAAAAGCACAGTGCATTATCATTACGCATGGTCATTCTACTGTGAAGTAGAACTTATTTCTCCTACTTTTGGTACCCACTGCCAGTCTTTCCTGATGCTTTTCCTCCATCTGTAGTTATGATTATTCTGCTTCCAACTTCTCTGAGATAAACTTCTGTGGAGTCTACATATTTGTGAGATCTTGTCGTGTTTGTCTTTCTGTATGGGACTTCTGTATGCCTTCCAGTTCTGTCTATGTGGTTGCAAATGATAGCATTTCACCCCTTTTTATGGCTAAACAGCATTTCATTGTATTTATGTGCCATATTCTATCTGTTTACTCAGCAGCTGATGGATTCTTAGGTTGACTCGGATGCTGGGTTATTAGGAATACTGTTACAATGAATACAGGAGTCCAGATGTCTCCTTGACATACTGATTTTCTTTCCTTTGGTTTTATGTTTATTGGTAGGATTGCTGAATCACACAAATAATTCGATTTGGATTTTCTGAGAAGCCTCCATATTGTTTTTCATAATCGGTATACAAATTTACATTCCCAGCTGCACAGTTTTCTTTTCTCTGCAACTGTACTAGCACTTGTTATCTTTTGTGTTTTTGGTAATGGCCATTCTAAATGTGATAGTGATAACTTGTTGTGGTTTTAAGTTACATTTTCCTGATGATTAATGATGCTGAGTACTATATCATATATCTGTTGGCCATTTGTATATATTCCTTTAGGAAGTGATGTTGTCACTCATCGTGTGTGTATGTGTGTGTGTGTATGATGTGTGTGCACTATAAGCACATATCTGTATATATGATGCGTATGCCTGTCCATATGTAAGGAGGCCTGAGAAGGACATCAGATGTCCTGCTCTGTCAGTCTTCTTTACTCTCCTGGTACATGGTCTTTTCAATCTCCCATTTAAAATCTGATGATTTCATAATTATTATTGTTTGCTACTGAGTTTTAAAAATATATTTTAAAAACTAAATTTTTGCAACTTTCATACAATATATTTTGATAAATTTAGATCCCTCCCTATCTACATCCCATTACTGCCCCCACTCAATTTCATGTACTCTGATATATACATCTACATGTAACACACACACACACAGAGGCCTATAGAATCAGGTTTGTGTTCTCAAATGCCCTTTAGTGTGGGTTCATCCACTGGAGCCTGGTCAACCTACTAAGAGTGTCACCCTTAAACAAAATGGACTCCCTTTCTCAGCGGGGATTAGTTGCCAAAACTTCCTCAGGTAGGAAGTTGGAATTTCTTACTCACTTCTATTTTGCCTGGCTTGAGCTTGCATGGGACTTGTGTGGGCTGTCACCATTGCTGTGAGTTACTATGAGTTACTGATCAGCTGTCTGGAAAATTGTTTCTTTAGGGTCATCGATCCCCCTCTGGCTCTTAAAATATTCCCCACCCCCTTCTGCAGTGATCTCTGAACCTTGGAAGGAAGAAGTTTGGTATAGGGGTCCTATTCAGGGATAAGGACTCTGTAGCCTCTGACTCTCTGCACATTGACCAGTTGTGGTTCTTTCTGTTAATTACCATCTACATAAGGAAGGTTATCTGCTGAGAGTTCCTGTGCTAACACATTAGGAATTATTTTAACACTATATCTGTTTAGCAGAGTAATACAACTAGGCTCTCTGTGGCCTGTATCTAGCCTCTGGTTCCCCACATATAGGCTTCATGCTATGAAGTAGAACTTAAATCCAATTAGAAGGCAGTTGGCTATTCCCATAATATTAGTGCCAGTATTGCTCTAGTGGTTCTATCTTGCCAGGCCAGTTGTTGTAGTTCACAAGATTCACAACTGGGTGTGGGTTCTGCTGTTATAAGTGCTGGGATGTCCAGAAAGCTGTTGGCTTTCTGGCAGTCATGCAAGGTTGATGACTTTGTGTCCAGATGCTGGCCTCTCGACACACACCCACAAAGCTGATGGTGTTGTGGGCAAACTTATGGCCGGGGAAATAACTCATGCCACCTCAGTGGTGGGGTGGATCCAGAAAAGGAAGTTCTGGAGAACAGGTAAGTTCATGGTGCCAAGTGTGCCAGCCTGCACATAAGAAATGCAGCCCAAACCCAGGACTTCTGTCCCACAGCTGGGTAATGGTTAATGGCTAATTTTCTCTTCTAGTAGCATGGATAGGACTTACCAGCATTATGGAAGCTAGTCAGTAGAGAGGAGGCTTTGAAGCAGCAGCATCTTGATTTCTACTTGTTTGTTCTACAACTCATATATGCAGTGTCTTCAGCAATAGGGTCTAACCATGAAGTTCTTTTGGGTAACTAAGAACAGGGGCAATGGCCAATATTTTTTTTTCAGTCTACGGGACCCCTGATCAATAGCTTCAAAAGAAAGAGTCTATTCCTGGCATTGGGCTTTTATTTTACTGGCCTTTGGTGTTCAGTAGGGGCAGTGTTCCTGTTATAAGATAACTTCTTTAAATTTCTTTTTTATAATATGTGTGCATATAAGATAAGAAGATTCTATAGTAGTAGGTTTCCATATGGATTTTTCTAAAGGCCTTTAGTTCTAGGTATCCCTCCTCTTACCCCCTCCTCTGCACTGCCCTCCCACTCCCCACCCCATTCAACCCTTCCTACTCTGATTCTTTTTTTTTTTTTTTTTTTTTTTTTTTT